>WAAD01040861.1:13344-40668 GCA_013389945.1 Fregata magnificens | reverse complement strand
TAAATGATGGAGAGCGGCTTGGCAAGCTCCTCCGCCAGCTCCCTCAGCACTCTCGGGTGGATCCCATCCAGCCCCATAGACTTGTGAGCATCCAGGTGGCGCAGCAGGTCGCTGACCGCTTCCTCCTGGACTGTGGGGGGTTTCTTCTGCTCACGGTCCCTGTCTTCCACCTCAGGGGGCTGAATACCGTGGGGATAACCGGTCTGACTATTAAAGACTGAGGCAAAGAAGGCATTAAGTACCTCAGCCTTTTCATTGTCCTTGGTGACAATGTTCCCCCCCGCATCCACCAGAGGAGGGAGACTCTCCCTGGCTCTCTTTTTGCTGTTAATGTACTTGTAGAAACATTTTTTATTACCTCGTACAGCAGTGGCCAGATTGAGCTCTAGCTGGGCTTTTGCCTTCCTGATTTCCTCTCTACATGACCTAACGAGCTCCCTGTACTCTTCTTGAGTAATGTCACAATGCACAGTTGGGCAGACAAATTGTCATTGATTGAAGGAGAGATAAGTACACATATGGAATTTCTCAGCATCTAACATATAAAGACACCTACACCTAGCAAAACAAAATAATGAAGGCATGGGTATATGGAGAATTCTTCCTTTCACCTGTGTTTGATGATTTATCTCAGGGGTAAAATTTGGTTATGCTTAAAGATAATTAAAAACCATATTTAGGCATCTAGGTCACAAGAACAGCATTGGCATCACTCTGTTAGAAGGCTCCTTAACTTGGCAGCTATAAAACTTCTGCAATATGTAGTTCAATCCTCTTGGGATAAGCAGAGGCTAGATACCAATATACTATTATTCTATATTGTTATTACCTACTAGTTGTAGGTAACATTTTTATCTTGAACTGTCAATTGTATTGTCACAGTGGCTATAGTCTCCCAAAATCTCACCTTTCTATTGTGTCCAAGATGCTCAGACAGACTTTGTCGAACTTCTTTTTATCACTCTCATTAACTTGTCTCAACCCAATTAAGTGAGGGGAGATAGGTTTGGATTAGTCTGGAGGCCCTAGCCAGGGATGGGGGTCCCTGGTCCCTGATCTGTAGCTGGTGTCGGTCCCTACTCAAGATTCAGAACCAATCAAATTAAACGGTACGGATGCTGCTCTTCTCAAAATTCAAGCAGACGTCCCAACATGGGCGCTGCTCTACTCAAAATTTGAGTGCGCGCCCCCTCCAAAGTCTTCCCCGGGCCCTGGGGTTCAAACATGAATTTTACTCTTGGCTACTTTGATCAGAGGGTAAAACAAATGTGTGACACCATATATAACAGCCAGGGATTTCAAACAGAACTTCTTTTATTATAACTTAACACTCTGGTGTTAATGTTTCTGATTAAAACCACGAGAAAACAGGTGAGAGGAGAGAAAGAAAGAGAAGAAAAGGTGAAAAGAGAGGGGGGGAGAGAGAGAGAAGAAAGGCAATCGCAGTAGTCACCACTGTGGATCCAGCGGCGTCCCATAGGTCCAGTTGTCGTCTTCTTGTGCTCGGTGGGGTCCCGGTCCCTCTTCCGCAAGCCTGCCTTTTTATAGCTTGCCAGCAGCTGGGTAGCCAATCAGACTGCGCCAGTCGGCCATTCTGCCCTGGCTACCGCACATCAGCGCCGTCACGCGGCGTTCGCGTGGTCGCCAGGCCCACAGGTGCGCGGGTGCATTCGGCGAGGGGGGATGTACCTCGGCGTCGGGCCCTAAAGGTCGCAGTGTTCGCTTCTTGACCTCATGTCGACGCATGCGCGCTGCTGCTTTGCTCTCCGATCATGCTTGAGGCAGATGCTGAGTTCCCGCCTTTAGTCCTCTACATAATTCCAGCATCTTTGTTGTATGATAGCAATTTTTGGAAAGTTTTAGCCTTAGTCTTTCTCTGGGTAGTCCTCACAGACTTCTGAAGTGCTCACATGTCTTTTTTAAGTGGATTTAATCTTTGAAATTAAGTAATCATAGATACATAAAAACATACCTTAGGACACAGAGGTAGGTGGAATTAGAACACACCAAATATGTGTCTATTCAGAACCCCTACATAATCCTCTGTCAAACCCAGAGCTAACAGTAATTTTACCCTTAAAGTTTCTCAGTCAAAGATTTCTTCTAGGTTCCTTCTAACTTTTAAAGAATCATTTATCTGCATATCTTAATCTGGTAGGAATCCTCTGACTGCAGATTTCTCCAAGACTCTTTTCAAGGTCAGCTACATCAAGAAGGTATCTTTTGAGTATAGCTATTGTGAAGAAAAAAGAACCAAAACCCCTCAAACCACAGAGTTCAAGCCACTCTCACTTAACAATATGATTGAAGAATTGTTAAACTCTATCTGTATCACAGTGTGCTGGCTAGGACACTTTCCTAAGAAACAGGATACATGAATCTGAGACTTTCTGTACTCTGAAAGAAGCTTCAATAATGAACTATTTTCTTAAAAAAAGCCCAAACTCTCTGTGAAGATGAACATCTCTGGTATCTGCCCAAAGACACGTATCAGAATGCCAGTGGTAAGGGGTGTTTTGCTTTCCTTTTTGTTACTGGTATTTCTGTAGCAGTAGAGAAAATTATTTCCAAATCTGAAGAAAAATAATTTCAGATTTCTTTATTTGGATGTGATAAAAACACACCCTTCCTGAAAATATGGAAGAAAAATTTAAAACACTAGAATCAAGTAATGAAGTATGCTTCTCCTATTCTTGTTCGGTTTACTGTGTTTCAGCTTATCATTCCTTTCTCTCTGAGTTTTATCAGAGATGAATGGTTAAGAAATAGGTACAACATGTTCTTTGCTTTGTTCAGAAATATCAATAACTTTACAAGTGATTTGTTAATGACCTCTGGCACATTCTCTTTAGTAAGACTTGCTCTACATGGTTTCTGATTATAGACATGTCAAGGTAAGTTAAAGTGTACCATGACTTATTCCCCACAGACAGGCAAAAGTTTGGACAGTCTTACCCAATGCAAATTTTTTTCTGCTGAAAGAGTGGATGACTTAATACTTTTCAGGTTTTACCAGGGGTTCTCAGTAGTCTTTTGAGGCACTATTTTGGGAAGGAAGCAATTTTCCCCAAATAATCCAGATCTTATATCCAGGGCATTACCTCCTTCAAGGTCATATTCAATTTCTTTATAAAAATTACTGACCCTCACTGCCCCAGTGAATAGGACTCAGTTTTTACACTCAAATGCAATAAATGGTAAGGGACAAGATTGTGATTTGACCTACATAAGCAAGTAAACAAGCATAAAGCAGCCTCTCATTATACTGTACGAGCTACTGATATTTCTGGTTGGGTTGTGGTAAGCAAAGCAGCATCTGGTGCGCATACAACTACGGTGCACTTCATCATCCCATAACTCTTAGCTGTGTCTGAGGGTAGAAGAAGTAGCAAAGTCTTCAACTTGGGGTCTCAGGGACCTTCAGAGGCAACTGTGTTAAGTAAACAGAAGCTAGAGCAGCTCTACAGGCTGCTTGAATTTATGCTGGAAGCCACATTAGCTCGACAGAACTGTAAAAAAAGTGGCATGCATTTTAAAGCCTTTTTACAATCCCCAAGGGTAGGTTTGCTGTACTATGGCTCCTGAGTCATATGCATTGGTCATTCAAAGTGAATGTGTGGGTCAAGGAATCTGTCCTGTGTTAAGTCATACAACAAAGGTGAGCTAATGGTAGATGGTGTCAGTCAGCAAGTATTTGTCTCTGATTTATCCTTGTTTTCTGCTCCCTTTGATACACATTAGCACAGCATGCTTAATGTGATAGTGCGGTTTCTCTATGGACCAGAGAAAACTCTGATTGTTGAAAATGGGATGCATCTGTGTGACTGATCAATAAGCTCCTACAATGGAAGAAGGCACAAAGGAGATGGGCACAGGTGATGTGCTCATGAAGCTCGGGGAAGGATACAGGGAGTGACCACAGATGTTGTAAAGAAAACTGAACTTACCTGAAAACAAAGGGGATCAGAGGGTGGCCTTCACGTTAGATACATCACAAGAGCAGAGCAGAGGGGGAGAATCTTCTCCCTTGACCTGCTGGCCATGCTGCTTTTTACACAGTCCAGGAGACATCTGATTTTCTGGGCTGCAAGGGCACATTGCTGGCTCATGTCCAAAATGACCACTGGAAACCCAGATTTGTGTTTTCCTTGGGTAGTAGAAAAAAGTGTACTATAGTTCTGAGTGTAATGGCCTTTTCTTAAAACAGTATTTTGGATGTGATAGGTTTCTACTGGGTCATTTAGCCAATGCCTTTGCATTAGAGGAGGAAACATTTTATTATTTCTAAACCAGGGCTCACACAGTGGTGTAAACTGGCTTTGAATCTTTCATTGAGGCTAATTGTATACCTGCTGTTGGCAATCTTTTCCAGCATTCATCTACTATCACTGAAGGATTTCCTCTCCCACCATACCATTCCCTTGTTAATGTTGATTTTCCAGGCTGAAGCTTCAGACAAGCATTCCTTGTTTTCAACTCAATCTCTCATAAAAATGAAAATATTGCTTATCTAGTACCTGAATGACATTCACTAACAAAGAAAGTGCATTGACTTGCTTTTTTTTTCCTAATAGCTGTTTTTGGGGATGTGTTTTGTTTTGTTTTTGTTTGTTTTTGTTTTTTTTTTTTTAAATGACAGGCCATTTGTTGTCTTAAAAAGAAGAGGCCAATTATCAAACTCCACCTTAGTAAGCACCTAATTCAAGTTAATGGGGCTACTCCCAAATAGGTTAATCAGGAGAGAAATTCAGACAACCAATAAAAGCTTTCAACAAAAGGACATTGTTCTTTGCAAGAGCCAGAACTTAACTCAGCATCATAATGGTACTTTATGAAAATTAAAAATGTTACATTAGAAATATTACCTACTCTGAAACAGAGTACTTCTTCCCAAACACTATTTTTAGCAGCAAAGCAATTCTCTCCTGCTTCCTCTCCCACTCCCCATCATCTCAGTTCCTTTTAATAACAGCCTTGTTCATGTAGTTTAAGAAAAAAATAAATGTTGCCTTATAGCTAAAACATTCTAAAATTGAAAGTACTTTGTCTACTTGAGATGTTGTTAGCATCTATAAAGCATATTTATTTTCTGTGGTTTAAAGTAAAGCTCCTTCCATCACTAGTACAAAGGTTCTCTTCTGAGTAATTGGCTCCAGTCATACTATTTCATCATTATCCAAATTTTATACCTATGTTATTTTCTCTTCCATCAATCCCTAAAGGTCAAAACTCAAACTGGTTCCTATTGCTACTGCTTTCAGACAAGATAGCTACATTTAATCATGTGTCCCTAGGAGGAGACATCTTTCTAGAAGTACTGAACAGAAAGACAAATAAACAGGGAAAAAATTAAGCCAAAAGGTATAGATCTTCCCAGGTAGAAACCACAGGATCTTACTATTCAGGCAGAACAGTTGGCAAGATCCTACTTTTCCATCTCTTTCCACAGTACTTTTCTTTATGATCTCAGGATATGCTATCACATTAATGAAACACAGCTGATGTGCAAACCTCCATGCAGCAGGTACTCTGGCATTCCTAAATTTTTCTAAATTAAATATGTGTGAATGTAAGGGACATACTTGCTTGATGTTTCAAAAATAAGAAAGATTTGCAGAAAATGAGCATTTGGAACCTGACAGCTACATATTATTTGCACCCCATGAGCCTAAGCAGATTTTCTGCGATTATCACTGATAGCTAGAACATGTCATTATCTTTCCTTTCATGATGACTCTTTGCATCTTAAGGGAAAATGCAAATTGCCTTTTTTATAGTTTTATGTCAATCTGAACTATTACAGATATCAGCAGAATGACAAATGTATAACTATAAAAATACTGTCATGTATGATGGTGTATATGGAGACTGCTTATAAAAGCACATGAAACACTGAAGGTGTAAACAGAAACACTCTGAGAGTAAATCAGTGTTACCCAAAATATATGTGAATAAAGTCACTCAGATCAGTTGCCATATTTGAGATATGACTCTCCTGCATCTTCATTTCTAGTTTCTCTAACATTTCCTTCAGAAATCATGTTATGTGTAAAATTAAGAAGTGCAGGCAACTGACAGGAACAGAAATTATAAGAAGTTGGAGAAAAAAGAGAACCCCTTGGCTTCATCTATGCAGTGTCATCTTTATGAGGAAAAGACAAAGGGACATTTTTTTTCTAGTCTCTATTTTTTCTATTCTCTATTTCCCACATCCCTTCTCAATTTAAAATTACAAACAATATAAAATGTTTTAAAAAATTTTTATGTTTTCTTCAAAGATATGTTTTTAGAATTAAAGTAGAAACTGAACCCTTTTTCTTTTGAATTTGTTACTGTATTTTTTCAGTGTAAATTGGCACACTCATTAGTTTAACTGTTCAAAAATGTAAGCTGCTAAAACACATCTATAAATTAATTTTTATGTTTTGCAGAAAATATAAATAGAATTTCTGCTAAGTGTTTAATTTGGCAAGGATTCTAGAAATTTTTACAAGATTGAATACTAGGGAGAAATTATGAAGACTGTTGTTATTATGAATTATGAAATTATGAAGACTAGAGTTATGAAATATAGGAGGAACCTTTAGCTGTTCCTAAAAATACTTAAATCTGTAGTGATCTTTCTAAACTTGTTTGACTTTCCCTGATGGAAGGTATTTTATATGAGTATGAAATATTGTTGTTTGTACATAGTTGGTCAGAAGTTGTGAATTTTCAGACTTGCAGCCATTCTTATATTTCCATGTAATTGCTAATTATGTCACCCTTTCATGGAGAGGAATGGTCTTATATGTTTCCTGAATTACAAATACTGAGTTTTGTAAAGACATGATCTCTGCTGTGAAATAGAGAATGCACTTAAAAAGCATGCAGTAAATGCCCAGCACTGTTCTTCACACATTTCTTCTGTCAAGCATGGAAATCTATGTACTTGCTTTTAAATTGTTCGCATAGGTTTGTATTTACTATGAATTTCTTCTGCATTATAATATACAATGAGATTCCTAGGCCTTGCTGACATCAAGAAATTTGCAATGGTTGAGACGAGAATAAGGACCGCTAAAGTATGAAGGAACATAAAGAAGTTCCCAAGCATCTGGTTACTATGGCAGAGACAGATAAGAAATAGCTGCTGGATCTCCTTTTTAAAGACTGCGATCATAAGCACTATAGTAAGAAGGGATGGAGTGAAACGAAGATGATAATGATAATTACCCTGAATATATATAATGATAATTAACCTGAATTATAAAAAGTATCCATACATCTTAAGCAGCTTAGCAATCACTCTCAATATTACTAGAGTTAATGTCTTCACAGTTCAGTTGTGGGTATGCAGGATCTACATTTGGTTCCGGAAGCAATCTTCCTTTCACAACAGAATGAAATAGAGTTGTGGCTCTCACCTGCAGAATTATTTCTATCTGTTCTCCATGATTCCTTAAAACTGAAAATTAGCTGCAATGTGTGGCTATTAATGGAAGTGTTGGATACAGCTAATACATAAATTCAAACACAGATTAAACTCTTATTAAGCAGTCACATTCATAAGGATAAATGGGTCCTTTTGTTGGTGCAACAGCACCAAAAATGGTTTGGAAAGTAGTTTCCGGCTTCCCTGATTCTGATACTGCCCTTCAAGAATGGTAATAAAAGTGGTATGGATAATGCCTTTGCAAGTTACAAGGGTCTTCTCTGTAATGAGTCCCCACAGTGTGGTGACGGTGGCGGCTCTGATTATAGATTCCTGTTTTACTAATACCTCTAGCTGCTACAATAATAATAATATAAATAATTTTGTGGAGGTTTGACCTTGGCTGGATGCCAGGTGCCCACCAAAGCCACTCTGTCACTCCCCCTCCTCAGCAGGACAGAGGAGAGAAAATATAACAAAAGGCTTATGGGTCGAGATGAGGACAGGGAGGGAGATCACTCACCAATTACCATCATGAGCAAAACAGACTTGACTGGGGAAATTTAATTTATTGCCAATCAAAAGTCAGAGTAAGGTAATGAGAAATAAAAACCCAATCTTAAAACACCTTTCCCCCACCCCTCCATTGTTCCCGGGCTCAACTTCACTCCTGAATTCCCTGCCTCCTCCCCCCGCAGCGGCGCAGGGGGACAGGGAATGGGGGTTGCAATCAATTCATCACATGTTCTTTCTGTCGCTCCTTCCTCCTCAGGGGGAGGACTCCTCACACTCTTCCCCTGCTCCAGCATGGGGTCCCACCCACGGGAGACAGTCATCCATAAACTTCTCCAACATGGGTCCTTCCCACGGGCTGCAGGTCTTCACAAACTGCTCCAGCATGGGTCTTTTCCATGGGGTGCATCCTTCAGGAACAGACTGCTCCAGCGTGGGTGCCCCATGGGGTCACAAGTCCTGCCAGAAAACCTGCTCCTGTGTGGGCTCCTCTCTCCACGGGTCTGCAAGGTCCTGCCAAGAGCCTGCTGCAGCACAGGCTTTCCACAGGGTCACAGCCTCCTTGGGGTGCATCCACCTGCTCTGTTGTGGGGTCCTCCATGGGCTGCAGGTGGATATCTGCTCCACCGTGGACCTCCATGAGCTGCAGACAGACAACCTGCCTCACCATGGTCTTCACCACGGGCTGCAGGGGAATCTCTGCTCCAGTGCCTGGAACACCTCCTCCCCTTCCTTCTTCGCTGACCTTGGTGTCTGCAGAGTTGTTCCCCTCACATATTCTCACTCTTCTCTTCTGACTGGTGTTGTGCAGCAGTTTTCACCCTTTCTTAAAGATGTTATCCCAGAGGCGCTACCACTGTCACTGATTGGCTTGGCCTTGGCCATCGGCAGGTGTGTCTTGGAGGCAGTTGACAGTGGCTCTATGGGATATTGGGGAAGCTTCTAGGATCTTCTCACAGAAGCCACCCCTGCAGGCCCCCCCCCCCCAAAACTTTGCCATGCAAACCCTGTACAAGGAGGACTCTATTTTGTGAAATTCACAGAATGAATAATTATTTATTTTCTTATATTCTTTTCCAGAACTGAGAACACAAGGAAGTGGGTTTCTCAACAACTCAAGTAACCTCTAAACTATGTGATTTCAATAATTAACTGATTTCCAACCAGCTGTGGGATTACCACAAAGATTCCTCCTCTTTGTCCTTTGGTATGAGTCTCTTCCTCTTTGTTCAAACTTTAACATAACAATTGTTTGAAACTTTTCATGGTGTAATACTTTTTAATACTTCTAGATATTGTTATGAATTAAACCAAGCATTTTTTTTAGTATTCAAAGTTCTTTTTTACAGATATGATCCAATTAAATAGTAAATACAACTATTCAGTATTTCATAAGCAAAATTGTTTAGCATTTTGCTACTTTATATGGAATTATAAGTCAAAGAACAATATTTAACAAAAAATAGACATGCAAAATGTATTTATGAAACAGGATGGAGGCAAGCACCTTTTTTTTAGAAGCCTTTTATAAATAGTAGTGGAATGGTGTCCTGGTTTTGGCTGAGTTAGAGCTAATTTTCTTCCTGGTAGCTGGTATAGTGCTGTGGTTTGGGTTTAGGATGAGAATAATGTTGATAACACGCTCATGTTTTAGTTGTTGCTAAGTGGGGCTTACACTAGTCAAGAACCTTTTCAGCTTCCCATCCTCTGCCAGGTGCACAAGAAGCTGGGAGGGGACACAGCCAGGACAGCTGATCCAACTGACCAAAGAGATATTCCACACCATATGGCATCATGCTCGGTATATAAGCTGGGAGGAGTTGGTCAGGGGGACGGTGATCGCTGTTCGGGGACTGGCTGGGCATCGGTCAGCGGGTGGTGAACAGTTGCATCACTTGTTTTTTCCTGGGTTCTCTCTCTCTCTCTCGTTATTTTCTTTTTTATTACAATTATTACTACAATTATTATTACTATTATTATTTTAAACTGTTCTTATCTCAACCCACGAGTTTTCTTACTTTTGCCCCTCCAATTCTCTCCTCCATCCCACTGGGGCGGGGAATGGGGGGGTGAGCAAGCTGGTGTGTGGTGTTTAGCTGCCTGCCGGGTTAAACAAAAATGGTCCTGATAAATTTCCATATCATGAGCTTGGGAATAATACATAGTGTAATGAGAAGCCAACAGTTCAAGGAAGGTTCTGCCTTCTCAGTGGTGACCGTTCATGACTGAATCATTATGCAAAGCACATAACAGATGAGAAAACAAACAAACAAACAAAAACCACAAATGGAAAACCTATCAGAATGAGTTTTTTGCATGTCACTCTATGTAATAAATGAGTCACAGCACCCTGAATAGTTGACTGGGAATCAACTAAATATATTAAAATAAATGGAATGGCCTTTTGTGCAGAACAAATACCATTCAGAACATCTCAATCTGGCATTGAAGAAAAAATTTTAAAAGTGTCATTTTCCACATAGGTAATATTTTATAGATTAAAGAAGCAAACAGCAATAAATCTGGTCTCTGTAACTATATCCATACTTATTTAAAGATATAGCAACTCAAAATTGTGTCATGACAATATTTGAGCTTATTCTGAAGAAAATTAGCAACATTTATAGTAAAGTGCTTGGAAAATGATGACATGCATAGATTCTACTTCATATGATCAGTATGTTATTAAATAGTCAAACAGGTACCCAACTGAATATTGCCTCACTGAAATCAGAGAATTGGTTCTGGGTGGGAAAGGAAGGTATGTGGAAGAATGGAATTGATGAGGTCAAATTTGGATCCCCCTCTTCCTCAGACCTTTGACTTTCTGAAGAATTTCAGGTACCTGTATAAAGTCACCTTGCTTACTTAAATTGGGCTTTGTCATCTTCCATTGTACATATAGGAAATACTAATTAACTGATTGTAACCAGTGAAACATTATATAAAAGGTGGACACCAGTACCTTGTGCTTGTAAATAAATAATCCATCTACTAAGGGCTTATGGATATGTGTTTACAAGTAAAGTTTGTCACATACAGAATATTTCTGCTAAATACAAAGCTATATATGGAAGCTGAGTTCCCAGAGGGCTAGACAGTGTAGAAATTACTTGGACTTAGAAGGGCTTTAGGTGACAAAATCTAAATTAGGATGGACTGAGATAAGCTGGGCTTCCTTCAGCCATGTGGCCAAAGATCTAACATATATAAATTTTCAAGGTTATGGCACTTGAACACTAAGCTCCTTTTGGCTTTTATTGAGACTTAAGAACAATCTGAGGCTTTTCCTGCATCTCCGCTTTTTGGCAAACCTCTCTTTAATATGCTCTTCCCTTTCTTTTTACCTTTGATGTCTAGCATAACCCCTGAAGCTGTATCAGAACTTACTAGCTCTGTGTTTACAGGAAAGCAAATAGACTGAAGATGTAAAATATTTCAGAAAGAGGTAAAAGCTGGTGTAAGACTATGATGTTTCAGGCTACTGACAATGAAGAGTGACTATGCAGTATGAATAGTAACTCAAGGAGAAATTTTAATGCAGTAAAAATGTTTTAAAAATATCTTAAACATATAGGTTGCCTGAAGGAGTTGCACATCATCTAATCCTCAGTATCACTCATATCACCCTAAAATATTCTGTGAACCACAGGGAAGGTTATAGTAACAAGCCACTTAAGCAGAAGTAAATAACGTTCCTTTGCTTGGTATCATCACCATGATTATTCTGTTTCTTCAAGTTCTTGCAAAATGTTATCTACATTCAACAAAAAGGTGTCTACTTATTTTAATGGTTTGTGGATCACACTACTCTGCTCCGGTTGCTATGGTAGGTGAAAAACTAAGAAAACTGCAAAATTAACTTCCAGAGGTGGGGTTTTTTTGTTTGTTTCTTCTGGCACTTGTTTTCCTATTAAATTACCATAGAGTTAACATTGTTTATTGCTTGGCGTAACTGCTTCCAAAAGAAATACTGCCTCTTTAAGTATTCTAACAGCAAATGCTGTTTGCTGTTCTGCTTTCCATGTCAGGACTCAGAATGAACTTCCACCTCATGGCTTTTTCAGAGCAATACTGCAAAGTCAACATTTGGAACAAAATGGAAGGGCTCAGATATGTATTTAGGTATGTAAAGTTCTTTCTCTCTTTGCATTTTTATAGAAAAATAGTTCACATCTGACTTCTGTTGAGTTGGTAAAATGCATGAAGACTGGCCAAGTGTCATTCTCTGAGGTGTATGAACACTTACATTCCTAGTCTGAAGGACACTGCCCTAAGTGTCATGGCACAAATATCATTTCAATCAAGGAAAGTCATGCCAAATTAAAGATAGTTATTTCATTAACTTGTAAGCTAAAAACTTGTCCAATGAAAGAGAAGATTAATGTGTTTGCCTTGAGGAAAGTATGCTCTGAATATTAATTTGCATATTTGCTTTCTTCTTTCCTTAAAAACTCTGTAAGGACACCTTGTGCATTTGAATCTGTTTTACCTGAACTGTTTGTTAGTAGAATGAATTACAATGTAGTCTTTCCAGTAGACTCATGGAGAAAGAATCTAAGTTCTTAGAAAAAGAGGAAATAAAGGCTACACAGTTGGTTTTCTGTCATATGCTTTTGTAAACCAATGTTATACATTAAAAGCTGAAAGGTTAGAAAAAACAGAAGTTGGAATCTACATGTAGAATTCTGTTTGAGAAAGGGAAAGTTGTTGGTTTAGGCTAACAATAGGCCACACAACCATGAAATGAGTTTACTAAGCCATCAGATTTACACTGTGTGATGAATGAGATGATTTTGACCTGTAGTTTAGGTTTGTCAGGGAACAGCAGGATATTAAGAGACTGAGGAGTTTAAGAGAGTCTTAATTTCCCCATGGATAACTAGCCTTCAGAAAATATTTCTGGTTTTTCGTTCCAGTCATTCGTGTGGTTGATTGATAGGTTTCAAATACTGATCTCTACTGTTTCTCTCTGACTATCCCCACCTGGAGGCAGAAGACTGAGAAGAAAACTAACTCCCTTGAGACAGGTAAATCACACAAAATATATGACAGAAATGACAGTGTTTAGATAAGAATCTGGAATCCATCTCCAGCTTCGTTATTTTCTAAGAAATGATAGGATACAAAAGTCAAATAATAAGATGAAAACCTTTCTGTATATATACTTTATAGGAATACACACATACACACTTGAAAACTCAGAGCTAATAGAATGCTGAAATGGCAAAAATAGCAGCCCAGAACTCATCAATATAAATTTCAGGTACCTGTGGTGGCTGGTACACATGCTTTTAAATTAAAATCTCCTCTAAATAATGTGTCAGTAATGTTTTTTTCCTTTTTACATAGTTCCTCCCAATGAATATCCAGAGGCATAGCTATGAACTTATATAATGAATATTTTCAACTACTTTTTATTATTTTATGCCCTGTGAAACTAATACATATTAAAACAGTTGCCTTCCAGAGCATGAAAATGTTATACTTTCATATACAATGTTTTCATTGATAGTTACTATAGTAATTGTAGTCATTCTCCAGAGCAAAACCATTCACATTAGATTGAGATGAAGCTCTACCACCAAGAGCAACATGTGTCACTCCATTGTGTGATGTATACTTCTGTGGTTGTAAAATAAATGGTGACCACAACCTAGCGTATCTTCCTCATGAAAAAGAGGTGTTTTCTGATCAACCGGGTTAATGTGTGGTAACTAACACACTCTAAAAACCTAGTGAAAACAAAGCACTTCTTTAGAAACAGGTTCATTTCACTGACTGACAGCTCATCTTCCAAAGATGAGATGGGAAACTAAAATTCAAAGCATTGTTGAATACTGAAACCCCAAACTCACAGAGCCCCTGTTATATATGGTATTTTATTATTTGTCTTCTTCCCCCCAGTTATTTCCTTCTGTGTTCCAAAACCTTCAAGACACAAATCTTTCTCTTTTTCTTAGAGTGTATATCTCCTCCCCCCGCCCCTCTCTCTCCCTGTCCCCCAATTTTCTGTCTCCCCCCCTGACTTCCAATTAAAATACCTTCTTTCCCACAGATGTCAACTACCACTTCTTTCAAAGAAGGTCCAATTTATGCATATAAATGATAAATTAAAACTGATAAATTATTCTCAATTTGCATTTAGACTAAAATAAAGCATTGCATACCCAAGTCTTGGAAAATTCTTCTCAGTTATAGTTGTTGGTCCAGTAAAAGATACTATCTTTATCCACAGCCTTGCCTGTCTTTTATTGTTAGACAAAAGTATTTTTAACAGAATATCAGTAATTTCCATCAGGTCCAGTAGGGTTTTCAAGTGTAAATACTGGTAAGAAGATATACCTCCATTTCCATATGTAAAATGATCTAATTAGAGCAGTTGTCTAACCAAGTGTCAGAGAAGTGTGCTGAAGTATAATAGTGAAATTACCATTTATGGTAATTGTCTTATATAGGTATTCATAATAAGCAGAAAACATTTCTGATTCTTGCCATTTTCAAAGAAGAAATCTTGCTATCTGTAAAGATAAGTTTTACCTCAGACCCTTCTGGGCACGTTGATGAAAAGTGCCATAGAGATCTTCCTATTACTAATTTTTGCAAGTGTCAATATACATCCAACATTTAAAGATAAATCATTGCAAACTGATGTTTGATTTAAGCTACTGACAAAATCCATTTATTATATCAAAAGGTTAAACACAGAGGTTTCCTCAGTACTATTTCTGATTAACCATGAATTCTTCAAACTTAATAATACTTATTCTGTGATCAAGATGATAGATGATATAAATTAACAAACTTTCAACTTTGGTATTGGGTCATTAGTTAACATTTGCAAAGCACTTTGAAGAAGTCAAGCATCACATATGTAACATGCAGGAAAAACCTTGAAATTTCACTGGTAACTCTTCTGACTGAAGCATTCACAAATTCCTTACAAACATTCCCTTTCATCTACTTTCTTACTTGCTCCTCAAATCCCAAACTTGCATGGAATACTGTATGGATTGAAGGCAAGGATGATGCAAGAGAGAAAACAGTTGTCAGATAACATCAGGGTAGAGACCTATATGCAAACAGGCACTCTGAAAGCTTGATAAGAAAGCTTATGAAAAGAAATATATTTGTTTTTCTTGATTATTACTACCAATATTGTCAAGAACAATAGAAAGGGAGAAAAATTAATGCAAGCTTTTGCTTAGATGAAGAAACACATGGTTCTTGGGAGACATCAAGAACTGTGCTTTTCTTCGGCATGGGCTTGTGTATGTACTCACTTGCAAAATGGTCCAGACTTGACAGAATTTTCCAAACCCGTACAGGCATCCCATGTAATCTCCAACCATATCCATCTACTCCTAAACTGATGTCATTCACATGGCAGATTAAGTCAGCCATAGGGTTCTTGAAAAGTCCTACACTCTGTTTGCTACATAAGCAGACCACTTCTTTAAGGCACAGCAGTTGCGCAGTTGGATATCAATATCCATCATCCAACCATGTGCAATTCAATCAGAGAATGTGAAATTTAGAACACTTTTTTTGTTCGTGCTTTTCAGAACCATTTATTACTTAGTATAGTGGATTTTGTAAGACCATTTCTGAAGCGCTTAAAGCTTTTTAAGCACTGAAAAATGAACCTACGAACATACTTCTGGGTTCGTTCATTCCATTCAGAAGCCCAGGTATAGGTAAATTAAGTGATGTTATGATGAGATAATTTTTTTTAGTTAATCCACTCTACTTTCTGGATCACCTTTACAATTATTACTTCACAGAGTAAACATTCTTGAAACAGAGAGAAATAGAAAATACAGATGCTAAATTTCTTTCTGTTCTGTTTCCTTTATAAAGTTCTAGAAAGAAGTGTACATTTTCCAAATAAATGTGGTTGTTATTTCAATTACCATGTAGTACTGACAGCTATTGGACTGTTTATGAACCAAACTGGTGCTGAAAGAAATGTATGTTTTTTTCAGTATTCTCTATTTAAGAATGTAGGGAATGGTATTTTACAAATTATGGGGAATCCAAAGATGAGAAGATTTAAAGTCTCTATGGAAGAATTCCTGACTTTTTTTTTTTTTCCAAAAAAGAAAGACAAATTATCCAATTCAATCTTTAATGTAAGATACACTTATTGGAATGGAAGGGGTAGGAGAAAGAACATCTGAGGCTCCAGATGTGATTTGAATCTTATAGTTCTTGGAAAACTGAAAAACAAACCCAACCCAAAACCTTAAATAGATATTCTATTAATAATTGTCTAACCTCTAGCTTTAAGCAAGTCTGTTTATTGGGTTTGCACTGATCCCATGAACTCATTCATTCTCCCCAGTAATTAAAACAAACTGTCCCTTTTATGTAGGTTTCTTAAAAGTTACATCAACAGAGCAGTGTAGTTTGAAGTCTACGTACCTCCTGCTGTTACATAAAATTATTCTGGAGCATTAAAGCTAAAAAACCTTCCAATCATTCAAGCACAATAAATGCAGAGACATTTTTGCATCACTTTATTTATTCTGGATCTTGGCCAAATTGACTGTAATTCTAAAAAAAACACAGCTGCCAATGCAAAGTAATTTGAAGTGACAACATATCACTCTAAATTGCAATCACAGCACAAGGTGTTGTGATTTGTAAACCCAAGGTTGGTCTAGCATTTATTTTAATAACTACAATTTTTGTTTTAGAATGAGGAGAGATTTGATCAAAAAAAAATCAAACTATGGTCCAAGCATAATTTTGAAGGGATAAACCAAAAATTATTTATGGTTTACATATGTGAGCATACTTTCAAAACTCTTTTGGAATTTCTGCTTTATTCTGTAAGAGAAAGAGAGATAAGGGAAAGAGTTACCACTATTCCCAGGTTATAGTGGCTCTCAGAGTCTGAATATCTGCCTGTTAGCACAACAGAAGAAAATAGTAAAGGCAGTAAAAAACAACAACTACAACTGGTATTTTCAGTAAGATAATAACTTGCAAAGAACATTAAATCATAGCACTGTGTATTCTTTTACTGCAATTATGGGTTAATAGAACTGTAACTCTGTTGTTTATTTTATCCCACTTATAGTTTGCGATTTGTTGGCATCCTGATGACCAGGTAGATAGATGCAGTTTTGCCTGTGCATATGTTGCATGTTACATTTCTAACAATTATGTCAAAGATAGTTTTAGCAGTTATTTTTTTGAATAGTATCAGTTCAAATTGATCCTGTATAAAAATGCCGGTGGCAGCTCCCACTGGGTGACAACAGTCACCTGAGTGTGGGAGGTTGTGGGGAGAGGAAGGGGTCCAGCCACCTGGGCTTGCTGAGTTGTACCAGATGACCTTACTTCAGTCAGGCCCTGAAGTAAGAGATCCTTAAAGTTGTCTTGTTTATCAGGCAGCTTTCTCCTCCCCTGGTGAAAAATCTTCTCCATGGAGCAAAGACCTCAAGGCTTACTGGTTTAGAGAAGAAGTGAAAATGAAGAATGCTTCTGCAGCCCAGCAGCACTCTCAAGAGTATATAGTTGCACAAATTACTGATTAGTATGCTTGCATGGGTTATGCTCCCTGCCCCCACTGGTGCTCATGTATTTTACATAACTAATTAAGCAAATTAAAAAAGCAGCCCTAGCAACAAGGATCAGAATCCTATTTCACCACTCATGTGAGTATCCTACACAGTAGGCTAAAGAGTCACTTTCTCATTGCCTCCCTGTAATTATTATTGAATCCTTTTCTGTGCACTGGCAGTGGAGAGTGGAAAGCAGCTGAAGTCCAGAACAGTTGATGATTATTTCTTGGCAATTCAAGCATTTGAGTGCCCTCCAGCTGAAGGTGATAAACTAACTCCCTTTCTGAGCAGTTGTGTGCCTCCTGGACCTTACAAAGATTATGTAGCTCCCTTTACACAGTCAGTAATACCATGTCCAGGCAAATGCACTTTGAAGGCTCTCTACAGTTTATACGTTCTCTATTCCTTAAACCTTTATCCAGCAAGAGTCAGAATGTGAATTTTTGTCCTCAGCTACAGCAGCACAATTCTCCAGATTATTCTAGATATACCATAAAGTTCAATTTAATTAAAACAAACAAAAACTGATAATGTCAAAATGTATCTATGTGGCCAGGTATGGTAAGGAAGTGATAGTCTTTCAAAAAGATGTGTAATTTTAAATATGTTTTTTATTTTCCCCATTAACTATGTAATTGGCTAAACATAAATATTTTGAAAATGCTTGTCATTTATTTGATTGACAGTAATGGCTTCTTTGGAATCAACCTAGTCAAGTGAATCAATACATACACTGAATACATACATAATTTGGAAACTGTTTAAGTAACTGGTGAAATTAAATAGCTGCATATATGCATACCAGCTGCACAAGAGGGGACTGTTAAAACTGTAGTAATCATCCTACTAAGCAGGCATACCTTTTCCATAGTATGTTTCTATGGTTTTGTGCCCAGAATGCTTTTGAAAACTTGTTCCTCTTTTTCCTGTTTGGATTAGTAATTCAGCTATCAAAAATTGAAGAGGATAACAAAGGTATGTGGCAGGGGAACCAAGACTCCAAATTGTTAGAACAGTGCTAGCAACATATGTTAATTAATCTGTCTTTTCTCTGTTCCCACAACAGTCAACATATGTAGAGTGGGGTTCAGATGAAATAAGAATTAAACGGTACACAGAAAATATACTCATGCCATCTCAGTCTCATCTTGTATGCAGTGTGACAGAAATACTATGTTCTGACTGGATTTGAAAGAAGATAAGACCATATGGATCAGTTCAACAAGGATATCTTGTGTTTGTAAATAATGTGACACAAAAGAAGGAATTTATTATAATTCATTTTATTGTAAAACTGATATAATGCTACTCATATATTTATGCCTGACATTTAACATGGTTAATTTAGGCTTATTTTCTTTTTCTTAACAAAAAAAGTATTGGATCCAAGAGAAAGAACATTCTGGGGGTTTTTTTTTTGAAATTCCAAGTTGTGGATTTTCAGAGTTTCTAACAATTAAGTAGAAAGAATACTAACACAAGTGCCATGAGATGCAATCTCTATCCTTTTGTGAGTGATCGACAAACCCCAACAATGAAAGAAGACTCAGAGAAGACAGGCAAGGATGATGTGCTCATGAAGCTCAGAAAAGAATGTAGGAAGTGACCACAGCTATCATAAAGGAAGCTGAACTTCTCTCAAGGGGACCAGAAGGTGGACTTTGTCATAGATAAACGGCTGTATCGGTTGAATGGGTCAACTAGTTATGTAGATGGTCTTCCTAAAATAATCAATAGAAAGTATTATCTTCCTGAGCCAGCCAGATCAACATAGGGGAATTGTTTGTGTGCCTCAGCCCAACATAGGTTATAAAAATCAAGCAACCAACAGAATGAAATTTGAAGAGAGCAAAGGGCTTGAGCTGGCTTCAACCCATGTATTCCTTTCCAGTGACTGGGGATGCCCAGTGTTGGGACAGTGAGCATGTAGAGACTGGTAACGGGAATCATGATTGTATTGTGATCCAACTGTGTATTGCAATTGCTATATTGTGCTTGTGTTGTGAGTTCAGTATACTGCTGTATCATTTTTCTAAATCAAAATCCCATGTAATGTCAATTATCTTCAAGGAAGTAAATTTAGTATTAAAACATTAAATCCTCCTTGTGTGGAAAATGTAAAAGAACCAGAGAATATTGGACTCTGACACCCAGTAGTTTATATTTGTAAAATATACCTAGTATTATGAAATTAACATGTTTTAAAAGTAGTCATTTTATTAAAGCCAACATTGATTGTATTGAAGGAAATGTAAGAATTATAGCAAAAATAATGATAGTATGCAGTTCAAGAAATTAAAGTTAAATCACTATGTTGACATAAATAAAATATTTATTTAAGGCTAAATTTAAAACATGTGTTTAAAAGTCTCATCTAAACCCAGAACTCCTAATTGACTTTTCCAGGTCTTGTTTGAGCAAAGTAGTTATCACATGTCTGAACTAAAAGCAGAAAGAGCATTTTCAAGATTGATTTTAAATACAAAATTGTCAATGTTGAGGTTAGGTGCATTTCAAGTTGACTTTTGGTTCCTCTGCATGGAAATTCTTGAATTCTGAAATTTGATTTGATTTGAATATCCTGAGTTGGAAGGGACCCACAAGGATCATCGAGTCCAACTCCTGACCCTGTATATGACAACCTCAAAATTCACACCATGGGTTTGAGGGCGTTGTCCAAATGCTTCCTGGGTATTGCCAAGCTCGGCACCATGACTACCTCCCTGGGGAACCTGTTCCAGTGCTCCACCACCCTCTGGGTGAAGAACCTTTTTCTAATATCCAGCCTAAACCTCCCCTGGCATATCTTCCTGCCATTCCCTCGGGTCCTGTCACTGGTTGCCAGGGAGAAGAGATCGGCACCTGCCCCTCCTCTTCCCCTTGTGAGAAGCTGTAGGCCGTGATGAGGTCTCCCCTCAGTCTCTTCATCTCCAGGCTGAACAGACCAAGTGACTTTAGCCGCTCCTCATATGGCTTCCCCTCTAAAACCTTCACCATCTTCGTGGCTCTCCTCTGGACACTCTCTAGTACCTTCATATCCTTTTTATACTGTGGCGCCCAAAACCGCACACTACTCGAGATGAGGCCGCACCAGTGCAGAGTAGAGCAGGACAACCACCTCCCTCCACTGGCTAGCAATGCAGTGCTTGATGCACCCCAGAACACGGTTCGCCCTCTTGGCTGCCAGGGCACACTGCTGGCTCATGTGTAGCTTGCCATCGACCAGAACCCCCAGATCCTTCTCTACTCTGGAGAGTGGAGGCTGCTCTCCAGCCTCTCGTTCCCCAGTCTGTACATACATCCAGGTTTGCCACATCCCAGGTGCAAAATCCAGCACTTGCCCTTGTTAAATTTCATTTGGTTGGTGATTGGCCAGCTCTCTAATTTGTCCAGATCTCTCTGCAGGGCCTCTCTGCCCTCAAGAGTGTCCATAGCTCCTCTCAATTTTGTGTCATCTGCAAACTTTGATAGTAATCCTTTGAGTCCTGCATCCAAGTCATTTATGAAAATATTAAAGAGCACTGGCCTCAAGATGGATCCCTGCGGAACCCTGCCAGCGACCGGTCGCCAGCCCGATGTAACCCCATTTACTATAACCCTTTGAGCCCGACCCATCAGCCAATTGCTCACCCAATGGGTTTGCTCCTTCTACAATCAACAGGGAGAAGTCGTAAATCTAAAGAAAATGTTATCCACTTTAAGGTCACTGGGTGAATAGGCCAATTGATTCAAATTTCATATAATCTTTAACAAATACTGGCATGTCTAACTACCCAGAATGTAAAGGTTCTTCGATTTCTGCACCGTGCCTGGAGTTTTTGAGAACTGTGTTTCGTACAGTCCTCATTAACCTCATCTTCACTTGTTCCTTGATTATAGGCAGCCTGCTCAATCAGAGCTCTTATGGCAATAGAATATCCTTAGGATGTGGTTTGACCTCCTGTGAAACGTAAGCATAGAATTTCACCATGAGCCTACTTCTATAATATGGAGGTTAAGTATAATCTATTTTCATAATAGTGACCCATAACAGATGATGCAGAATGACTTACATTCCTAGACAAGTTGATCCAAAATTACCTTATATCCACTATTATTATATAAGATATATTCAATAATTTATATGCTATGTATAGTACATATATATCTATATGTCTGTATATGCACACATACATATATATTTCAATAAATATAGATAAATTTACAGCAGAACACTTCAGCAGTTTTTACTTTTGCAGCTACAAAAACAGTGCAACAATTTAATCTAATTTCTGTTGGTTAGCAATAGGACTTCATAAATATGTGAAGGAAGGGAATAATCAGCATATTGAATAACAATTGTTACGTAAAATATCTTTCTGTCTGATGTCTTTGACTAGGTAACTAAACAAATTAGAGAGCATGAAGATTTTTCTCTTCATAAAAAGGGAGTGTTTACTTTCTTCTTAAAAAAGAATGGTACAGATACCACGTGCACAATATTTTTTTTCCATTAAATAACCAAGTTTGGAAAGCCACCAAAACATTTAACAGGTAATTTTTTTTCTGTAAGTGGTTTTCTATTGTGAAAGTGTAATTTTTTCTTTCATTTCCGTGATGGCAAGTTCTGATATTTGTCTCATTTTTTGTTTAAATTCACTTTTCCTTTTGAAATTTCCCATTTCTTAAAAGTTGAAAAGAATTCACATGTTCAAAATAAACCAAACAATTTTGTCAGAATAAAACAATTCATTCTGCTGTGAAAGGATTTATTTGATTTTTCAGTTTACTGAAAATTATGTTGACTTGTTTCAGTTAGCACTTCTGTATTTATTCTTACAAGTGAAAATTAATTTTAAAATCATTTATTTCCTAATATTTACTTAGTATACCATATACTCTTCTTTGGTTTTACATCTACTTAAATGGAACTTAGTGGCATAGTGGGCTGTTTTTTATCTCTGGACCTGGCATAAGACATGATTATTCTTTACTTGCTTTGCAGACGGGAAGGCTGAAAAGGAGAGGATGCAGAGAGCTCCTTGAACTCTTCTTTACATTTCCATTTTTCTTCAGTAAGCAAAGCCTATATAAAGTATTGCAAAATTATACACTAAGTTAGAATTAATATTTGAAGAACTTTAGAATAGTTCTATGATTTTCAAGTCAAAGCATGCATGCAGTTCTGCAAAAGAATATCTGTACAGTTTCAATTTTTAATATATTTGTGTTTACCTAATTTTGAAAAATATTTTTTTTTGCCTCTACCTATAATATGTTTGTTTGCACAAATATGAACATTTAAAAGGAAAAAAAAAGTTTCTAATTGTACCTTATATATCTCAGGTTCTAAGCAGCTGCTTTCATCTGGATGGATATTTATAGTGCTTAATTTTAAGCAACTAACTTAAGCACACAGATGTGTGATCTTAGTCTTCCTCTGTAATTAGTGAAGATAGATATGGACTTTTCCAAATGATGATTCATATTAAAAGTGTAGGTGAATTATTCAGGCTGTGCTGTTGAACTAGTCATACTTCCCTAATAATCCACACTCCAAACCCATTAATAAGCACCTTTAGCACTTCATATTTTTGATGTGGGTCTAGAAAATTGTGACTTGGTGCTCAGGGGAAACAAAACCCGAAAATCCGTATGTCTTTCAAGGAAGGCAAGTTCTAAGACAGAAAGCCCTGTTTGTAGATGGAATGTCATTTTCCAAAGATCCCTGAGGGTGGTTGGTGGAAGGTGTCTTTTGTGAAGCCTAACTATCTACCAAATTATTCAGATCATTTTCTTCACATACATCCTGTTATTTGTGAGAGGAAAAACATAGTAGGGTATAGAAACTAGACATACTTTTAAAATCTCTTCTACTTCCTGTTCAGAAAATTTAGTAATGTAGTACATGCACAGGCACACAGAATAATAATATTCTATTCCCTTCAGTCCTCTTTAAGATAGCATTCATCTTAAAAATAGTGGTGTTACTAGATCTCTATGCGTATTTTTTTTCCAAGTTTTTTTCCCCCTATTTATTAATATATCATTATTAACTTATTCCTCTTGGTGACATCTGTTAATTTCATTTGGCTGTGCAATGTGATTACATTTACCCAATTTCTTAATGATTACATTGTGAATAATTAATACTTTTATATTCAGTTTCATTGCCAGGAAAACATTTATCTAAATTACAAAGAAAACCTTTTCATGTGATCAGCTGAACACATAACCGTTTCCTCTTTTCAAATTAATCTTAACTTTTAATTTTAAAAGTTACTTCTGGAAGATTCTATTATTCCAGCAGTGACTTTATTAAGCCTGTTTGTGCTGAGAATTGTCCAAATAAGAACATACAGTCTCTGCCCTAAGTAGCTTTCGTGCAGCAGGAAAAAAGGAGAAGGGAAGAGAGCAACTAAAATTACATGATTTACAGGCTCAAGTCTTGTGCAGAATTGTGCACTCAACAATGATTGCCCTTGTTAGTCTAATGTTTCTTTGTATTTTTTGTCTATTGAATATTCTTGTTACCCATGAATATGTTTCTTCTACAACTGATGATCAAGTCTTGAAGAATTTCTTTCTTAAAGATATTGAGTGAGATTTTCAGTCATTTCTAATGATGTTATATCTCCCCTTCACCTCTAGTATTTATATGTTTCCCTTCAGGAAAGAGGGACTGCTTTCAACAGTCACGGTCAGTTGTTTCCTGAGAAGCAAATCAAAATAAAAGATTGAAGTTGATCCCAAGATGCCAGGCACCAGTGATGAATCTATATTTCTGAGGATCATTAGTCTGATTCAGCTGCTAGTATTGATAGCTTTTGTAGGGCTGCCTCAGTGGATAGAATAATAGAAATAATACAAATTCTCCTTATATTCACTTGTTGGAATATGGAGTACAATTTAATCAGTTAAAATGCAAGATCTCATTTTGCTTTCTGGACTGTGAAAGCCCTGGAAATTTATATAGACACTGGCAATTTGGCAGGCCACTGCCATAATGAGATGAATTGTCTATATAGGTAGAGAGAAAAAAAATCACAGCCTGATGCATTCCGTAATTGCAAAGTGGTATTGAGGAAACAATGTAAATTAGTAAACCTATAGTCTCTGAATCTGTATCTAGAATAGATAGTTTTGATTGCTATTCAATATCTATCAGCATTACTGAGCTAATATCTAAACAGGGACAACCACTAATGGAGATTCTAGAAGTATGATCTATGCTTATTTTCAGCAAATCTACCAAAAATCCTGGAGTACTTTTTGCAATCAGTTGCACTATTGTTATTAATGTGAAACTGTGAAGACTGTTTCCATTGCCCCAATTCCCACAAAAATATTTTCTTCTTGAGTCAATCTTGTTTCTGATTAAAAAAAAGAAAAAAAAGGATTCTGAAATACGTCAGCAAAGTAATAACCACATCTGAAATACAAATTAAGATACACTATTATTTCAGGGAGCACTGTTAAAAGACTGAGAGAAATTAAATAAAAAGGAACAAACAAAGATAAAAAAAAGGACTTTGGAGGTCTGGGATTAAGAATGTTAGATATTAAATGAGTGGTATTTTGTGGTAGCCATGGTGGTATAAAAAAGCTAACTGGGACAAGGACTGAAGTAAAGGTAATAGCTTTTACTACAATTTGTCTAGTATTGAACTGTGGCCACATAACTATTGAATGAGGCTCTATCTGTAGTAAGCAGAGAAAAAGAATGGCAACTGAATGGAGGGAGGAGAAATAAAAGATCTAAGGATCCAGGATCAAGGAGTGTTAGAGCTGAGATTACACACCAACTGCCCAAGCTAGAACATCAGATAGACGACTTTTCCTTTTCTAAAATGATTTAGTGTTACACAACTGGAATAAAATTAGGGTAGTAATGAGTCTTTATCCTACACAGATGCAAAAGGAAATAATGAGTAGAATAAAGCTGCACTGTCAACACAACAGGGACTAGAACCTGCTCCTGGTGTCTTTGCTTTGCTTTGCTAAACCATTTGAAGTATAGAAAGACATGGGTCTACCCCCTGTTAGGTAGGTAATAAAGCTGGATGATCCCCAAGTAGGGAGCAGATTTATTTAAGCAAAAAGATGTGCAACAAATTGTTTTCTCTCCTGTGTTGCCACAATTCAAACTGTTAACGCTTCCAGTCTTCCCTGAGACAATATGACTTCTGGAACTAGCTTTGCTTTGATTCTTCCTACGTGGAAAAATATAGTGTTAAGTTTCCAAACGTATAGGGGAATGCTGAATGATAAACTCCCACTGAAGGCCCTAGGCCACTAAGAAAAGTTTCAAATAAATCACTTATCTCAGCTGTACTTCCAAGCCTGTAGAGATTCACCCATTTTTAATTTACCATGAGAGTTGTGGGAAAATAATCCTTGCTGCTGGCAAAACTCATGAAAGTCATGTTTTGCCAGGGAAAACAAGGCCTTTTGGGGGACTGGTGGGGCTGGAAAAAATTAATGAGGAATATCCAAAATTAGAAGAACGTGGAATTAATTCTAGGAGCTAAAATTTTATGAGATGAAAGCACATTTGCTCTTCTGTATGGAACACACCTGTTTTATTTTGTTATTGTCTTAATGTTTTTGTGTGTGTACGTGATGCTATGATACTTGAAGTTGCATCTTTTGTTTAAATATAAACATATTAAGATTTTCATGGGATTTAATAGGTGATGACATGATTTTTTTTCTTCTGCTCTGAAATAAAAATGTACAGTGTAATGCACCTCATCGCAATCCAGTGTAGTTAACTTTCATTAACTTTGAGATTTGAGGCAAACTTTCATGTTTTTCTCATAAATAAAATAGATACAGAAATAGTCACTTACACTTTCCTGACTTTGTTTTCTTCTTTATAAATCATTGCTATAGAGTGATATTCACCCTATATTTATAAAGGGTTGAGAAGCAAAACTGAAATGTTTTACCTGAAATCTCTAAAAATAATTCAATATGCAACTCTGCCAGAACAATATTCAGGCTTCAAAATGAAAAAACCTTCCATATTAGAGAATTTTGGAATTCAGACTGTTAAGGCATGTTAGGAGTGGCTGCCTCCTCCAGTAGCTCTAGCCGAAGATTCCCTCCTGCCTGGCCGCTGGAGCCCAGATTGGTACCCGGGGACCTGGGGTGTCTGCCCAGGCTGAGAGATACGGCTGCTGCTTTCCTGTTTGCAGAGGGACAGAGAGTGAAAGTACACAGAAAAAAAAATAGTTAAGAAAAAAGGATTTATATAATAAAAAGATAGTATAGACAGTGGTGATCAGGTGCTGGGCTGAGTCAAGCAAGTGTACTGACTGGCCCTGCTTATATGCAACTTGCCCCTTTTATCCCCTTTCCTGTCTTCCCATGCTTGTTCCTGTGGAATAATTGCTGGAGGTGACCTAGAAATTAAACTTATATTCACATTTTAAAGAAAGGTACAGCATTGAAGAAGCTTCCAGGGTGGAGTGTGGCTGACATGCAAGGAATCCATTCCACGGAAGTTCCCTAGGCCTGCAATCTTAGATGTTACCTACACCAGGGGAACTTGGCGTGCCGACTCTAAGAGCAGCTGCACGGAGGGTGGAGCGGAGTGGAGACACTGCGGCCAGGCTCTGTGATACTAGAGGAACTTGAAAGTACCATGGAACAATGATAAGCTGCATAGTTACTACCCTGGGCCAACGGCCTGTCATGTTTTTGACAAAATGCTGTCCTTTTGGTGAACTTTGTTCATTATAATATCATTATAATACTGAAACACACCTCCATCCCAAAAGCTACCCACCTCTCATTTAGGCGGTAGCTGGGCAACAAGATTCAAGCTATTCAGTTACTAGT
>WAAD01040861.1:314-10575 GCA_013389945.1 Fregata magnificens | reverse complement strand
GGCACCTGGTGTCCAGCCGGGGTCAAACCGCCACAGAGAAACAATGGGACACTTTCAGGTTTTGGAGCAGTGGCATGTGCTAGATTAAAGGTGGCAGCAGATTGCTCAGCTGTCATAGGAATTTTCCTCAGGGAGTCAATGTGCTATCTGACTCCGACAACAGGAGACTCCATTCCTTACTGCTTGCATATCTTCTCTGGTTTTCTGCTTGCCTCAGCAGCTACTCTCTGGCATGCAGAGGACCATGAATTTAGTAGACCGTCCAGCAGCCAGAAGTGGACAAAAGACAGAGAAGAGGGATATAGAGTAGAAGCTGAGCATGACTTTTTTTGCCTACCCTTCTTCCCACTATTAGTTCTATACTGTCTTGACAGGACTGGGAATATGTTCTGGGCATTACCGGGAAGCTGAAAGAGAAGGGCAGAGAGCAGAGGCAGGCACGCAGGCAGCATGACCATTACAGCGAGCAGCTGCGAAGCATGCTGAGTCCTGAAAGTCTTTGGCTGTTTGGGGAGGATGGTGCCTGTGTGAGCTACTTGATGACACAATTGAAGTTAATTGTATCAACCTAAGAACGAGGACAATAGTTTTGCAGAGATGCCTTCAGCAAACCTGCAGATCAACATGTTTGCATACATATTGCTTAAGTCTCATTTTTATGCCTAGCAGATGCTGCTATCCTTACTCTGGGCATGGCTTCTAGCAAGTCAGAACAGCTAAACAAAACAATGCAATGGACCAGCAGCAATAGCAGCAAAATTATGAAAAAGACTTCCTTTTCATCTCTGGATTCCACTGTAATTAGCCAAATGAAAGCTTTCCTCTTACCACACGCCAAAAAAAAAAAAAAAGGCCTGTACTCCTTACTTGCATATGTATTCTGTTAATTAGAGCTGTATTTTCATTTCTGTATCACAGAAGCACAGAATGGTAGGGGTGGGAAGGGACCTCTGCAGATCACCTCGTCCAACCCCCCTGCTTGAGCAGGTACACCTAGAGCAGGGTGCACAGGACCGCGTCCAGGCGGGTTTTGAATATTGCCAGAGAAGGAGACGCCACAACCTCTCTGGGCAGCCTGTTCCAGTGCTCTGTCACCCTCACAGTAAAGAAGTTTTTCCTCATATGCAGGTGGAACTTCCTGCGTTCCAATTTGTGCCCATCGCCCCTTGTCCCGTCATTGCGCACCACTGAAAAGAGTCTGGCCCCATCCTCTTGACACCCACCCTTTAGATACTTCTAAGCATTGATGAGATCCCCCCTCAGTCTTCTCTTCTCCAGGCTAAACAAACCCACGTCTCTCAGCCTTTCCTCATAGGAGAGAAGCTCCAGTCCCCTGAGCATCTTCGTAGCTCTCTGCTGGACTCTCTCCAGCAGTTGCCCGTCTTTCTTGAACTGGGGAGCCCGGAACTGGACACAGTGCTCCAGATGTGGCCTCACCGGGGCGGAGTAGAGGGGAAGGATAAGCTCCCTCGACCGGCTGGCCACACTCCTTTTGATGCCCCCCAGGACAGCGTTGGCCGCCTTGGCCACGAGGGCACAGTGCTGGCTCATGGCCAGCCTGCTGTCCACCAGCACTCCCAGGTCCTTCTCAGCAGAGCTACTTTCCAGCAGGTACTAGGCTTTGGATCTTCTACAACCTACCACATCTTTGCAAGTGCTGTGAGGATGGAATGCTTTAATCTGTGACAAGGTAGAACAGATATAAACTTTGTGGTAATCTTTGTCTCACACAGATATAAAAGGTGTTGGTGGAAGGAAGATTACTACCCGATATACCACCACCTTTTGTCAGTGAATCAAAAGTATCTGATGTGATACTTCTGAGGGTAAGGAACTGCTACAGTTCCTTCTGATTTCAGAGTGACAAAACACACTCACTATGACAACCCCCCCTCTTTCTCTCCACCACAAACATTTTGGTAAAGCACTTCTTGTTTTCTTCCTAATAGCTCCTTTCACCTTTCTATCTGTTTACGTCAGTCTCATGCCCCATGATGGGGCAGAATGTACCCTCAGCCAGTATGCTGATGACACAAAACTGGGAGGAGTGGCCGATATGCCAGAGGGTGGTGCTGCCATCAAGAGGGACCTCAAGAGGCTGGAGAAATGGGCTAACAGGAACCTCATGAAGTTCAACAAGGGGAACTGCAGTCCTACACCTGGGGAAAAAAAACCCCATGCACCAGTATATGCTGGGGGCCTACTGGCTGGAAAGCAACTTGGCAGAAAAGGACACAGGAGTCCTGGTGGACACCAAGTTGAACAACAGCCAACAATGTGACCTTGCAGCAAAGAAGGCTAATGGTATCCAGGACTGCATAAGCAGGAGTGTTGCCAGTAGGTCGAAGGAGGAGATCCTTCTGCTCTCCTTAGCACTGCCAAGGCCATACCTGGAATACTGTGTCCAGTTCTGAGCTCCCCAGTACAAGGGAGACATGGACATACTAGAGAGAGTCCAAAAAGGGCCACTAAGGTGACTGAGGGTCTGGAGCATCTCCCTTGTGAAGAAAGACTGAGAGAGCTGGGACTTTTTAGCCTAGAGAAGGCTCAGGGAGGATCTTATCAATTTATATAAATACCTGAAGGGAGAAGGAGAGTGTAAAGAAGAGGGAGGCAGACTCTTTTCAGTGGTGCCCAATGACAGGACCAGAGCCAATGGGCACAGACTGAAAAACAGAAGGTTCTGTCTGAACATCAGGAAACAGATTTTTACTGCAAGCTTTTCTGAGAAATCAGAGACCATCAATACAATTTCTTACCTTTGTTTAAATCAAAAGAGAAACTCCAGTTGACTTAATCAGATTACAAGTTTCACTCTACCTTTCATGTTTTATCTTGAGATACTTCAGTGGTAATGTTAGTAAAACATAGGGGAATCTTTGAATTTAATGATACTATTCAGGATTATTTTTATTTTTCAAGGAAAAAAAACAGAAAAAAAATATAAATCTGGAAATACTTTTTTACTGTGAGGGTGACTAAGCACTGGCAGAGACTGCCCAGAGAGGTTGTGGAGTCTCCGTCCTTGAACATATGCCAAAGCTGTCTGGACATGGTCCTGGCCAACCAGCAGTAGGTGGACCTGATTGATCGGGGCGGGGGGGGATTGGACCAGATGATCTCCAGAGGTCCCTTGCAACTTCAACCATTCAGTGGTTCTGTGAATTCAGACTTGCTAGCTGAGCAGAGGACTTCTGACAACTCAGCTAAAGAGTATTTTCTTGTTTATTTTGAGGTAATATTAAAAACAGCTGGCATTCAGGCTAGAATTTGAAGACTGCTTAGAGAGGACTAGCTGCATGACACAAAACAATTTCATTCTTAGTCTTGAAATGCAGAAAATTACTAATTCCTTATTTTAAAAATACTGAAAATATGCAAAATTAGTAGAAGCAGCCTCTAAGCAAAGTTATTGTTGCTATAATCAGAATTTTATTAATTTAGTATCATTTTTATGTCATAAGAAGTATACTTCTTTTAGGTTGAAGATATGGATATTTTAGTTACAGACGTTTAAATGCTACAGAAGCAGAGAACAAAAAGATCTCCAGTTTCTTAGAGATATGAGAGTTTAAGGAAACAAATAACATTTGAGGGGAGGCAGGCAAATACTGTGAAGCTGGGGGACAATACTGATCAGTACAATAAAGAAAAATTTTCAGTGAGTATATTAACTTCTGTACAAGCATAGCATAGCACAGTCATACGTAACATTTCTAAAGTCTTGTTTCTATTGCAAGTCAGTCTAATGTATTAACATGTCTGTGACGTACGGGATGCATACAAGAAATTTATTTACTCTCACCTCTATAGGCTGAAGATTATTTTTTAATCGTAAACATGAAAGATTTCTGGTTTTCTAGAAATAAATAGGTTTTTTTAAGTTATGAACAATAAAATCAAAGTGTTAACCTATCTTCCATAGATGTTAAAAGTGAAAGCTCCTTTTGAAAAACAAATACCATTTTTATAGTATACTTCATATTCAGCTTCATTTCAGTAATTAAGTTGTTCATTCTGTCTGTACAGAGGCTGGAATAGACCACTAAACCACATTTTTCTGTATTATGAAGTTTGTCCTTGTAATGAGAGAAAGTTTTGGTTGGTGTTTTAAAGTTTACTTACAAAAAAGACTATTCACAGAATGTACTATTCGTACTTCTTATTTGGACGTGAAACATGTTGTTTCCAATAATCCTAGTTGCAGTAGATCTTTTAAAAGCTGATACCTGATCTGGTCTGTGAAGCAGTACAGCTACATTTATGCAGTTGTTCCTTCCCCTTAGAAGGTGGTACTATAGAAACTCAGGTCCTGTGCCTGCCTCTATTACAGAGTTAATTCAGGTTTACTGCCAATGAAAGATTTAATTGCCTGATACATTTCCATAAAAGGCAAAATCAGAATAAAACAACAAACTAAACATACATTCTTTTCTCCTTAATCTTCAGGTATTACTGACTGCATTCCAATGGTCTTTTTCAGACCAAGGGAAGTGGGGGCATCTACACAGTCATTTCAGTTTGGCTCAGGAGTGAGTTTTGGAGCAGATCTGTATGTTGTCCTCAGCACTCACTTTGGATGAAACTTACTGGGAAGACACACTCCAGGTGTTTGCCTCATGCCTGAACAGCTAATGGATATTCAGTTCAAAGTAAAGTTGATTTGAAATTATTATTGTGTGGACATCACATCCTCAGTACCAGCTGTTTCACTGTGCAAGCCCAGTCCTATTTATCTGCATTACTTGCTAATGTAGACATATTCCTTGAGTCCAATTCAGTTTGGGCACACAAAGTAACTGCATGTGCAACACAGATGGCAAATGAATATGAACAAATTACAGCACACTGTAAGCATGTCACACTTATTATAGATATCTACAGCATGTTCAATAGGGCTGATCTGTCCATGCATAATGGATACTCCTATGGATATTGAACAACTGTCCAAATGGACGGAGCCATTTCTCCAGCTGGGATGGGTGGACTTCTAGTTAAGTAGTCAAAGTTTTTAGCTTTTGGCAAGAGACTTTGTTATCAGAGAAAGAGAGGTGTATAAATGAAGTCTGTCAACTGTTCTTGGAAGTTTATGATGCACCCTTAGACAGAGGTCACAAAAAAACCTGTCTCTATTTCTTTGAGGTATTTACTCTTTCCTGGACATGAGAATATAAAGTAAATCTTGTAATAATATTAATTATATCACCTTCCTAGCAGATTCTGGATACTCTAAATAATAATAAATAGTTGTAATGCTTGAAATCATTAAATCCAACTTTAATATAATATTAAAATGATTTTTAACAGCAGTCATGTATCAATACACAAAAAAAATCATGTCCATCAGAAAGAGTTTTTACACTGAGCCTTATTTCTGAAAACTTTTACAGATAATTATACTCGACTCATTCACTGCCCTATATCGACATGTTTTGGGTTTATTTGTGAAAAGGAAAACCTAGTTTAGTTGCTGCTAATTTAGCTTTCCAGAAATATAAACAGCTTTCAGGTAAGTAGAAGAGTATAATTTGACAATGACAGAAGCTGAAGAGTGTACTCTTCATTTACAGTATAAAGTGGCAGTCAGTGCTGAGCATTTATCCTCTGCCTTGCTGTGCAAGCTTGCTCTTGAGTTACATTGAGGGATGCTGCTATTCTGGTTCCTACAAACTTTCCCATTTGATTACATCTGATATTTTTTTTTTTCCCCAGGCTACTAGGATATGACATTCTTCTGACATTCATGTGAGCGGGAATACAAGATAATAACTGTTAAATATGGTCCCTGTTGCTGATCCTAAGTAATATTTTTGGTCCTTTCTCATTCTGACAAGATTTATCTTGGTTGCACTTGATCAATTGACTATTCCAATTACATACAGAGTTGAAAAAATGATAGGGGACATTTCTTCTAAACTATAGGAAGAATTCATAGGAAAGGTAAATGCTTATAGGATATGAATTTTCACATAAAAGAAAATAATGGCACTTTTGTCCATATGGATTTAATACATCTTTAAATAGAGTAAGTAGCTAAACCCAGAATTTTGGGAAAATGGTTAAAAAGAAAAAAGGCATTGCTTTCTTATATTATTGTAGTCAATGCTAATAGCTGATTTAGGTAAAAGTTTTTTAGATTATTTTGGAAGTCATAGGAGTAAGAAATCAGGTAAAAATTGTGCACTGAGATTAAAATGAAGTTCTTGGCTTGTTAAAAATGTAATTTTACTGAGACACTTTTCCTGTATATATCACAAAGATACTTCTTCTTCCTACCTCAGACTCTATTTTCCATTGTGAGTGGATTTTTAACTGTGGTATGTCAGTTTTAACTGTCCAGGACTGACAAGGCAGTGAATGTTGTAATATATGTTTGAATTGAAAGTCAGTTTGGGAGGTCAGGCTACAGCATAATTAGCTAACATTCTCAGTCTCTAACTTGCCTTGACTTCCCTAGGTAATTTGGTAAACTAGGAAACGCGTGTTTCTTTGTGACTTTTACCCAAATAAATCAAGATTTTAGAGCACAATCTCTATAGGACAAAGGCCTTTCCTTAAAGGAGAACGTGACTTCCTACATGAAAGGAAGGCATGGGAGTTTTAACTCTGTAGAGATGAACTATGGGCCTGAAGACCACCAAGCTATTGTTGGCTTGTTTTTCATTTAGTTTTTTGTTGTTTCTTTTCCCCCCTTGTAGTACAGACATAGTCAAAGCATTCATAAAGGCCACACAGTAGAGCTTTACAGTGATATTATGATGGATTTTAAGACAGATCATAAGAGGGTGATGAAAGCCGTACAAAAGACCAAAGAAACTAAGATTGTCCCAATTAAAGGGAGAGGTAAAGTAATAGAAAGGGAATGAGACAGCATTATAAGACTAACAGTCCATTTCTAATTCCTACTCAACTCAGACCTTTAGAGTAAGGTACTTGAAAATAATTATGGAATAGGACTTGTTGCAGCTGGGATTTGAGAAGGCCTTTCAAACAGAAATCCTGTTGTGAACTATGGAATGTGTGAAAAAAAACCCCAAACAAACTGAGTATGTCTTTACTGAGTAAGTCTTTCCCTATGAATTATGCACTCAGGTTTCAGTTGTGGGTTTTTTTTTTAAATTCTTTTTATTTTTTACTCCCCCCCCACTATAATTTATGTAAAAAGGGCAAAGGATTGGTTTGCTACACTTACTTTCTCCTGTTCTGTACACTACAATCAAGTAAAAGGCTCAATCACTGTAGATATTGTCTTACATTTTACTGCTTACAACCCTATTAAAAGAGAGAGTCATTTTTTATATAGCCCTGTAAAATGACTATACTTTCTGTATTTTCATTTTTGTGTGAGGAATAACTAACAATAAGAAAAAAATGCTATTCCACTGTTTATAAATAGAATACCCAAGACACTTAACTAGAGATTACTTAGCAGCTGAATACTTCTAAAAGTATTTCATATTTGTTATGAAAAGTGAAGGTGAATTTTAAAAGATATGTTCATTTTTTATTAAAAAAGAACAACCTTTTGAGTTCACTTTACCTAGGCTTAGCAAAATGAAAGTTATCTGTTATTATAAAGGCATTATAATATTATGCTATAGGGATTATGTCTGATTTACAGTCATCTGCAATCAGTATGAGTCTTTCAGGTTGCTCCAACAATGGCCTTAAAGGCAAAGCAAAACAGAAAACCTTGTACATTTTATCTCTTTATCATAATGTTAACCATCCCAACAGAATCCATCTGGGCAGCCTTCTCTCTTAGCAGTTTGTAAAAAAAAAAACCAACCAAAACCCAAAAAAACCCACACCTCTTTGTGACTTTGAAGTTGAGAACCCAGGCTTTGTAACACTTTGGGTTGTCATGATCTGTCACTTCTACCATTTTATCACTTCAAATCAATAAATTTAGCAGAGGAGTCACAGACAACCTCAGCTTGTAGAAATGACTTAATTAAAGCAAGCACTTAGGAACTCACACAAAGGTTAGCAGTTTAATAGTTAGATTTTTTTTTCTTCCTTTTTCCTTAGTTTTTAAAGTGTATTTTCTCTAAAGAGAAGTAAGTTTACTATGTCTTTATCCCCTACAAATATTTTAGGATGTATAATCCATTCTCTACTTCTTAATACTTGCCAAAGTGGAAAACTGATTAATTCGTCATAATTGTTAAGCAAGTGCCAACAAACCTTACAGCTACAGAATAACATGCACAAATGTCACCCTTCATTAACACTCACTTCTGATTCCGCTACAAATGTCACAAATACTTTATATATGGACTCCCTAAACATCACTTTTTCCCTTTAATTTTTTTTTTCCTCACACATCTCCATTTTCTAAAGAAAAAAAATATAATTAATTTTGGTCTACTTTACCATCATGTTACTATGTTTTTGATAACTGTTTTCATAAGTAACATTTGTATGACGCTATTCCTCTCATTGTGCAGTTCATAATTTTTCCTTCAGCATTACTTAAATAATGTTTAAGTAAAAGTCTTACTCACTCTGTGACTGTTTGACTCTGTACTTAGGCTTGATTTAAAAATGGTAGAGGCTAGATAAGAAATGATGGGTTATGGAGTGAAAGCAGTGGGCAGACATTTTGCAAAACCTTACTGTGCGTTGAGCTACAGTGCTTCTACAGTCTAGTCTAGTTTGGTATCTGTCTAGGACTTGAATGAATCTGAGAGGTGAACACCAGATGTGAGAGGCTGTGCATTCTGAAAATGCTAGGATTGAAGATAAGTACAAAGCAGGTACATTACAGCAAAAATGGCAAGGATTTTCTGCAAATTTGAGATTTTAATGAATAATACATTATTATTCTTGCACATCAGTTATGCACAGTCTTAGAAACTTTTCTGAACTTCATCCCATGTCTTTGATTCCAACAATCAGACATCCCACAAGTGGACCTTTGTACTTTACCAAAAACATAATGTACTACTTGGCATACAAATATGAATCCTATGAAGATAAGATCTCCAAAATGAGATAACATGTCCTGTTACTGCAAGAGGCTGGAAACTAAAAACACCTCCCAGCTTCATTACACCAAGACCTTATATTGTGAAGTAATTTTAGGATATACGAACAAAGATAATCTGTAAAAGTAAATATCCTAAGTCTTCTAGTTTGTGTGAGCAGTGCACTTAAATCTGCTATTTTTAGTAGCAGCAGCTATTATCAATCTAAATGAGCAACCTAAACCTGCTAAATTAATTGGGTAGTAAATGGATTATTTAACATCTATTTTCATAGTATCAGAGCACTGTCATCAGTCAATAATGATTGTTTGCCTGAAAACCATGGAATAAAAGCAAAAATAGTATTTGTGAGCTGACATCTTAAGTATCTAATGCTAATTGTGGTTTAAAAATAATACCGTCATGAGTAGCTCACAAAAGCTAAGTAATAGTTGCCTTTAATAACACATGCGTATTTAGAACTGCCTCTGTAGTTATATAACAAATACTATTTCTGCCTTTGTAATTCCCTCTAAAATTAAGCAAGCTTTGGTCCGGTCATCTCAGAATTGCTGAATAACTAGGAAAGAAAAGCATTAAGCATACTGACTATGTTATGTTTTTAACACGTTCCTTTTAGCTGTCCAAATTTTTATTCATGATCTAGTGACACACTGAATTATGAAGCAAAACAAAGACATATGTTTAACATTTTTTTTTCATTTATTTCATCAAATTATAGTACATGATTAACAAATGGCATGGTCTGGGGTAGCAGAATTCATCTGGTTACCTGTACTTTTATATATTCACCTAGTATAAGACAGTTGCCCTCTGCACTTAGTAAATAGAAAAAGTAAGTACTTTTAGCATGAGAATATGTTGAACTTGCTATTTGAAATAGATCAGATTAATTGTACCCTTGAAGTAACTATTGCTTTTCATTATGCAAAACAGAATCTATTTGTAATTGAAGCAATCTCCTCCCTAAAAATTATTTTAACTTCTAAATTAAGGTCACTTGTGTTTTATACCCAAAGATGTTATTTATCATGTTGCTTATTATAATTTTGAGCAATATGATGGGGTATGTCGTTGACAAATGTATCAGAATCTGAGTAAAGTGAACTAAATAGAAGTAAAGCTAAGATTTGTTTCAATATGGGTTTGGGTTTTTTTCACTTTAGAGTTACAGATTTTCTAACCTAGGCTCTTAGGTTTCTTTAGGGAAGACATGTCATCCCATCCTAAGGTAGATAGATAGTCAGGTTGAACAGAATGAAATAAGCTAT
>WAAD01040860.1:7774-43447 GCA_013389945.1 Fregata magnificens | reverse complement strand
ACCTTTTCAATGAAGCAAATGTTATTTTTTTAATTATATTTTCACACTTCTTTGTTATGTCAAGGTGAACTTTTACAATTTCATTTATCTTTTACAAGTGAGGGCAGGTTGTATATAAACACTAACTCTTCAAAATTACAGTATACATACTGTATCTATAAAAGGACAAATTTATAGACACACATATAGTATGTAAACATATAAAAATATGTAACTATTACAAACACATATGCTTTGAAAAGAAATGTAGTAGCTATAACAGGAATTCCAGGAGAAAAATCAAACTATTTGGGGTTAATGGTATTTTGAATGGAAAACTTCATGGTGACTAAAATAATTCTTCTATTGACATACACGTAAATATTCTGTATATTATTAAGAGCAATTTCTCTCTCTTTTTAAAATGCTTTTTTTTCCTTATCACTAACAGGGAAGGCTGTTTCAACATGAGGGAGTACAGGATTCAGCACTTTTTTTAGTATGAAATTCATCCAGTTTCCAAACATAAATACCAAGCAGACCCTTAGCCAGTTTGCCTTGTGTCACAGCCCTAGTCAATGGTGCTCTGCCGGCTTCACCAGCTGAGCATATGCATTGAACTTAAATACGTATATTCGCTGAACGAAATCAAGGTTCAAAACTGTGCCATTTCCCACTAAACTATCCTGAATGAATAGTGCCACCTGCTGAAGCCCCAACTCAGCAAATACTTCACTGTAAACACAAGTTTTGAATGCAGTTACTTTAAGTGCTTTACTGATTTAAAGCCAGAACTGCAATCATCATTCCCAGAAGCACTTTCATGTTCAAAAGAAGCTTCCCTTGCAAGTGACAGTTTTGCTCTTCCCTCTTAGCTTCCTAGCACGATAGCTGCCTCACAGACTAGTAGTGAAAAAAAGAAAGTCCAACCTATTTCCTGTTATGTGATTGCTTCTTTGGGCAAAACCATTGTAGGTATCTGCAATTCATACATGGCTATGTTGCTAATATACAACTTCAGCTGTCATAAAACATTCAGATATCAGATACATCAGAAGAAAAATATTAATTGCCATTTCAGCAAGGTGGTCTGAGTAACAATTAACAGACATTTGCATACAGTATCAGTCTCTAATGCACTTTTAAAATGCCTTCTGTGTCTATTAATCTAATTTTTAAATAAATTAGGAGGAAGATGTTTTGGGCAAGAATAGATCTATTTCCCAGTTTAATCAAACTCTTTGGCCATTCACACATGCCTGTAATAATTTGCTATTGGTTTTGGTCATATTGAAGGAATAGATGGACATTTATGAAGATAAAGCAGCAACTTCTGTCACCTCCTTTCAGCATGCTGCCAAGTGAAGGCTATACTTGCTGAAAATGAGAGTTCTGTCATCACTTCCCTGCTGACGCACATTGAATCTTAGCTATTTATAAAGCAAAAGTTGTTCTGTGGAAATTACTCAAGAGGAAAGTCTGGGTTTGATGGCCATATGATGGATAAATGTACAAAAGATAGCTTCCCTTGTTTGTAGCCACAAAACTGAGGGCAAATTGAAATGTAACTATTGGCATCTCCAAATAGTCATTAGGAAAACATTAAATGCCCAACATCTTCCTGCATATGTATTTCAATTCTTCACAGAAAACTCAAAACTATGTTTAAAAAAACTCTACAGAAAGAGTGTTCAGGAAGAATAAATATAGATTAAACATTTGAAATGTCACACTAAATTGATTTCTCTCACTCAATCTTTAGAACTCATAACAAATACAAAGTACCATCATCAAGTCTATTCATGATATTGAAGTTAGGAAAATTCATAAATAAACATGGGGTTTTGACAGGGCAACAACCATTGCTCTAGTGAAATTTTATATAAGGAAACTAATTTAGCTTGTTTACTGTGTGAATATATATGGACCCACCAGGACAATGTTGGTGTTACAGAACAGAAAACTACAAGTGTCAATCAAAGAAATAAAGCAAAAAAGATTTCAGCAAGGCTTTGAAATGCAAAGGTCTTAGCTGCAGGATTTATTGTGAAGTTTCTCAGCACAAGCACGACCAGATCCACAAAAAGACTCATGGATACAACTATTGCATTAAGCTTCTGAAGCTGCTGAATTCAATGTTTGCTTGTAATTTGTGCCCTGCAATTCTCTTGAAAAAATGTTTTGTGGACTGCAGGAAAAAGAAGTTGATTAAAAAAATGTGGTAGGTAAACTTCAGAAGAGCTGTATTTTTCAAGAATTCAATATCCATGAAACAATTAAAAACAAAAAAAGTCTACACATTCTTAGGAGAAAGTGGAGCTCTGGAATTTTACACACCAGTGTAAACCCAAGCAGTTAATAATAGCAACAAACCTCCTATTTCCAGCAGCAGTATTATGAACTATGTGAAAAAAACCCCAACATTTTAATCAGTGAAGTGCTAACTTACAAGAAGATATGTAGTTCTACTTATGAGATACAGAATGAAAGGATAAAAATAAAAAACAATGGATGGATGAATGGATGGAGATATCCATGTAAAAAGATTATCCCAATCATAAATTTTCTTTAAAAAGTTTAGCTTCATATATTACTGCCAGAAATTTTATTATAGTTCTTCTCTAAAAGTATAAGGTGAAGAAGATCATAAAAATAACTTCTTTTTCCCTGAAACACTACGCCTGCCCTCTAACTTGTTGAAGAGTTACAGATCTCATTCTCATGCTAGCAAAACGATGATTTAAAAACAGAAAATGTTTCTTATAAAAATGCACGTCATGTTCATGTGCATTCTTTTCCATTTTTGTGGTGTATTTGCAACAACATTCTGTGTTTACAGCATCATTAAAAAAAATCTGGTGAGAACTATTATGTTTAAGTAATGGACAATTAATTCCTCCTCCACCAAAAACACCCCTTGACAAACCCAAACGCAAAACCTAAAAATTTCTGTAATCAATATATGACACATTTCAAATAAGAAAATGAGTAAATCAAATTTCCAACAAGAAGAAAGGACAAATAATTTTATAAATGTGTATTTGTAAAAACAATCTCACTAAGAACATTCATGAAAACAAACAAAATGTTATTCACTGAGAAATATTTGCCCAGAGCTAATGAGGTAATTTTTTGCATTTTGACTTCGTACTTCTGTGACTTACTACTATGCCTGAATTGACTGTGGAGAAAAATCAGCAGCCGGTTTATACTTCTGACTAACATGTTTACTGCGATGTTGGTTTGTACACAGCATTCAGAAAAGCAGAATCCAATAGACTAGCTAAGAGAAGGTGTCACACTCCATGAGAACATCTGCTTTCTATACATAATTACGCTGCTCAGCAAGGACTTGCAAAAAAGGTTGAATTTAGAATGGAATAGCATGTTAAACACATATGAGTTGAACATGATCCATTTTTGTTGTTCTCACAACTTGTACCATTAATTTTGTACTTCGTTAAATATTTGCCACATAAGGAGGAATGAAATTACTGGAAAGAAAGCAGTCTACTTAAGAAAATACAAACCACAAAAACAAAGAGAAAAGACAAGGCCTTCAGTGCACATCAGTCATCTAAAATTCTATTAAATGAAAGTACCTATATCTCCATACTTCCTCAGCCAACAAATAAAGGTAACGTAAACTTGAAACGTTCACGTGCTTCTGAGAATGAGCTCTGTAGTATTTATATCTAGTTTTACAGTGCGCATAGTGTCACAGAGGAACCACAGAGATTTTAAAGTATATTGCTACTGTACACAAACAATTTTGTAGGCAAAGACAAAAAACATGAACTGTACTTTTTCACATAAGACAGTAAGATAACTTATTGAACTACTCACATTGGGAAAAAAACCATTCAAGAGAGAAATTTAGGAATCTGAGAGAAGACTTCATAGAGTATTAATAGTTGACATGATGGATATTGGCAAGATATAATTATCAGTCTTGATAATAAAGTTTGACATACTGATAAAAACTGCTGATTCATATTTCAGTTCAAAACTAATGGATCTGATAAAGCTTCTGATAATGTCTGTATAGAGTGGAATGGATATGAGGATCATAGAATCATAGAATCATTAAGGTTCGAAAAGACTTCTAAGATCATCAAGTCCAATCATCAACCCAACACCACCATGCCTCCTAAACTAGGCCCTGGAGTGCCACGTCTACACCTTTTTTGAACGCCTCCAGGGTTGATGACTCCACCACCTCTCTGGGGAGCCTCGTCCAATGCCTAATCACTCTTTCGATAAAGAAATTTTTCCTGATATCCAATCTAAACCTCCCCTGAAGCAACTTGAGGCCATTTCCTCTCGTCCTATCACTGGTTTCTTGGGAGAAGAGTCCAACACCTGCTTCCCTACAACCTCCCTTCAGGTAGTTGTAGAGAGCGATAAGGTCTCCCTTCAGCCTCCTCTTCCCCAAACTAAACAATCCCAGTTTCCTCAGCTACTCCCATTGTTCTCTAGACCCCTCACCAGCTTTGTTGCCCTTCTCTGGACACGCTCCAGCACCTCAATGTCCTTCTTGTAGTGAGGGGCCCAAAACTGAACACACTATTCGAAGTGCAGCCCCACCAGTGCCGAGTACAGGGGCACGATCACTTCCTTACTCCTGCTGGCCACACTATTCCTGATACAAGCCAGGATGCTGTTGGCCTTCTTGGCCACCTGGGCACACTGCCAGCTCATGTTCAGCCGGCTGTCGACCAGCACTCCCAGGTCCTTTTCCGCCAGGCAGCCTTCCAGCCGCTCTTCCCCAAGCCTGTACCGTTGCATGGGGTTGTTGTGACCAAAGTGCAGGACTCGGCACTTGGCCTTGTTAAACCTCATACAATTGGCCTCGGCCCATCGATCCAGCCTACCCAGATCCCTCTGCAGAGCCTTCCTACCCTCGAGCAGATCGACACTCCTGCCCAACTTGGTGTCATCTGCAAACTTGCTGAGGGTGCACTCAATCCCCTCATCCAGATCATTGATAAAGATGTTAGACAGACAAGACCGGCCCCAAAACCGAGCCCTGGGGAACACTGCTTGTGACCGGCCGCTGACTGGATTTCACTCCATTCACCACCACCCTCTGGGCTCGGCCATCCAGCCAGTTTTTCACCCAGCGAATAGTACACCTGTCTAAGCCATGAGCCGCCAACTTCTTCAGGAGAATGCTGTGGGAGACAGTGTCAAAGGCTTTACTAAAGTCCAGGTAGACAACATCCACAGCCTTGCCCTCATCCACTAGGCAGGTAAATGATAGGAATCGTCCTCATGTGTTTAATCTATTTGAAATTTCATTATCAGAGATACTAAAATAGCTTATACACAATCAAGACAGACCCTAATTCTGCTCACAAACAGAATATTTCTCCACAGAGATCATCTAAACGCAGTTATTAGTTTCTTACATCCTATCAACGTGTACATATTTCCAATTTTTTTTGGCAACAAATACTTTTTACAAGATCTAAAATGCATCACATTATTCCAGTGACGATTTGAAATCTTTCTTGAACATTTTAATTGTTGTCTCTTGAGTTTTATATCACCCCTTTCCAGTTTCATAAAATCTTCAGTTACCCATTACAGTATGAATATTGGTGGGATATGGCAGTTGCCATGGTTCCTGTGCAAAGTAGGGAGCCTCACCCTCACTCCACTATTCAGGCAAATGGCAGAGGTTTCTGCATTTCTCTTCTACATTCCAACAAAATTATACTAAAATCCCACTGTATTATATACAAAAATAGAAAAGCAAATACATTTTTACTGTTAGTAACATCCAACTAACACTGGATGTGGCTGTCTCAGCAACATATTTGAAGACAAAGTGTGCAAGGCAAACAGCAACTGAAGGTATGAAACTAGAAAAGGTGATGGCATAGGAAGGGTTTGAAGAAACAGCTTGACATGCATTTTGGAAAAAGCATTTCAAGCACAGGGAGAATCTGTGCTCTCCACAAACAGAGGAAACTATTATTCTTCTTCAAAGACTTAAATGTAATTTCAGAAAAACTTGTGGATTCAGAGAATAAGAGCATAGATATCAGGAGTGGGTTGGATAGCTTCAAAGGTTAAGTATAAGATCAGAAATAAAAGCAAAAAGTGACTTTATGGGCAGAATTTCAAACTAGAAAAAGCATTTTCCAACTCAAATCTGCATTGCAGGTGACAGACTCAAAGTACAAATGTACTTTCAACCTATAAACTGCATCATTTTAATTCCAGTAACATAAAGACATTTCAACTACTTTAAAAACCAGGTAGATTAAGAATCTTAATATGAATTTCAGCAACACAAAATGTGTTTCTTCAGCAAAACATGTACATTTGTTTCCTGCCTTAGTTTTCAGGCTAGCTCTCATCACCTGTATAAACAATATAATTACATAGACAATATAATTGCTTAGATTGAGTTCTGTAATCACATCTAGCTATATAGTATTATTCTTTTTGCTGAATATGAAATAAATATCATACTCTATGCAAAAATGTAGCCAAGTTTGTCAGAAACCTGTTTTCCTGCATCATTTTCAGTTGCCAATAGTGCTATGAAACCAATTATGTATTACTTAGATCATTATTTTTAGAATAGTCTTTCATGTTGACATGTAGTTTTATTTCTCAAGACATGACACACCTAAGAGTATGCTGGTATGTACATCATTAACACATTAGTCTCACAAGCTTTTCTGTTGATTGTCTATGGATTATGTTGCAACACAAATGTACTTATTCTGGAATCACATAATGAATTTCTGTAAAATTGGTTTTAGCATTTTCTTGGACTCTAGATAAGACAGTCTACAAAGCAGATTTTTCTGAACCTGGTTGTGTTTCTTAACAGGCAGCAAAAATAGATTACTTTCAACAACTTTAAAATTTTCTCTAGCAAGTTAGGAAAATTATCATTTTTGGTGGTACAACTGCTCTCTTTACAAGCTTCCTCGATGAAAGAGAATTTAATAAAAACAGCTACGCTCCTGTATGTTAAAAATGTTATACTCCTGTGTGCGCTCTTTTAGAGATGACGGGAAGACTTAATTTATTTACCAAATACTTGTGCTATAAGCCCTGTGGGAGTTACAGGTTCTTCATTTTATTATGCATAATTTCTCACAGTGTAACATCAAGGCTAAAATAAACTGTTGGGTCTAAACTGAAATCAAATTCATTTTCTTAAAATCATGATTATAGTATCTGAGTTTAAAACAGTCTTCCTTCTTTGCTTCATTGTGAATTTCTAGCTGCTCCCAGGGTAGGCACTTGCACGCCTGTGTCTGAGAGCCTGATCAGGAGGCTGATCCAGCCAAGGTTAATTTTCAGCCTAATCAGATAACTGACCATATGACCCCATGGATACAAGCTGCCAACTAAACAACAACATAGAAGTATGAATCTGGGAGGTCACAAGGGAATATTAGATCAGTGCTTTGAGAAGCTTTCTTTTTTTGAGACTGCACTTAGAAGACAGCCAGATCCAGAAATGCCTCAAAGTTGATCTCTGTGGTCATGCTCCATGCAGTCAAAAATCAATATAGTAGGATAAGCAAGGATACCTAATAGGAGTAAAGGAAGGAAGAGAAAGACAGCTGAAAGGAGTGGTGCATACAGATCTCAAGAAAACTGGGTTGACAGTGGCCTCAAAAGGGATGCTGAGGACCAGGGGACAAATGAGGTGGTTAAGAGATGTAGAAAGGGAAGAAAGGGAACTGGGGAAGTGGAGAGAGGTCTCCAGAACAACAGGGCTTAAGGGAGATCAAGCTGATTACACTGGGAACTGTAATTGTGATGGAGGGTGTGAGAAGTTTTGGGCGGACTGTTCTTTTCCCATCCAGCACCTACTTTTGTTCTGTCATACCTAGTCTACTCCCTCCCAGTACTCACAAATCCACACTGCTTCAGCTTCTCACTCTTCCCTTCCACACTCAGTATGCCCCTACTGCCAGGCTTCTGCTTCCGGCATGTCTGCAAACTGGAAAGGGGCAGAGCTTGGCTAGAAAACTGGACAGAATGACCTGGTGGGAAGGACAATCCAATCCTGCCACCAGAGGTGGACTTGGAGGCAGGAAACAGCGATTGCCTTTCTCAAAGAAAGCAGAGATCTGTGTAAGTAGAAGACCAGTCCCTGGACTAGCCAGTTCTTTTTCCTCTCCCTAGGCAGCTGCCTATTTTCACTGTAACTAACAATGGCTTATTGAGTTTTCTATCTGCCCCTATGCATGGTAAAAAAAACCTCCATCAAATAAGATACCTATTCCCACCAAATTCAACGTGCTTGAAATATTTTAACTTAACTAGTATTTGGACTCAGGGGTACAGCAGATGTTTCATCTTCTTTTTTGTTCTTAAAGGTTCATAACCTACCATTGCAAACAGTAGGTATTACAGTAAGGTCTTATTCTCATTCATTAATTCTTCTCCAAAGATCTAATAAAATATACACCGGATCTATGTTTAGAACCGCAGGAAAGACCTACAAGCCAAATGGATTTGTAATAACATCAGTAGATTGCTGTGAGGTATCTATACGATTTGCAATGATTTTAAGGTTACCTAATGATGAACATAATATTTATTTGTGATAAATACTAATAAAACTTATTACTACTGGGTGGTTTAAATAAAGATGACTTGTGATTTTGTTTATCAGAGCAATGCGCTGCCAGGAGGTTTAAAGGATATAGTCAACTAGCAACTGGGATTACACTATCTTCATAAAACTATAAAAGGATTAACATGGTGTTAACTTTATGATAATAACAGCCAGGTGACATTCCATTTACATTGACCTTTTGATCATCTCCCTGAATCTTTGCCTTTTATTACATCTGCACACTCCTAGCATCTTTCACAACACTTAAAAAGAGGTACTCATTTAACTTCTGTTAGAAGGGCCACATTTCAAGTTTGCTGTTATCAAGTATGCCATTTTCACACTACAGTAGGACAGGAGTGGTTTTATGGTATATATCAAATACGATTTTTTTAATCTTTCAACTCTCCGTCGTTTAAGAGACCGGTCTCTCTACTGATTTGTGGGCCCAGTGACTCTGTTTTTTCACACACAAAGATAAAAAGTATGATTCATGTTCACTGGGTCCACTAAGACTCAGAACAAAGAGAAGGTTTTCTGTGGGGACTAGAGGCTTTCCCATGACCAAATTACTGGAAATAAACTGAGCCGTCCCTTCACAAGTTAGCAGGGACCTCAACACTGTTCCTTATCATTCTCTGATGCAGAACTCTCTCTCCCCCTCTCTCTCTTCTTACAAGTAACTTGGCCTTTATCCTTACTATGACTTGATCATAGGACTTGACATCATCCAGCAACAGGACCTCATGAGACAGCTGGAAAATCAGATTATCATTTAAATACATTTCTAAGAACTTAGTAAAAGAGACAAAGACTTACAAAATAGTCATTGGCTAAACCAAAACATGAATGTTGCTCTTAATATATTACTGCATTTGTACTTTTCACTCTGGGGTTTAAAATGTCTTTAGGCTTCACGTTTAATATTTCATGTTAGCCAGTTTAGAACCACCTGTGGAAAAGCATTCCTTGGTCAAATGTATAGGTTGTCTTTGTTTGGTTCTTAAGCCAGACTGTCAATCATGCATTGGTTCTTATACAATTTACTATTTCATTAATTAATTACAATAAAACCAGAACCACATCTTCAGTATTTAAAAGTCATGACGATTCCAACGAAAGTATGATGAATTATACCAGATAATGGCAAAGTGTTTCACACATCACATACCAAAAATAAAAAAGGCAAAAAGCTGGAAAAATGGTTTTGATGAGCACAGACTTGGTGAATCTTGATGAATCCGAGACATTTTTATCCCACCTATTCTGCTATTGCAATTTGTTACTCTACTCTCAAATACCTATTGGTAAAACAGATGCACCAAGACACCAGCTGTCTTTGCCATAATCTACAAGGATTTTTAAATGAAATTTACAGTTCCTAAATATATTAACACCTTCTTTGGCTATATAAGCCTAGCTATGTACTAGCTAGGGTTCAGGAACACAAGCTTTTGATAAGGGAACACCAAACCTTGGAAGACAACTGGAGTAGCCAATTGCAAAAGACAAATCCGAAACCACTTCAGTAAAATATACTTTCAGAGCATATTAAGTATGAGTATAAATATGCATGTCTGAGCTCTTGCTTCCCCTTATATCTTTTTGTTATCTTCCATAACTGCTGGCAGAGGGAGGGTACTAATACATTTTTTACCAACCAACACTATAAAAACATGCACCAGGCCTGCATGGCAGGCTGACCCATCTTTGAAATAGTCTCTTCCTAATTGTTTCTGTTGCTACTAGTAGTGGAGGACTTGTCTGTACTGTAATACTGTCTGTAATAACAGCTGGAATCTTCTGTTAGATCTGCCCTTAGCAATTTCCACCATTAAAACTGAAGTTCTAGAGAATATCAATTATGTTCCATATGTTATTAAAGGTTTAGGGTCATAAGATTATTTCTGTTCATCTATAAGCTGTAGGAACGAGAAGCATCTTTGGACAGAGTGACTTGAATGAAAAAAAGAAAAAGACCTAAAGGTTATGCTTTACCTATATCTGTGAAACAAAATATTGAAGTGTTCTGTGATTATTTCATTTCTAGATACAAAACTAAGAAGGAAAAAACATTCTATTAAAATCATTTAACTGTGTTGTGTTACTGTTTACCTAGAAAATAACTGTGTAGCCATAAACCTAAAAGAATGATGCAGTTCCACAGAATTTTGATCATGAAAATTTGTGTAGATGAAATACATTATCTCAACTTTGTTCAGATAAAACTCAAAGATATTTCTATAGCATCCCTCAAAGGACTATCTGAGTGAAACTCCAAAAGTACGTAATTTGATACTTATTTTTGTACTTCCTCTTTGCCAGCTACATTATCTGAGCCAGAGATACATCTATATTCAAAAACCAGATGCTTTCAAATAGCTGTTGCTTTTTAAGTACTGAAAACTTGGCTGTTGTAGGCTGTATGCATCTTCAACTCAGCTTGGTCCTGATGAGGCATTTGTACCATCTTCAGTGAGTACAGTCTTCTCCCACAGTCATGAGCCTATCTGAAAAAGCAGATGGTGCTCAAGAAAATACTTATCAATAAAAAAATGGGAAAATCCTAACTGTTGAGCTAGACAAGTTTCTTACTTAGTTGAGAGCTGAGTTTTATCTCAGAGTATGTAGGCAAATATATTGACAAAAGTAGAAGCTCAATGAGGAGAGAACCAGAAACTTCTCTGCGTGTTCTCTTTCACAGACAAAAGAATTCTTAAGTGACTAAGTTTGATCTTTCCTTAAGGTTATCAGAACATCTGCTCTCGCTGTAACAAAATAACAACTTGAGTATCACGCCTTTCTTCTGCAGGTTTCTATTTCCATTTATTCTACAAGGGGGAAAAAAAAAAAAAAGAGTTCTGATTTTTGTGATTTTATTTGATACTGGAGGGCTTGGGTCTATTTTCCTTGAGAGATGTGGCACCTGCCTGCACCTTCTGTTTCTCTTCCAGCAGCATAAGCTGTACTTATGCTGGAAAACCAGCAAAATTCTTATTCTGGAAAACCAGAGTAAGAATCTTAGGTTTTTATTTTGCGACCATAGGCGAAAATCTGCAGTTCTGGAGTGAGTGGCTATTATTTGACAAAACTATATTTTCTAGGACAAGACAGAAGAACTATGATAAAAATGTGTCTGTAACTTATCAATCCTGGCAGCAGTTCTGCAACATTTCTACTATAATAGCAGCATTTAAAGACTGAATATGGCCTCTATTTCTTCCAAATTAGAACTTTCCTATTTTTATTTAAGTACAAATTTATTTCTGCAATTATAGCCATTTTCAAATTAATTCATAGTATTAATTTTACTATCCTTAAATATATAAACATTTTGTTTTCAAGTTACACTGTCCTGCCTAGACAGTGAAGTTCATCTGTGTGATCACTACTGTTTTTAACTCTTTCCTATACTTCACAAGAAAGTGAATGATGACATCTGTTGTTCTGAATTTATTAAAAACTGCCTTATGAACATTTGTTCAATCTAACTCTCTAATATATATAAAATACAGAATTAAAAAATATCCCTTCAGTGCAACAGATCTTTACATTTTCTGGATCCATGCTGAAACAGGTATCTATTAAAATCCTTTCCTCCTCCCAACTCACTACAATCCATGCCATAAAAACGTGATGTACACTTTAAGGTTCAATTTGTATCCTGTATGATGCTCTGTACCAGAATTCTGTTAAGATTTATTTTCTATTTATGATGAGTGAAATTTGTTCTATGCAACCAGCATGTTTGAATGCAAATACTACTATTATAAACTATATACTTATATGGCTAATTTTAAAGAAAAACATACAGAAATTTAAGCATGTTTGTTACAGTAAGACTATAATGTAAGCTGCACAAATAGCATTAGTGTAATTGATAAGAAAGCCCTATCACTTATTTTTTGACATATTTAAGGTATATGAAGAAAATCAGTAATTCTCCCTTTCCACATTCTTCCTTATTTAATGTCCAGCCTGACTTAATTAGCTAACACAATAAGTATTCTAACTTCAACTTCAGCAATGGTGTAAAACTCTAATAATTTCATTTGTTTCAGTGGATTCACTCCAAATTTGTCATTACTTACTGTGAAAGCAAAATCTGAACAACAATAGCTGTAGCTGTGTTAACACACTCAGAAAGAATGGCAAAGCCAGGCTGACGTTCACACTAAAGCTACTCTTTTAATATCTGTTTTCATAGGTCTGAGAAAAAGAAACAAAAAAAAAAAATCTCAAACCCTCCCCTAACTAAACAAACAGTCATAAGTGTAGGTCTTTTTGAGCCCCCGTTAGCTGAGGCTTCTGCTTCTCTGAAGTATTCTCCACTTATGTATTCTCTTTTAACATCCAGTAAAAATATGGATGTTGGGAGAAGTTCAGAGAGGAACAAGGAGAACAAATGCAAGTAGGAAACACTTAGATATGACAGAGAGTTAACTTCAGTTACAGGAAGAAAAGGAGTATATTTCACTGTTAGAAATAGGATGTAAGCAGGAAAAAAAATTTCATCAAACTGAGCTCTGAGTAGTTTTTTGAGTCTGAATTCTGAGTTTCCTCCAGTGTTGTGGATATGCATACTCCACTGTATGGCCTACTTCTCTCAAACAAACTTAAATCACAATGAAGTACAACAAGTAAGTAACAACAGGAATAGTTGATAGTACTAGATGATTACAAATTCTACTTTAAACTCATGGACATTTGCGTGTTTTAGATCAGGGACCATTACTGATGTATGAGTATCTCCACAGAAATGCACTAATGGAAGCCTAAACTGACAGTAAATCTGTTTAGCTGAGCACAACTTCATATACAATCTGTTAGGGTTGGATGCAAACTGGCTGCATTAATCTGTTTTTAGATTATACGAGAAGTACATCCTTAGTCTCTAAGTTTTATTCCTGTGGTGGTAACCAGACCTGAGTTACTAATGTTGGTGATATTATAGCAACATGTGTAGACAAGATAATTTATGTTTCTACTAGCTCTGAGTAATTTCCCTATTCTTTGTTTTCTAAGTTTAACCAAGAAATAACAGCAATGATGGCTTAGACTCAGAACTTCTACTGGAGCACTAGGTTTCATAACAGCACATGGAATTAAGTGAGTCCTGTTTGATGTGGCAACTCTTTTTTTTTAATACATGCATAATAATTGGATTAGCTGACCTTAAAATAAATAGCCGCCAGACTAACGTCGTGAATTTCATATATGATTAATATTTCTAAGACATCTACAAAATAAATCAACAGAACGTTGTAATTTTATCTTTTTGATGGTGTTAAAATATTTTTTCTTGCACAGAAGAAACATAAGATCCCATCTGATTCTATGAAAAACCTTCTGGCTTGAATAAAAAGTATTTTATATCTGTTGCCATTCATAATATTGAAGATAGTGGCAACTGTTTCCATCAAATATATACTAACTTCATACGAAAGAATTGTGTACACTATAGTTTCCTTTTGACAGGTACTCATAAATCCCATTATTATAAAGTAAACTGTATGTCACTAACTTGCAGACCCAGTTTTAAAAGCACTGTTTTAAGTCCATTTAGACATTCAGACATACATGGTTCACAGAGGATTAAATATTTTAATTTTCCAGATTGGGAAACAAAGGCAGAGAGCGATTAAGATTAGTGTTTGCTAAAACTGTTGGATTCCCTTTGATATTCATACAAAATTGCTTCTCATCTTCATGTGCTGTGCCATTGACAGAACGAAAACCAGAATTCAGCTGTTTATTTGCAATCTGAGCCTTCTTCATTCCATATGTTTGTCCTTCCTTAGTGACAGTGTCAGTCTTTTCTTCCTTTTCAGTAAGAAAATAGTCACCCTCCCATGTCATAATCAGAGAATCCAGAAGCATTTTTGTAAATACTAGCTGCCACTCAATTGATAAAATCCAGTTGAAACTTCAGACAGACTACTAAATTAGACCTACACTACAGAACTCTGCAAACTGGCTAGCTCACATTTTCTAAGCATCCTTGACAGGTAGGAGACTGACATGTCTAAGGAATCCACTACTATATTTCCATGTCCCTTCCATTCACATTCACTGAAGATTTTCAGACCCAAACTGCAGTCATTGCAGGTGCATGTGGAACATGGGCAGTGGACAAATGACTATCTGTTCTTACTCCTGACTGCCTCAAGATTTCATTTTCACTCTCGATATTAACCATAAAGTACAGCAAAGGACTTACTTTTGCTCTGACAGAAGCTTATGGTAATACTTAACTTTGTAAAGAATCTTAGCATTGGCACTGACACAAAGTTAATCCACAGGATAAAACTCTATAACCATCACCTGCTGTTTATTTAAATCCGATCTGACAATCTAGACCCCGTACAATTGACAAAACACTTCACCTTAGCAAGTCCCCAATGCCTCAGCAATAAAAATATGGTAGCATTACACACTTTTAACACATTACAAATATATTATATTGTCAGATGAAGTCTTTAAAGTATCTTGAGATTTCATATTGAGGTTCACAGTTCTCAAACTATTTCCTGCGAGATTCCACTTGTTCATGAAGATTCTATGTGTTTTGGTAATAAACAGTGCAGGCTTTTGTGTGGTATGTGCTATCACAGAAAAATAGTCCCTAATTTGCTTTTCTTACTTAGAATGAATGTTAAAGAAGACTGTATGGTGCCATATGTCTCTGTGTAAATATGAAATTTCTATTGAACGGTGTCCTGCACAGGACAAGTAGTTCATTGTTATTCACTATATGTGTTTCTGTGGTCTTTATGTATTTAAATTATGTCTCCAACTTTTTTTCTGAATGCTTGACTGTAATAGGGAGAGAGCAATTTCTGATGGAATTATGAAACATCCTTTCATCAATGAAATGTAAAGTATGCTAGTTCTCAGACTAATTTACCAGAAAAAATGAAGTTGGGCTCTTGCATATTCATACACATATGCTTCTGTGTATATGCCCATATGCCCATAGTTAAAAGTTACAACACACTTTGATACAGGACTTTTGTCCTCTGGAAAGGAATTACCTAATGCAAGTGTTGCCACTAATCTCTACTGAAATATACAAAATCTCTTCTGTGTCACACAACTAACTTGGTTTGTACTGTTAGTATATAACATTCAAAAGTGCTTAAACAATAAGCTACTAACTTTATTTTCTTCTGATTTTACTTATTAATCAAATAACAATCTGCTGAATCCATATGTGCACAATATAGGTACTAGAAGACGCCATTCAAAAGATTCCTTACAGAGCTCAACTAAAGTAAATAAAGATTTGAACTGGTTTTAGTTTATTTATAAATGCATTTAACAGAATGAGGTGTTCTGAATGCATTTGGCAAAGTGCTCCGTCTCTGTGAGAAAAAAAAAAAAAAAGAAAAAAAAGATCTTTTAAAAACCTCAAACCTTCCTAGCTTTCAAAAATAAAAGTTAACATTTTGAATAAAAACTCAGACTGTTCTGAGAGAAGCAGACAGCATTATTTAATTTAATAGCTTTATTCAATAGATTAAAATTTCACCTCAATGGCTTCAAATCAAAAAAATTAAACAGCTATGAGAACTGATGACACAGATAATAAAAGTCTTTGACATTGTTCTAATACACACATACAGTTATATTTTATCTCTGAGTCATACAGTGTCTGACGATGGCTGTCATGTACAGTAACAGAAATGGTATCCTATGTGTGTCCCCCCTATATAGATTATGCATATGATAATCTAAAATTCAAGAATAGACTGCAAGGCAGAAAGTTATGACAACATGAACCTTCTCAGTCCATAAAGTTTGCAGGATAATTCAATGTACAAGAAGGCACAGGTGTGAATGATTCCTTATTCTTGTTATTCAGTACTGGTATAACTTGCTAAACACTGGCTATAATAATGCCTTACAAATACAAAGTCTGGGCTCAATTAAATTAATTTCTTATTTGAAATAGAATTGCATTCATAATAGTAATACTTTATAAAACTTGGTATAAATTTCTTTGTAAAAATATTATTTTGGTCACACCAAGCTTTAAAGAGGAACATAAGCAAGAGATCAACTGATTCCAAAAACACTCCAATTAGAAACTAAATTTATATCAAGAGTAGAGGACATATAATAGACTGTATAAAGTTTTGAAAATTAATCAATAAATAAGGTCCATCAAAAAACGTATTAACAGATTTTTTCAGACACTACTTTGTTTGTTTGAACAATTCTTTGTTGGAGCTAAGAAGCTGCTTCCGAAATGTGTACATCACGATGAAGAGTGACTGAAACTGATTAGAAAAAAGTAATTATAATAATATTTTTAATAAAGAATTTCAAACATATATATGATATGTACAATTCACTTCTGGTTTCTGATTTATGCATAATATTATTCTGACTTTCCCATAAGACCACAAGTCTCCCCGCAAAGTTTTGAAAATCCTAAATACTATAAAAAATAGGGTATTAATGTTGCAAGGGATTAAGTGAAGTTTGTAAGCAGGGACAGATACTTAACGTGTCTTGAATGGGAAACAGAGAAGTGATACAGTGCTATTTACTATTTTACTTCAAATAATTTACAAGTAACTGGCAATAAAATACAAAAAAGAACCACAGGAAAAATACAGTCATAGATTAAAAAACTAATTGTCAGTCTTATTTCTTTTAATTGGATTTTTTTTTTTTGGTCTCACATAACCACTTTTAATGTTTGAAATTCTAAGAAAAATAAGTATCTTCTAAACAGATTGAAAGTTTCTGGGAAAGGTATATTGGATTTGTTTTATAGAGTCCCACAGCCAGAAATCTAATATCAAAATTGGGTAGAGAACAAAATATAAGTTTAAGAAAAGATCTGTAGGGAATAAGTGATAAAATCAGCAGGGAACCACTAGTGCTCCAAACAATAGTCTAAGCAGCCGTTTAGTGATCACCAAAATACAAGCAAAGTGATAAAAAGCAGCAGGGAGATAGGAAACAGCAGTGGGAGACAATGCAAGTTGCCAGGGGGTCCATTGAGAAGTTAATTGAAGCAACAAGCTGAGAGACATGTAAGGCAGATTGCATCAACATGGAAAAGAAAACAAGCAGTCACTGCAACAACCAAGGAAAAATGTGATGTCACTAAGAAAAACCAAAACCAAAACCAAAACCAAAACCAACCAAATAACAGGGGGTTGCCAGACATAAGTCTATTGCAAAATGACAAAGGGTCAATACCCTGAAACCAGGTGAAGCAATAGTTTAAAACACTCAAGACCTGACTTCATTTGAGACTTACAATCGCTTCTCCTGTGTAGGGTTAGTATACTAGATCAAAGCACTATGGAAATATCTTTTTTAGCATCTATTGCTTCAGTTCTTATTTTGTACTTCAGTACTTTAGTTAGTTTGGTTTGTTGTAAGACATTTTCAGAAGTCTTATAAATAAGGATTAATTAAGTCCCATATTTGGTAGCATGAGAGACAACAGTATCGCACAGGCAGACTTTTACTGTTCTGGAAACAGGAAGAAAGAAGGGACATGGCTCTGTTTCGTCTGGAGAACAGGCACGCTACAGCATAAGTAAAAATTAAGATCCATAAAGATGTACTAATGATAGTGTAGTACTCTGAATGCTTTCTCATATTTTTTTCTGGCATGTAATTTGAGCCGTGTCTAATTGAAGTAATCATTTTACTATTGTTTTACTATTGTACTTCAAGGGAAGGTAATTGTCTCAAAGCTCTTTATATAAAAACTGAACATGAAAACATCAATAAGCCTTCTTTTAAGGTAAATGCTAATATTCAAGTATGTATAACATGTAGGAACATGTCTACATTTTTAGTGAAACCTTTGTAGGATAGCAGACACCTGTTGGGTTCTGGACAAGTCCATATAGATAGTGTAATTTTTTTTTTTTAATCTCACATGTTTGTGCATCTCAGGTACAGAAATAACTTGCATCACTTTTTTTTTTTTAATCAATTTTGTATCAAGTTTCAGTTGACATATGTCTAGCTGTGCTTTTTACTAGAATTTGGTCCTTTTAGAAGCTCACAGTAAATCAGATCTAAACTTTCAGCAAACATGCACATCTGTAGGCAGAATCCTATTTGATTTTAACAAAATACCAAAAAACCAAATCACAAGACCGGCAAGAAGTCACATAGTGCTTCTTCCACCAGAACCATGATATACTCATCTGAAAATGTTCATTAAATGAAGCCATTCAAAGCATCAGCAGATCTATGATGGCAGCAATTTTTTATCTAATAGCAAAATGATAGTGCTATATCCTTTCCAGCTCATGTTGCAGTACTTTCCCAATAGAGTTTAGTTTGACACAGATAACACATGTTGTAAGTACCAGGGGCAAAAGAGAACATACAGAATTTTTGGTGTAAAGGGAGTGAGAATTCTCAGGAATGCCTACAACTGAAGATGGGAAAATGACATGTCAGAAATCTCTAAAGGAGGCAGAGCGTACTAAGGCAAGTACCCTCAGGTATCTTGGTCTAGAAAAGCTTGTAATACACACTTTTCTCCAGAGGATCCTACATTACCACCCACATTATTTTGCTTTGTATTGGAAAGTTGTATCATGTGAGCTAACATTTTTTTCAGCCATGAAGTTCATACACTAACTCTGCGATCATAGCAGGACCTTAAAACAAGTTCTGTAAGAGGTTTCTATTAGTTTTCACAGTCAGTAATTTTAATCCTGACTTCTACACTATGTGCTATCTGTAACTATATAATTATGCTTTGCTAGCATAAATACAACTCATATTGACCAGCAGAGATATTCAGAAATATGCATTAGAAGTGAAACTGCCAGAAAGTCTTGTACGAAATGAAAGAAAAAAGAAAGGATAAAGAAAGGAAAGGTTTTTAAAGTTCAGACGGAATTTGTAGTCTTAGTTTGACAGAGAGAATGAATGTTTGTGTGTGTGTTTTTATGTGTATCCAATAATGATATTTTTTTCTCTGATCCTAGTGACAAAACAAAAAGAAAGAGTTCTTATTACAGAGAAGCCAATAGGGTACATAGTTCAGATGTAGGACTTTCAAACTCTAACCACTGTGAATCTGGCACTGGCAGGAGTGTGCCATAAGGTTTTTTAGCCTATGTGAAAGCCTACTGTAGCGCTCTGGGTTCCAAAAGCCATTTTCTACTTTCAGTAGAAACATGCACAGCATGCAACAGTTTATACCTCAACTCTAGTAAAGCCATCAGCCATTGATATGATAAACAGAACTGATGAATTAGATCACATGTTTAATTCCAATTCAAATTACTTTCCCATTTGTCATTAAGTTCATGAAAAGCTCATATTCATTTGTGTGTCCTTTCAACCTATTATATACTGTAAACACGTATTTCTCCAAAGCAATTTACACAACAAAACCTATGTAGTGTTCAAGAATATCATTAAGTTATGTGGTAAAAGCTCATCTGCACACCCACAAAGGAGCCCAGGGAGACAATGGCAAGTGGAGAAAGCCCAAATAATGCCCTGCCAGGCTCCTCCCAGGCCCATCACGGGAGTCATCAGCTCATCAAAGGCCCATCTCCATGTCCAGAAGAGAATAGGAGCACAAGGGCCTGGGTGCCAGTGACCAGGCAGACCTGAGTAAGTGACACCAAGCACCAGCCCTTGGGGTAGGACCAGGGGTCAGAGTCTTATGCCCGTGGTGCAGCACCTGGAACAGATGCAACAGTGCAAGCCAAAGGCCACAATCCCAAAATGCTCCAGAGGCCACCATAACAATTCGACAGTATATGTGATAAAGTTCCCGTGCCCAGGAATGTTCCTTGGAATTATTTAATTTAGTAAGAAAGGTGTAATCACACATAGGAAATTTCAAAGATATAGTAGTGGTCACTGCAATGAGCCCTGGTATCAGCTCAGCAACAGCCTCCCTGTTGTCAGAATTTAGCAACTACATACGGGCACGTTCTCACTGCCAGTACCTCATGGTCATATTCTGGTTTGATAACACTGCATACTGAGTCTGTCTTCATGAAATTACACAGGATGTGTAATATTACTACAGACACTGTAAGACAATGAAGAACCAGACTCTAAATCTATAATCAGGAAATATTTTAAAAGTACCTTATTTAGAGAATGCAGTAAATCCTTTAGGCAATTTAAGAGTTATGTAGAATATAAAACACAAGGAATGGGTTTCAAGGTAATGAATCTGGCAAAAGGACAAAATGTGTTATTTTGAATGATTGCTACTTGATGAGACTATAATAAAATCTCCAGCTCCGTCCTATTAGACTAAGCAGGAAGGTCAAATATGCGACAAAAATCGGATTGACATGATGCAGTTAGCAAAAGGATCAGTAGTACCAATTCTGCCTTTAATTTTGTGAAGTTTGGATTATATTTAAGCTGTGCAAAAAGCAGAAGCTGTTACAACAGATAAAAATGAGATAAAAAAATCTTCAGACGTATACACAACAGGTTGGAATAAACATATAATATGCTGTATGGGAGAGCTGATGCAATAAATTAATATGGAGCACTTTTATTAAAAAAATCTCAAGGGAAAGACCTATGGTTGCATATTTAAATGCTTGGTTTTATTTAAAAGCCATATTCTGAAAGAATATAAACCAGGCCATGTCTATATTATACCAAAAGGAAACAGAAGGGCTTAACTCAACAGTGATACTTGTCCCTGCACTGTGGGTTTGAATGGATGTGAAATGAGAGACACTGCAGTTTTAAGACATTTTTCTATTCCCAATACTCTGGCAAGCCCCCTCAGGGTTTTCTAACTTGGGCTCTGCTTTCCAGGCCCCTGCAGGAGAAGAAACCCTACTACACTTAAGTGCACACCCATTATGTCCTGAGGGGCCTTCTCTATCTTCCTTCATGTCCCTAGTCTGCTAAAATAGTTAAAATAGCTAAAAGAGGGATTTAGTGTAATTGAGAAACAAGTCTAAGATCTGCACGTACTCTGAGATAAGCAAAAGAGTTTAGTTCGGTTATTGATAATTAAATAAAAAAGTCAGGATTGTCTGGATTTGAGTTCACATTTTCAGCTTCTGGGAGAAACTGAACATATGAATCCAGATCTGACTGCAAAGATAAGTTTACTCACCTCGGAATAAATGTTAGTATTGAAGTAACATGAATGACCATAGAGGTGGTGTTAAATTTTTTTTCAGTAGCATTGTGTCAGTGTTTTTTGTAAATTGCACTGAAATTGTATTTTCTCAAAACTGTAAAAGAATGGAAGAAAGATTAAAAAGAAAAAAAATTAGCAGCATGAGAAATTCAGCCAAGAATGGACATTCCAAAGTGGTAGAAAGCAAATAAAAGCCCTAAAATTAATTCTTCCAACACACACAAAAACCTATGCAGAAGTAGACATACATGCACATGTATATAGCGACAACAGAAGCAGAAAACAGTCATTGTAGCAGAGTGAGCAGCATTTCAAATCTGTGTTTTAGTACTGATACAGTTCTCCTGTTTGGGGAATTCATGAACGAAAGCTCAATCCCATCAAAGCCCCTGTAGATCACGTTGAAGATTTTTAAAATTTGTAACCATCTTGACACCTACTTTCCAATTTTTCTGAAAATGCCATAGTCACCATTGCGACAAGATAAAGAAATAGGTTTCATCTCTGAAAATAAGCTACAAAACCAGCACTTTTCTAATAAGCAAAATTGCCTCAAATGCTAAGGGAAGGAAGTGTGATGTTAGTTCGGCTGAGTAATTTAAGTGAATATACATAAATAACACTCTAAATTATATTTTCTTTTATTTATAAGGCAGAAAAATATCAGATACACATCTTTCACATTAAGAGGATGGTATTTGATGTACGACATAATTCTGATTTGTTGATAAATTACCACCCACCCCACTCTTTATGGGTTTTCTAGTGCTCAACAGTTTTTTACATCAGGGTGCTGGAAAAAAAAAAATCTAAATGTTGTAATAAATGTCATTATATGGTCCATCTCTGAAAATGAAACATTTCTTATATATTTTTTGTATTTTTGAATTATTTATTACATTATTCCAACAGAAAGGGATATAAAAACATAAAAAAGGGGAGAAGAAGTGAAACACAAATAAAGGAAAAAGTCAGTAACAGGAATAACTAAAAAATGGAAACGAAAACATACCAATGAGACTCATTCTTCTTTTTTTAAGACTAAAATAATATTGCTCATTTGTTTTATTAATGTGTGTTCTGTGGAGACTTTATGTATCTATGCAAGAGCTACCTGTCAAGGAGGATTTCATTATTTTATTTTTTTAAATTATTGAAGGCTGATTCTGTTGGACATCTAGTTGCCAGAATGAGATAAAGACTTCACGGAAATGGACAAGAAGAGATTCCACTTCAGAAACACATACACTTCTATTCATTTTCCATATATGGAAGCAAATTGGAGAGGTTTGAATTAAATAGAATAACAACATCAGGTGATGATGAATTTAAAGGCTGTGTCATAGTCACACACAGTAAAGGCAAATCAAAGCAATCAATGCCAACAGATCACAAGGACAGGCATTGTAAGACAGGACAGCAAGGCCAGAGCTAATTCTTCCCAAGCTAACTCCAATTGGTTTCCTGTGGACCATATTCACCCTTTTCCTGCAAAAGTAACCGTTCAAACATGGGATTGGTGCCTAGTGTACCTGGATTCTAGGCTGAAGCAAATGACAGCTGAGATTCCTAGGCTGGTGGGCAAATTTGTTTACACCAACAACCAGAACTATGCCCCACAAACTTCAGCTTACCCTCATAATAGTGAGGAGCTAAGCCAACTGCTTGGGAAAGTCATTGTTATCTCTCAGAGTGGATGCTCCATCCAAAATCCAGCCCATGTTGTTGCTCAAGAAAACTGACAGCCACAATGCCAAAACAAAGTAAAATCAAACAAATGGGAAAATTCACCCTGAAACAAAAAGCAACAGTGGTGAATGGGGGATGAGAAAAAAGTAGAATAATAAAAGAGCAAGAATGTCATAGTACTTTATCTGAAAACTGCCCTAACCTCCTCATGGACTTCTTGAAACAGATGTGCTTTGTACTTTCGAGCACACATTAGTTGGGTGAGAACTGCATAGGGGTATTGTATTTATGGAAAACGAAAGCATAAGAGAAAATGTGACCTATGAGAGCTTGTGTTGCAGTATATTTTCAAAGGCTAAAACAATTCACCTCCAAAAATCTGAGATTTCCTTGTGCTTTTATCTATTTTTTAAAATGTAAATATATTCAACCCCTACATTTTTATGCTGAAGTTTTAGTAGATGTTTGTACAAACCAGAATAGGGCTACAGAAGTTTGTTTTCAAAGGCAGATTGGCAGAAATTACAAGTAGATGGAATAGCATTAGCTTTAAATGGCATATAAGTATCACCAGGTATGAATGCTTTAGAAGTCTTGAGATAATTATTGGAACAAAGCTTTTTTTAAAATTATGATCATTCTAAAATGAGCCTTCTCTGTCTTTTAAACAGCAGGATTTCTCTAATACTGTACATGCCTTTATAATTACTTTACTTCCATGTAATACTTTAATGAAGACCCGTTTAATTAAATTAAATTTCTCCCTAGTGGTAACTCAATCAAAATGCATTCTACCCTCATTATGTTATCCGTAGGAGTCCAACATTGTAAGTGCTATAAGAAAAGCTGGTTTTAATGAGAATGGTCATAATGTATTATACTTGAGAGTCAAGTTACAGAAACTTTAAATGTCATATAATGAAGAACTATATATTAAGATGAGAGGGTAGACATTTCAGTATTAATTGGTTCTGTTTAATATTGTCTTTATGATGTTATTTATTACTTATTTATGACAGGCATCTACTTAGAATGTTATACTGCATGCAAGTTACAGCAACTAAACTTTCATAGATAAATATTCTGCTCTTTCTAAATGATTAGGACAGCAATCACTGAAGTGTATTCTGAAATGATGTTCACCGTCTCCTCCTGCAGAGCTGTTTTACAGTGACACATTAGTAACATATTTACAAGGACTCTAATTTTAAAAAGGTTTTTTTAGAAATGTGTATAGCATACATCCTGGTAATATTGAAGTGGTTTCTCTGTGAATTGGATGTCCATAGTAGACTTTATAAACTACTCTTTTTCCCGCGCTAAACTCTGCTTTTAGATAATGAATGTATTCAGTAACCATAAAGGTAGCCAGAAGTTAAATTAGGAGGAATAAATGACTAAAGAACTAGGCCTCATGCACCTTGTTTCTCTGTCTCCTGGTTGACACCAGAATCCTAACGCCACTACTAGAAACACATTAGCACAATGAGGAATTTTCTCTGCAGTGAACAAAGTAAGTCTTCTATGTAAAACCTAGGAATGGACTAGAACATAATGCTCAGTAGGGACACAGCCTATCTCACATCTGGCTCCACTGACCTCCTCCAGTCAGCCACATTTCCCTCAACCCAAACCTCACACTTTCACCCTTGTACTCCCTGTAAGGTCAATTTTTATAAAATGAAGATGGCTACCAAGCGGCCTTCTTACTCACATGCATCTTTGAAGGTCTTTGACATGTTCAGAGAAGAGGCGGTTAGCACCTTGGTTGGATCTCCGTGATGGCCACAACCACAAAAAAACCAATATTGAAAGATAACAAAGTTTCCAAAAAACCAACAGTGTATGACTACACTTCTGTATAGTAATAAACTCTGACACAACCTGTGTTGTTGACGGCTAACTGCAACATCATGTTGCTGACGGTAACATCTTCGGTGGCTGTAGTACATACCCACCTCAGAGGAATTTTGCCCTTACCAGGTATCCATTTTGGAGCAAATGCTCACTTTTCCCGTCTCTGTTCCACTTCTGACAGAATGTCCCATGCCACTTGCTGTGGCAGCACTTTCAAACTTGAGCTTTCATGCTACAAACTGTTACACCCATAGAAGAAGATGCACACTAAGCAGAATATAATATTTGCTTGTTTTGAAAACCAAAATAAGCGCTTTTGTACCTAGTGGCCTAGTAAAAAGAGCATTTCCATTGCTAGCAGTAACAGGACAAAGACTTACTGCGAACTGTGTTTTATACTAACTTTACAGGTCCCCAGTCCTGGCCTGTTAGGCTTGTTATCAACCTGCTATGAGAACCTGCAGTGTGAACCAGAGCTGAACACTAGGTGTCTCTTCTTTTGATGTCCTTGTGTGATGGCCTTATTGTTATGTTCAGAAAGCAAAACTCAGTCTGGCTTCTCAGCAGCTCTCCATACAACTAATGACAACAAATGATCTTTAACTTTTCACAACCTTAGCTGAAGAAAAGTATGAGGAAAAAGATTTCTTCTGTTACCTCTATTATTTGAAGCATTGGAATTCATAGTAAGAAGAGCAGGTAATGCAAGACTTAAGTAGCAAGTGCTCCTTTCCATATCTTTCGATGAAACTTGCTACGGTATCTCTAAACTACATTGGTAGGTAACATAGGTGTTTTCTCAGTCACTCACTATCTCATCTCAGGAGATGTAACCACTGCTGCTATCAAGATATCTCAATAACTCCAAAAGAACATCTTCTGAATATCAAAGTGTACCAGGTCAAATTAAGGCAATGCTGGACAGAAGGAAAATTACTTGCAACAGATCGTCAAAAAATGGACTGCTCTTGACATAGCTAACTCAAAATCTGCTCAGTCTACGTTACAACTGCAGAACATTTCTGAAATAATGCAGTTAATGTGGATAGGACTTGTTCACAAGTGATTTACTACTGCTAGGGAACAAACTGTTGAGCAGAATGTTTATTAAAACATAAATCTTCAAAGAATAGCTCACAACTGATCAGCCTCTTGCTATAAACTTTTATCACAAGCAAAACAGAGTATTTCCAGAATCACTATATAATCACAGAATCACAATAAACAATAGTTTCAACCTTGCAGACTTTTTGANTGATAGCTTTGAGAAGCTGGCCCTAGAAAAAAGCCATTCACAAATTTTAGATAGACAGCTTTGAAAAATTTCTGCCTTAGCCCAGTGAATAAATACTAGCTAAAGGTTTACTTTGTCATGATGAAGTACCTTATTTTTAATGAAAAAAAAAAATCTGTTCTGATGGATTTTACCTGTCCTATGATTTATGAATCTCATAAATTGGTTAGTACATCATTTATGTGTGATTATATTTTTCAATAACAGTACAAAAAAGCCCCCACAAAACAGGCAAGAAAGAAAAAAAAAAAAAAGGGTACAAAATTATCAACACTTAAGGAAACACTTCCCAGCAATGTCCAGGGAAAAGGTGAGGAGCATTTTTGTGCAGAGGACTGAATCTAATTCTGACATCTGGAGGAAGAAAAAAGAATTTGAGCAGGTTTTGGAGCAGTTCTTATTTGGGGAAGAAGAAAGAAAAGCAAATTCATGTTTAATTCAAATAAATTAGGCTTGCCTAGCTTAGACGTGCAGAGGTATGCAGTGACTCAACAAATTCCACCTTCTCATTTTAAGTCTTCTTGATTGTTCTTAACCTGCTGGCAAAATTGCAGGTGCTACTCACATGAGGTTGGTTCTGCATGTCACTCCCTGACAGCCTTCTCATCAATGTTAGCTGGATTTAATTTCTCTGCTCCGAACTGTAAACTGCTGTTGATATATTCTGTGTAGGCAGAATGCTTTCTTCCTTTCTCTGTTTCTTTTTGGTTAATTTTATTTTTGCATTTCACTTGTTCGAGTCCATTGAACTTTGCACATTTCTTTCATTCATTTACAATCCCAAACTATTTCTTGGTATCTGTTCACTGAATTGCAACTTCTCTCTCAACTTTTTCTTTCTTTGTCATGTGTTTTCTTAAGCTAGTGCCCCTCAGATCTTATCCACCTTAAACTTAAGGCTAGACAAAGACAGGTAAGAAGCGGATGGAAAAGAAATTCTCAGATAACACACACACAGAGGACAAAATTTTGATATGAATGTAAAAGTAGCAGCTGTAGCTCAGAATATGACAAGAACATATAATAATTTAATTCTCTCACACTGGCATATACCTTACATAAAGAGCAATAGAATCCCACTTATTTTCTTTTGGAAAATAAGCAAATGTTAATTTACAGCTCATACACATAGTGAGATTGAACGGAAAATTATTTAAAATCTTATTTCAAGTTGGCAAACTGCAAAAAATTCAAAGCTAAAATTATTTTAAAAATGAGAAAACAGTATTACATGATATGCTTCCAGGACTGTATATAAAATTAGCTGCACGTTTGTAAGATTATTTTTCCCTGATTTAAACATTATCTTTCTAGTGAATATATCTAAATTGGGAAACTGAGTATTTATTCCAATCATATCCCAATTATACTTTTAAGATAAGTGGAGTGGAATACAAATAATTGAGCCATTGCTGAAGTTCATTGACTAGCTTAGTAAGCTAACCTGATCTTGGAATGGACTAGATATTAACATGCAATACAAAGTAACATGTTTGCAGACTTAATTGCTATAAACTACTGCTACATAAGAAATTAGCTTCAAATGAACTTGCATTCAGAAAGCAATTGTAAAGGTAAGGGTGAAGGAAACCAATTAATAACTGGAATGTAACGTTCACGCAGACATCTTGAATACTTATACCAAGCCCACTATAATGAAATATAGCTATAATATTATAGTGGTTGGGGTTATTTTTATTTTTTATTTTGGTCCTTCTGGCATTGCTGCTTAATGCATTAGTGCTTGATTTAGCTATTTCTTTCATTTTCTAATAAAGTAGATACTCTAAGAAATACCTGGAAAAAAAGAGGTATCAGGAATATTTAGTAAGCACTAATATTATTTAGTATCAGGAATATTTTCTTCCGTAGAGTGAAATACATTCCATACTATTGATTTATAGTCTCTGTGTGGCCTAGGTATGGTGTTCTAGAAAAGCTTCCCTTAGCAGAACTTCTTCAAAATTTTAGTAATGTGTTATTGTTGACTACTGGAATTTACATATGCAGATTTTCTCTCTGGAAAGAGTGGCACTACGTCTGCAGTATAGCGTTTTCTTTTTTTTTTTTTTTTCATTACTAAATACGCTACTGTTTGGCTGGAGAATTGTCTTTCTACATGCATTTTCTAGTCTGTTATTAAAAATAAATTTTTAAAAAGGAGCTATTAATACTATTGGAATCATCAGTAGGACATGAAAGCAATACATACTACAGGTACTGAAGCTATTTGTCTCTTGTACATTCTTCCATAAAATGGACGTACATTTTATATTTGCCTCTCTACTAAGGGCATAAAACCTCACTGAACAAAAGGCAAAAAGGTAACACTTACTATTACTGTTGAACAACTGGTCAAGTCAATGCATTTTTTCCTCATTTTATGCCATTTTCAGGAAAGAAGTGAGGCTAACTGTCCATGTGATTTTCTACTGCTTATAACTAGGCTAAAAATGAACGAATTTTCATAAGAAAAGCAACATGTGTCTCCTGAACTTGATAAGATTCTGTATTAAACATCAAATTCTGCTTCACAATCAGCCATGTAAAATCTAGTGCTGAACACTAACTGATTAGCATTGTGTAGCTTGACCTCTCGTGTAATCTAGTATGACAACTGGCTTGTGCTAAATACTGTTAGTGGTGCATTTCCCTCCCATCAGCTTAAAAACATAATAAACAGACAATAAGCTTTCATGTCATTCTGAAATCTGGTATTTACAAGGAGTTGGAAAAAGAATGATAATGGGACGTGAGGTTGTCAGGACTCCACCACATAGCCAACACTGAAAGAAGAAAAAATCATACACAAGATTCCAAGGACATTCACAAAGGATGATGTAAGTAATCGTCTGTTGGTTTAAAAGTCTGTGTCTGAAGGTTTTATTTACTAAACACAGAGTTCTTTGTAGCTAACAAGCATTTTAAAACCACAGAGGAAGACAATTAGGACAGAACTATTCTGTCACAGATCTATAAGCAACAAATACACAAAAAAAAGCAGAAACCTGAAGCCAAAAAATTGATCAAAAACCGCTATCATTATATGATGTATCATCAAAAGCAAACATTGAAAATGCTGACATGAATATAGTCAACAAAAGAAATAAGAAAACTAATACCTAGCAAACTAGGCAAAATGGCAGTCATAGTCAAATGACACCGTTATTCTGACTCTGATAACCAACTAAGTTTCCCGTCTGGAACACAAACAAGACCAGATGTTCTACTACCACAAAATACTAAACCGTTATTATAACAGGAGGACTGTAATGCCTACTCAGATACCTTTTTCATATTCACAAAGGACTACAGAAATCACATCCTTTCTCCTGGTGCCTACTCTGTTGTATGTGCAACTTCATTCTAAACATTTATATTCTGTCAAGAAACTTAGTTCAAGGTTTATCATACATAAAATATAGCTAAATTTTGTTTAAAAATGAAAGAAAAACATAAATCAATTTTGTTGCTAAACGTGGAAATAATTAAGAGTTCTGGATTTACTTCTCTGATATGCAGACTTCATGAGCGAGTAGGAAGAATATGAAGATAGTGCCAGCACAGAATTAATATTCAGGGGGAATTTCTTACTTCTTATGATACAATTTTATCGTATGATAAACAATTTTTTAGAAAAGCACACAGCTGTCATTCACAAGCATCAGAAATTCTTACACTCTTTCTGTCCCCTAAACAAGCTGCTCAACTCTTTTTTCCATAACCTCTCAAATCTCTTGACTCTGCCAGAATACTCCACATTGGACCTGCTAATAGTAACCTCCTTTCCATCCAATCTTCTCAGAAAAATTATACCTACCACAGCAGCAAACCTGATTACTAGGCATTCTTGCATGACTAAGAAAAAAGATCAGATTCAAAAATGTAAAAGAAAGTGTGGTTCAGAGTTGGCAGAAGCCACCAAAGAATTGTCAGAGGAGTATTAACAGATATGCCTTCTTCCAAATCTCAAAAATAGCTGTGAAACAACATTGTATGCACAAATCCAGGTGCCATTAATGACAATGTTGCACTTCAATGATTGCAGTTACATGGTGCAATCTTCAGAACTGTGATATTTGCCCATATCTTTAGTAGAGAAAATGGAAAAGCTGTTTGAGGTGAAGTCAGAGCTTCTGCTAAGGTTGGCAGAAGTGTGCGCTGCATAAAGGAAGCTTGAGAAAGCAAAACTGCAAATGTGCAGTTCAGAAAATAGTTGTACGTGAAGTCAGTAAATGATTTGTCATGTCAAATTTACCTTTGTGTTATTGACATATAGTGTCTGGAAATTAACAAAACCCCCTCCCCATTTCTATGAGAAACCTTTATTGATGCACTTTTGGGGGGCATTCTTTGACTTTTACTTAAAATTACTTTTACAGGTTTAACTGTTAAGTGTTCCACAGTAAAAGAACTTTCATGTCTGCTCTTCAAAACTGACATATTTCATCAGTCCAATTCTCCTTAAAATAGATATCTATTCAACAGAGGATATTTAAAGCTTACGGCAACAATCATCTTCTGTGGGACCTGCTCAACCACAGAAATAATTTTTGGAAATTCAAAGAGATCACACATATAGAGAGAAAAGTAGTCTTAATTCCTCTTTTTTCATTTAACAAAGCTGCTGCTTGTCTAATTTCTCTGCCAGAAAAGAGAAAAAATAAAAGTATCCTTATTACCAAAATCAGTTTACATTAAATGGGTTTTATGGCATGTAAGACTGAAGTAATTCAGAAGTTGTTGAGGACACCCAATAGATATAGTCTCCTGGTTTATAAAGAACAGATGTCATACTTCTGATATGGCCCACAGAACAAAATACATCCACTTCTTGTACTGCTGAAACGAAAAAAATATTACTTTGTTTTGTAAAATTATTATGACTCATGGTCATAATAATATATAGATCATTCAAGCAAAAGAAAAATCAGACAAAAAGATTGTAATTGTCAAAAGCCTTTAAACTGTTCAGAGTGTGTTCTTTTGCAGTACTGGTATAGTTTGTTGCTCTGTTCTCAAGGTACTATAAAGTTACTATAAATTCAGTGACAAAGAAATTGCTTTTCATATATCTTCTCACCAAAAACATAGCAAATACTTTTAGTGATATGAAATTGGTAAATTATAATCAAGCCAGAAAATATGTCACAGTTAGTCATACTGTCTAACACGAAAAAAAGAAGTTAGCAATTTAGTATTATAAAAGGGACAGAAATTTCTAGTGAGAGAAGTCAAACTATCACAGGATCTGCACATCTGGTGAGCTTTACAATCAAGAACAAAATTTCATTTGCCTTTTTACACACCTCCAAGTCTAATCTATGGCAACAATCAAATTTTACAAACATAAGGAAGTTCAAAGTAATTTTGGTACAGCTTTAAAGATTAAATATGCTTAGACAGATTCTGATGATCCTTCTGTCTAATAAGAATAAAAGTGATCAGTTTTGCTGTTTTAGGAGCTGTCCTCTTTGAGGCAGTTTAACCTCTGTTTGCTTTAGTAACAATATAACCTCAGAATTATCCCTCAAGTGACAGATAGGGCTGAGAGTAAAAGTCAGCTATATTTTAAGTCTGTAACCTCTTATTTATGGTTTTCTCTATAGCACTCTCCAGTTTTATAACCTCAAACTTTTCCTTTTAAGTTTACTAGAATAAATATATTTCCAGTTTACGCCAGTGTAATATTTATAATGGACTTGTGTTAATCTCACAGACCTCGGGCTTCCTTGCCATAGACCGTCTAAGTCACACTGGAAATGACAAACCTCAAGGATGCCAGATATTAGGGGCTGCAAAAGTCAGTTTGATAACTGGCATCACTGACTGCTAGATAAAGGAAAAAAAAATGCTTCGTCATTAGCCTCTCCGTGCTCTTACACCAAAAGGCAGACTGCAACTATATCTCCCATGGCTCTCGAATGAAGGCGCTAATGTTATTGTCCATGGAGTTTCTGGAGATACTGTACATACATATATGTCACCCTCTGCCTCATTCCAAGAGATACTATCTCCTTTCCAGTTTCCTCCTAATAAAATAGGTTTTGACGCACTGTTCCAGACTACAGCGTATGGGAATAAGTTATGACCATTATCAGGGTATCTTGGTAAGAAAACATGTTAAAGACAAAAAGAGAAAGACCGTGACACTCCTATTTTGTAATAGTTAAAAATAAAAAAAAAAATTATCAAAATATATGAGGAGAAAACTGGGGTGAGAGGAGACATGACAGAAAAACTGGAAGTCCTCCAGTCTTGACCTGTTGTAAAATCATACAAAATACACGGTATCAGAACAACAAAAGAATTAAGAAAAAGTAAATGGATATTGTACTTAAAATACTTGTCTAATATTATATCCACATTAGGAAGTCTCTGGTTCTTACTACCTAAAAACTAAAAAGAAGTCTATGCCTAATCTAGTATCACAGTCTTAAAAAAGAAAAAGGAATACAGAGAAATCAATGTAAGTATATTAATCTTAATTCCAGTCTCTTGATGAGGGTAGCCCTCAAATACATCTCAACACAGATGGAGAGATAGAATGCTGATGAATAATACATATATTTTCCAGCTTCAAGTAAATCATTTATCCCTGCAATTACAAGTCAGAGAAGTTACTGAATGATTTTTTAACATGTGATTCTTGACGTGGTTTTTTCAGGATTAAGAGAAGCACATTGACCTTATTCTGCATTAAACAATTGCTAATGAGATCAGTTTATTTTGCAATTTAGTTAATATTGAAACAAATAATAACTAGGTATTCTCTAATGTATAATTGTTGTCACTCACTCATTTTTACAGAGATTATTTAAATAAAATTTTAATTTATTTTAAATTAAATTGCAATGATGTGCTGGGATAAAAAAATGAACAAAAAGTTAAATGATAAAATTCAGTTTAAAATTTTTTCTTGTGATTGTATGTAGAGAAAACAATCTTCATTTACGCATCACAGGAAAAAGCAACCCAGCTTGCTTTCATTAAGGGGTAGGAAAGAAATCGAATCTGGCTGGCTAATATTAATCTTTGGTAAGATTTAAAATATATCCCCCTTGAGAAAACAAAAGATAATTGTTCTTAACATCACTCCTATAGAAACTGGTTTTATTCTATGCATCCACACTATCTACCCCTAAGCACAGATGATAACCAGATGGTTGTACATGCTGTATGGTGAGATATGTGATTTCTTATCTATTATGTAGATATATACATACTGCAGTATCTATAACTGATACAACTCATCAGTTAGTAAATTTTGAGTCATTATTCAATCAGTATTACATATTTAAAACCTCATTTTTATGACAACACTGCACAGCCTCCTAGACAAAAAAAAAAACCTTAGCATTGCTAAGCAAGCCAAAACTTTAAGATTGGCACAGGAACAGGAAACTAAAAAAATGCAAAATCTTAATATTACGATGTCATATAAACTATAGATTCTTACGCACATCTGTGCACAATGCACAGATGCAACTGTGAGCTTGATTCATACGTATGACTTCTTTGGAAAAGGTGGTCCTTTACCCCAGACGAGGATTTTTAAAACCCATTTTTTATTGAACCTTTTTTTTTGAGAAAAGAAGTCTGAAGGAGAATTTTTTGAAGCTACGTTCATCTCAGGAACGTAATCTAAGAAATTCTAAAAACATGGATAAAGCAGCTGTCCTGACGTAGATACAGTTATTTTCACCCTTGAAAGTATCCCTTCTCTTTGCTAAATATCTGTACTGAAATTTTTTGATAGACTCCAAAAGATTTTACATATCTTAAATTTAAAAGCACAGATCAGCATTCTTTTTTTGTGTCTGCATTTACTTTGAATTTCGCTTTATACTGAAGAATAATTATGAATGACTGAAACTAATTTGCTTTCTGTCCTAAATTGCTGTTTCATACTTTTAAGCAACTGCTAAGTTACATGCAGGAGGTTTTGTATACTACATATTAAAACAAATTCCTTATACTGTCATATGAGCACAGTGGGATACTGTCATTTCTTGTAAAGCAACTAATCATTTAGCTACATACATAAGATTTGATTATGTAGCAGTAAGAGTAATCAACTTGAAATTTTAGAATAGGATTTTTTTGGCTCAAGCTTACATTGTATGTTTTCAAAAAGTGATGTGAGAATTGTTAATCACCACAACAGAAAGTTGCTGGTTAAATTGAAAACCCTGGTTTTATATTAACATACTAAGAAAATACACAATCAGATTGAGTTTAGTAAAAGAATTTCGACCAGTGAATAACCAATATCAGTGCAGAATATACTTGGTTTTATGATCCTGTTCCACTCTTGTGCAACATAGTGTTCCAGCTAATACTGTCGTGCAGTATGACATGCAGATATATGCAATGGATATTAACTGCAATATTTTAGAGGTAGGTTTTCTAAATTATCCAATAAAAAAGAATCAAAGTTAATACATGTCTAAAAAATAACTGTTCCACAGTAAAAAAAATAATGAAATTCAGCAGGTGGGAAAGCTTTTCTAACATACCTGTGCTGAAGGGGAAATTCTGCCCTGAAGCAGAAATACTTCTGTTGTGGAAAAAAAAAAAATTCAATGATAATTAAAAAATTTTATGAAAACTCCAGATTCAGAGTAGTCTTCTCTCTGTGTCAATAACTGTCCTGCTCATCCAGACCACTAGTTTATCATGGACATCAGTAAGAATCACACACATATATCTATCAAGGTAATTTTGCCCATAAATTTGATTGATCCATCTCTATTGACTACATCATAGATGAAGCACTTCAGACTCCCCTACAAAATCCCATACACTTAAGGAATAAAATATCCTTTTACCTTTTCACATCTGCAACTGGCAAATAATTTCAGGGTATCTCCTTATAGTCCAAATGAGTGTTAAGTGTAAATCTAATGTAGCCAGTAATAGAGCTGTAATAGAGAGAATTTTGGATGTATAGCAACTATCACCTTGTGGATACTAAAATTATATGAAACAGCTTCCCTTGGTTGAACAAATACATGATAATTTTCATCTGTACATGACATTGAGGTTTAACAAGGCCAAGTGCCGGGTCCTGCACTTTGGTCACAACAAACCCATGCAACGCTACAGGCTTGGGGAAGAGTGGCT
>WAAD01040859.1:19576-38338 GCA_013389945.1 Fregata magnificens | reverse complement strand
TATGTATTTCCAGAACGTACTAGGTCCCAGGGAGAGAATGTGCCACTTCCTTATATTTTTTTTGTCATTAAGAGATTACATATTTTGTCAAACAGAGGTCCCGAGACTGCAGTAAAGATAAGAACATTTTCATTTCAAGTTGCAGTGGTTTACCCTTCTTGTTAAACCCATCCATTCTATTCTTCTTGTTTCCACACTGTAGTAGGTAGTGTTCCTAATGAAAAGCAATGAATCACACAAATTAGCTTTGTTGCAAGAAGAGTTCTAATTCTGCATCACTTTTTTTTCTAAATCCTCCATTTTAAATTATGTACTGTTTTGATCTAGCAGCTTGAATTTTGTTTTAAGCTTTTTCCAGCATGCCAGTTCTTAGGTTTATGGACAGGAAGATCCTGTCAGCTACTGAAATAGACCCGAAAACAGGCTCTGGCCCAGCCCTCCTGGAATTTGTTGTATGTTGCATGTAATTCACTTGACCTCTGTGGCACAAGTGTAAAGCAAGAATCAGGGAAATAATGCTTTGCTCTTATTTACTTAGTGGCAAACTACTAAAGCAGGATCTGAAGGGCAATACCTAGAACAATGGGGTTCCGAGCTTGATGGGCTCCTGTAGGCCACACCTTTAACAAAAATAGCTAGTATCAAAAGCTCTTTCCTTAAGGAAGCTTTGTCTTTCCTTTAGTAGTACTAGCTATGTTCTTGCTCCCCTTCCCTTTCCCTTCTCAGAAGCAAGCTTTCACTGTCATCCAGACTGCTGTACTGACTTCTCCAACTTCAAGAAATGATACTCAATACATCTGTATTTCCAGAAGTTTTTAATTATATCAAGCAGGTTTCTGAATACTACAAGCAAAACCATTATGCACTGCTCATGAAATGTTTTTCCCTGAAAGAAAATACAAGTATGCCACATATAAAGTTCATGTACTTCTCAGTTTTGGCTCTTTTGCTTCTACCATCTTCTGTTTTATTTAGTTTGAAGACAGAGATAAGATGGGCACCATTAACACCTAGCTCACACAATTATACCTGTATTATGCAGAGTTTAGTATAAGTCGATCTTCTCTCTGGCAGGGACCACAGATGAACTAGCAGAATCTCTAGATTCTGCCAAAGTCCACAACCACGTCAATTGCCAAAGTCCACAACCAGATCAATAACCCAGGAGGCTGAGTTCTGTTTGCAGCCAGAAAAATCATCATCTTAGGCACCTCAGAGTGCTGACTCTACACTATAACCTGGCCAAAGCCTGATTGTATTTAATTTATTGGGGACTATCATCAGGCAACATTGTAAGGAAGTATGACCTCACTTTTGCTAAGTTCTAGACTGGTTCTGAAAAGTAAGCTACATTGCTTCTCAGCTCATGAAATACATGCAGTACTGATCAGACTTTCTTATTTTTCATGTTTTAGTGGGAGGCAGCAGCATTTTGGCAATTTTCCTTAATGGAAGAGGAAGGAAAATACCGAACTGGGAAGAAAAAAAAAATGCCAACCCACTATCATAGTTATGGTTGTTTGCTTGTCGACAGTGACAGCTGAACACATGTGCATGTGTTTGAAGAAAATTGTTCGCAACAGGAAAAAGTGAGACACATAGCAGAATGACTTACTGTTTAAGACAGTTATGGAAGAGAAAGCAAGAAGACACACAGCTATTTGCCAGACCTGACAGAGCCATCTAAGGGATTTTATAGATCTTCCAGTTAAAATGGTTTACAAGAGCACTCCCAAAGCCTTATGCATATCACTGAAGAAGGCAAATAAATACCTCTAGCATTTTCCAATCTAGCAAGAAATCAATAGTCTATCCCTCAACAAAGGTGAGAGGAAAAAAAGAAAAGAAAAAGAAAGGGAGTTTGAGAATGGGTGAAAAACAGAAAGTGACAGAAACCAGGATGACAGAGTGCCGCCATTGGGCAAAGAAAGGAAAGAGAGGAATAATCTCAATTGTTGCAACTTCATCTGTGGTCTAGTTAAATTCATTTAACCCTATGTGGCACAACAATTTAAAAGTTTAAGCACAGACTGTAGCCTAAGAAGAAAAGAAACAACTAAGATTTGATACTTACAAAGCAACAAAACATCCTGTTTGAATGAATAAGGGCGTTTTTACTTACCTGGTCTTCACCTCAGACTTGCTAAGCATGCTATAATCCGGGAGGAGAGAAAAGCAGGGCAGATGAAACAGAAATGGTTCTTTTATTTAAATGTAGAAATTCCATTTCAGATTCCAGCAAACAATATAAGGCAGAAGGTAGAATTTTCTCAGAAAGGAAAGTTTCTTAAAAGCTATCACACAAGAGCAGAAAGTGACAAGATAGGATGGAAGCTGGCAATTTGCATTTCATTTCAGTAAAGATGGGTTCATGATTCTGAGAGTATTACTGCACTTTCTTTCTGATAAGATGCAATATTCTCTACCCATTGATAGCTTATGGGGGATGGCATTATAATGAGGTTTAGCTCTTCAAACAAAATTACATGCCTTCTCTCCTCTGAGCACTCAAGAACAGAATGCAAGCAACAGCCTTTCGCTTCCCTCAGCGTATTTTTTCTGTGAAAGCATTGGCTGCACTTATCATATCACCTTGGTACGAGAGTGTACATATATAATGTTCTCTTTTCAAGGCTTCAGGAGTAATATGGAAGAGAAACCAAGAAGACAGGCACCTATTTGCCAGACCTGACAGAGCCATCTAAGTGATTTTCATAGATCTTCCAGAATCACACTGGATCACAGAATCATTGAGGTTGGAAAAGACCTCTGGAAATCGTCTAGTCTGACACCCCATTCAAAGGATTGTCAACTAGAGCAAGTTGCTTGGGGCCATTTATAGTCAGGTTTTGAATATGTCTAAGGAAGAAGACTCCAAAACGTCTTTGGGCACCCTCACCGTAAAAAAGAGTTTTTTCTTATATTATATGTCCTGTATTTCAATTTGGGCCCATTTCCTCTTGACCTTTTGCTGGGTACCACTGAGAAGAGTCTGGCTCCATTTTCTTTACCCCCTCTGCCATCAAGCACTCTCAGTCTGTTGTCATACAAGAGAACTCTCCAGTTATTTAAAAATGTTTGTGGCCCTTCAGTGGACTCACTCCAGTATATCCATGTTTTTCTTATGTTATACGGGAAAGTATTTTGCATAATATTTCTTAGGCTCCTCATAACTTGAAGATGACTTTGCTATCAAACTTCAGAGGCATTTTGTTGTCTGTTCTGAGTGCACGTGATTTGTAATGGTTCAAAAATTTAGGTGGGAATTGAATAAGGTTGTATTATCACTTATGCAGGTCAGTGTCTAACATATCGTGATATTATGCCCATTTATCTCTGCCATTAGAGTAATCTCAATTCTCAATAGCCTGCTTAGCTCCTCTAATCCATAGAGGATTAGAGACCCACTTTGGTGGCCTTTATAGAAGTTGTCAGAATAGGACTTTCTTCCAGCTGACCCAGTTACAACTTTTTAAAAATTTAGCATTCACAATGAAAAAAAAGGAAAGGAACATTTTAGTTAAATTTAGATTAAGTTTTCAGTTTTTTGACTCCAAAATAGAGTTTCTGTTTTTAAATAAAATGAAGTCTACAACCTTAGAAAAATATAAAAATTCTGGTGATGAATCTGCAGGGGACAAGGCAGTTCTCTGGTGTGTCACTATCTGTAAGCATAGCTAAGGATTCAGTTCATCACAAGGTTTCTATAATGTAACACTGAATTATCTGAGCCCTGGACATATATTCTTGTCTTGTGGCAGTGGGTATCTCAGATCAGTTTAGCTTCTGATAGACCCCTCCTCACTCAAACCTAGCATCAGTGGTTGAAAACTGCAGTGATTCCCAGGAGAAGGCTGGAATGCGTTAGTGTTCATGAAGAAGGATAAGAGGAAGATGATACATGGGGAAAAAAAAAAGTTAATGAGGAAAGCTAAAGGACCAGGAAGGAACAGCATAAATAAAATAAGATATTTAAATCCACAGTGTCAATTAGAATTAACTTCAGAATCTTCAGAATGAACATGGGCAAATTGCAGGAAATAAGAGAAATATTTGAACTACTGGCATTTTTGAGAGGCATAATGGGAATAGAAGACGCATGAAGAGATTGGAGAGATTACCAAACATAATGTATGCCTTGAGGCAAAGGAAATCACTGTGACTTTCTGACCAAGGAACTAACATCACTCAAAACCAGTAAATTTCTCAAGATCCCAGAAGAAAAAAAAAGAAAAAGAAATTATGAGAACTAGTTAGCCTTGGCTCATCAGCTGTGGCAGTTTTTCACTTAAAGGGCAAAAGTCACAGCTGTTATCTCAATTCGTATAGTGTTATTAACTTGAAAGAACAATGCAAGGTGGTACCACAAAGGGATCCTGCCCCATGTCTTCCTTTGATCAGATAACAAACAAAATTTGGTGGGAATTTTGGAGCAGGAATAGATTTTTCCTACAGTATTTTCTCATCCAACTAGGAAGTGGATTTATAGTCCAACGGTTGCTCCCAGTCTCTGTGTAAAGCCCTTCCCTGCTTTTCTAAACAAACAACGAGGAAGAAAGGCACCTGATGCACAGTCTTTCTGCTGAAGTTTGAGGTCAAACAGAAAGGGAGAAGTCTTTTCCAGGCTGATTATGCCCTATCTTCTTCTTTTCATCAAGATGCAAGATATTAAGAAGTTGCCTGGTTTAATCTTCCTTATAACCTGTGAATAAGTGATTGGGGAAGAGATGGCCAAAGCTGCAGAAATGGGGGTGGTAAGAGGGTTTGGAGTCTGTTTTACATGACAGAACATTCCAGTGTTACAAATGTAACAGTTTAACGTTGATCCAGGCCATATGAATATTATCTGTGACACAAAATGCTATTCTATTTTACCTTCTCCTGTCTTCAGCCTTTTTGTCGCTGCTTTTCTTTGCCTACCATGGCTACCCTGTGCTTCCCTATGCAGAAATTTGCTACACATTTTTTCACCTTCTTTGCCAGTCCTCTTCTGCCAGTCCTCCACCTGACCTCGTTCCTTATTCATATTTTCTCTTCCTCTCCTTATTCATCCTTATATTTCCTGTACATTGTTCAACTGGAGCACTGCTATTGCCTCCTACTTGAAATTATGCCAAATTGTCAATGTTTGAAGTAATTCTTACCTACTTCAGTTGGAATCATCACAGCACCAACTTCATTCCATCTTTTTCCCCAAAAAATTATTTTGGGGAAAAAAGTTTTTATCAGAGGAAAAAGATGTTCTCCTGTTCATGTATGTCCTTAGCTTTATCTTTTGCAGATCCCATATTTCATTGATGTTATCCTCAGGCACAGATGTGCAATTGGAAAAAAAAAAAGGCTTTCCTTGATGTATAAAGCACAAAGAAAGGTTAGGCTTTTTTATGTGGAGGGACACTTCTTTTGCTAATATTGAATCTGAACTTCCCAAGCCACAGCTTGCAGCTGTTGCCCTTTTTCATATCATCGGACTGTACCAGAAGGAGTTTGGCTCATCTTAGTTACAATCCTTAAAGCTAGTCATAAGCCACTACTGGGTCCCCTTGACCTCTTCTTCACCAAACCCAACAAGTCCAGCTCTCCTCGGAGGTTAGTACCATAAAAGACCATCGTAGAAGTCTTTCACTGAACCATCTCCAATATACCCACCTCCCTCTTGAACCAGGGGACTCAGCACTAGACACATAATCAAAGATGCAGTCTCACTGTTGCCAAGTAGAGAGAGAATCATACTTCCCTCACTCTACTGGCCACTTTCCATTTAATGTAGATAATTATACAGTTTGCCTTTTATGCAGTGAGAAAGCATGATGAGTCATATTCAGCCTAGCTCCACCCCCACCCCGCAACCCCCAGATGCTTTCCATCAGGACTGCTACGTAATTTCTCAGTCTGTACCGATGCACAGGATTATCCCACCTCAAATGCAGACATTTGGATTTCATCCAAGCTAATGACAAAGCTGGCAATAAGTCTGAATCTTCTGAGGGCCAGCACAGCATTATTGCCCCACTCAGCAAGTAGCAAAGCAGCCTCAACCACAGCTGCTATTATTGGAAATCTGAATTAATAAATGCTTCCCTTTCCACTTTCTCTTCAGCACCACCCCACTCCATTTGTAATACTTTCTGACCTTCACATGTACTTATACGTGATATTTTTAAATTCAGAAGATGCTTTTGACATCTCCTTGCTTTGTTACAAATGCACTTTTACTACCATGACATTTTCTTCATTACAGTACTCTTTTTGTTGAGATCTAACAAAACAGGGGATCAGAAATATGTTCCCAAGCTTAGTTCCAATAGCCAACTATCACCCTTAGGTAACCACAGATGTCAGCAGGATTTGTATTCACATGTCTGAGGGCAGAATTTGCCCCCTAAACTGTATGAAAGCTCATATTCCTCAAGTTCAGCATTCTTGTGAATTTCAGTATCAACAGGAACTTGCACTGAGGCCCATATTCAAACTGAAGGACTGGCCAAGTACCTGTGTGTGCACACAGACATCTGTATGTGTAAACACACTGCTTTCAGCCTCTTAACTGATAGTGCTAATTGATTCTTGAAAGGAATAACTTCTAGCCATGACTGATTAAAAAAAGTCCTGAAGGACAGATAATTTTCTCTTTGGAATAAAACAGATCAGAGCAAATGGTGTGTGTTTTCAAAGCAGTTTCCTCAATCACATATAGAACATAAAAGAGGAGTAAGGACACCAACCACCTGGCAGATTTCCAAAGGAGTTCAGAACCAAAACATTCATGCTTATGCTGGAAACCATGAGACTGGAAGGTTTTCCTGGTATCTGTAAAGCATCGGCACCACGTTCAAGGATGAGCAGTCAGGTATCATCTGTATTGACAAAGAGATGGAGGAGGATAAGAATAGGAGCCAGGGCAAGTCATGCAGTATCTGAAGCAGAAGAAGGAAGGATATATTAAATCTCTGCCTGCCAGTTTTGCCAGTTGCTGAGTGCTCTTGAGAATCTGATGCCTCATTTAGCTGACTAAAGAGTGATTGAGCTGTACCAGAAATACAGACCCAGCTGTCAGAGAAAACTGGAAAATATGTCCTGGAGTAGTTTTGAAAAATCTAATTCTTTTTCTCTATATAGAACACTGGTTTATTTTAAAAGACTTAATTAGGCTAAGTTTAACTGTGTGTATCACCTGAAAATAGAGAAGACACACTAAAACTATGTAGGTTAGCCTAAATACATGCTGACTAAAACTTCATGCACTCACTAACCACCAGATATTCATGACAGAGCAGTGAAAAACATTGTGACAAAGATTGCAGAGACAATAAATTTTTATTTGCAGATTATTTTTTTCCTTATCCCTCCACCTAGAAGTCCATAGCCCAAGACTGTGAGGGTAGCTTTGGAATACTCTAAAATAGCTTCTAGCAGCAATGGCTATAAGGGGTTTCATGTTTGAAGGATTTTAAGACCTTCAAGATCTCTATGAATGTCCCAAAGAAAAGGGTGAATGGCCTGCTTCCACTTCTGTCATCATTTGAGATTCATGCCTAGAAGGTGTGAAATAAAATTCTACATTATAAACAAAGGAGGTGTGGATGATTATTGAAAAAACTAGCAGTGGTGTGGAGCTAATAAAAGAACTTGAGTTGTTACAATAAATGTGAGCTGAAAGGAGTAGCAGGAAATCAGAGGCTTGTGAAAAATTGAATGATCACATGCCCCTGCAATGTATCGCACAGAGGTCCAGTCCCAAGCTGTATGGCATACATGTCTATAAAACACTCTCACATTCTGAAACCTTTTCATATGGTATCATGGTGCCCTACATGGCACACTCTCATTGTCACTTGACATTTCAGCATACCACACACTTTCTGCTTCCCTGGGTTGCTTACTTCTATGTAATTTATTACAAATCCCTGAAATCTATTGCATACTTACTGATCTGTGTCTGAAAAAGAATTTGTGAGGGTCACTCAAGTACAAGGGAGAAATTTGCTTATTTAATTTTCTTGGCCCCACTTCCTCATCCCCGTGGGGTAGGAGAATAATTTTGCTCTCTGCTCTTTAATTCACATTCTCTATCTCCATTCCCCCACCCCAGGGATATTTCAGCCTCCTGTATGCCCAGGGACCTCCTGTTGTTTTGGCAGTACTTCATGGTATGTCAGTATTCCAGAGGTCAGCTGAGGATAAACTCTAATTAAAAGACATTAAAATAGGCTGCAGGGGACAAAAATTCAAAACCCCAGATCTATCATAATCTGTTACTGATGTAGCATCTGAGCTAGCTATGTGCTTAAAATATGCATCGAAAGTAATCTTTCAAACCTCTTCTTCAGGTCTCCATTGGCACCCCCAGAGGAAATTATTTCAAACTGTTTAGAGAGCAGCAATCCTGTTCTGGTCCTTGAAATCCTTCAAGCAATACACATCCACACACCAGCATTATTTTCCCACCTCCTCCATATAAAAACAAAACAGAAACGTGAGAACAGTGGGCTGGAGATGGAGCTGTGGAAAGTGAAATTGGAAGGATTAATTATGTAATACGCCCCCTCTCCCACCCTTAACCACAGCAACACAAGTGAGGTAAACCTAATCCTCCCAGCTGACAACTCAGAACTAGAAAGTTCCTGGAGGAGTGAAAGCAAGATAAATGTGTGGGGAAGGTGGCAATGCACTCCCACAGATGAAGATGTCATTAGGAAAAGGCTAAAAAGAAGTTCAAAACACCTTTAGCCCCTTCCCTCCCCAGCAAGACCTCTTCCTCCGCCCCCCTCAGCCCCCTTTTCAGCAGGAGCTGCATCCGGATTGGGACTATATTTCTACACTTCACGGCTATCTGACGGAGTGTGGATCCTGCTGAAAAACTTCAAGTACACCAGAAGCTGAGAGCACACACACAAGAAGATATATTAAGAAAGAAGGTTTGCTACTTAACTCAGAGGAAAGAAGCTGGAGCAAGCTTCTTCTGTTGCCCTCTAAGAGCCTTGCCGAGAGTCCTTGCAAAGAAAAGTGTTGCTGGTTCAAAAGAAGAGGACGGATGGGGAAGAAAAAAGAATTGTGCACGTCTGTGTGAGAGGGAGACAATGTGTGTGTCCATACGTGTGAATGCGTGCTTGTGTGTGAGAGGGTGTAGGCGATGGGTGGGGGGAGCTTGATGTAATGTTTTTTTCCATGAAAGCATGTGAATGCAATTCCCAGAGAAGGGCACCAAGCTCTGCCCAAGAGCAGAAGGGGTAGGGGAAGGGAAGGGAAGGGAAGGGAAGGGAAGGAGGAGGGGGGAGGAAGGAGGAGGGGGAAGGAGGAAGGAGGAGGGAGGAGGAGGAGGGATTGCTATTTCAGAAGACATTCATAGAAAGAGGGTGGCAAATTCTGTGACCATCTTTAAAGGAAGTTTCCTGAGACCTAGAGAGAAAGAAAGAAGCCCAAAGAAGGAAAATAAAGGGCTATGATTTCCTTGTCCTGTTGCTTTGTCTCTGGCTCCCTCTGCCTCTGGAAGAGTAGCCACAGGACACAAAGATGCCCAGCTGGTCACTGCATGCCCAAGTTCAGATTAGCTGGTGCTTCTCTCCTGTTTAGCCCGACTGCTTTCTCTGAAGGGGAGGACTCACAGCCTGACAGCCTTTTGGTTTAACCTGAAGAGTGTGTGCCGCCTCTCTCTCCAAGAGCTCGCTGGAGGTGGAGGAGAGAAAGAGGAGGATTTGAAAGTGCCCGAGGAGCTCCCAATGCTAAGAGGAGACAAACATTCCCGTGGACGACGCAGAAAGGACAAAGCTGCCTGATTTGTTGCCATTTTCCACATTTTTTTTTCTCCCTATTCTTTGGCGGACACCAGTGTTTGGAGATCTCTGAAAACACAAAACAAAACACCAACCCCGAAGCCCCAACCCCTTGGCTAGCTCTTATGGGAATGAAACACTCCTCTCGCTGCCTGCTCCTGAGGAGGAAAATGGCGGAGAACGCTGCCGACAGCACCGAGGTAAGGATGCGAGGCAGAGCCCGGCGCCCGAGCTCCCCCAGCCCCGAGCATAGATCCCTTAGCAGAAGCAGCAGTAAGTGCAGATAAACTTTCCTGGCTCCTTCCGCTAGCCCCTGCCTCCGTTGCTGCTATGATTTCCTGCATGCACCCCCCCGTTTCCCCTGGGCAGAGAACTTTGCACGCCGCTGAACCCTCCGGTCGCTCGGGCTGCTTCCCGGAAGCCGCCGCTTTCCGGCTGGTTCCCAGAGCAGTTGAGCGGGCCGGCGCGGGCCGGGCGGAGGTGAGGCTCCGTGCGGGGTACGGGGGGCTGGGAGGGGAGGAGGGTGTGTGCGGCGGAAAGGAAGGGGGACGGTTATCTGTGTGTTTGAGGAGGCTGAAAGGGACAAAGGAGGTCTCTTGCGACAGCACCTTGGCCAGCTCTGCGTGCTTTTCGCCCGGCAGAACGCCGTGGAGCCTTTGCTGGGATTGTTTGGGGACTTTAGGAGTATCCGATTCTCTGCAGCCTTCTGGATATTACCAAGCGGAACTGCCCGAGGAGGGGGCGGAGGGCAGAGGAGCATTCCCCCTTGCTCCTGGCTGGCCTGAGCAGTGCCGAGAATAGCTTTGCATTGCCTTCGGGCCGAGAGGGTACCCTATGAGCTCTCAGGTTTTCTGCAAGAAATCCGCGCTCCCCTCCCCCCCCCCCCCCCCCCCCCCTTACCTTCGATTTCCTCAGCCTTTCCTATCTCAGCAACATTGGGGTTGAGCAGCCCTTGTTTACTTGTCTAGGGCTGTCTTGACCTCACTGAGACTTCTCAAGGGATACAGCAGTGTGCAAAGTCTCAGATCTGGAAAAGCAGAAGGATGCAGTATGCAGTCCCAGCTTCTCTGGGAGCATGTGAGAAAGAGACAGGCGAAAGTGCGAGTGTGTGCCAAACTCCCCGTTTCTATTAATAGATTGTGCCTAGCACTCTGACTGAACACTTAACACATGGTTAAGCAGCACAGCCGTGTACAGACCCCCAAGGACATTGCACCCCAACCAACCTCACCAGCTTTGCCCTTACATGCACGTGGGTGGCATTGACCCTCCACCCCAGTTGCCCTGCAGAGGTAACAAAGAACAAAAGCACCACCTCAGAGTGAGTGAGCACATGTCTATTCCATCCTTTATTCTTTCAATGTATCTGCCAAATGTCTCCTCCTTTCAGGTAGTCCTCCCAGTAGGTGTCCTGCTCCCTCATCAATTCCACATTTCTCTTCCTAATAGTGCTCTCTTTGCTTGACCTTCATGAATGTGCCTCCTTTGCCATGCCAGGTAAAGAGCAGAATTTTCTTAAATGAATGTGATGTAAGCACTAAATCAAAGAACATGCCTGCTACTGGATTACAACCCCATAGAGTACTGTTTGCAGAAGAGGCATCTATAAATAGCAAGAAGTCTGGCTGTACATCTGTGAACTGTTGTAGTACTGACAGCACATATTGCATTAAAGGTCCCAGGATCCTGGGCAGTATTGTAAGGAGAAGTGTACAAACACAGCCAGTTCCTTTCAAAGCCATTTTTCAATGGAAATTGGCTTTAGACAGGGAAAATAGGTGAGAGGAGCTCTTAAAATATTCCTCTTCTATTTCAATTCACTATTAATACATTTTTGTTGTTTAATCGCCTTTCTTTCTGCTTGTGCAATGCTGCACACACTGCAATGTCATTTTATGGAGAAGGCTTTCTTAACATCAACAGTTTCATTCCAATGCTGCATACAGGTTAAAATACTAAAATGCTGTGCTTCCTCTCCTGAGAGTATCCATCAGTGACAGATTTGTGAAATGAGAGTGAAAATGTTGCAGATTAGGCATATCCTGCTGCCTGTGTACCTTAAGAAAATCAGAAGGGATACATTCATAACACCTGCCAAGATATTTTCTATTTTATTAATTTTCATATTTGTGATGTTAAGATCTGTTATGTATTGAGGGAAGTAGTCTGCATACATGCAGACTTAGAAGTGCACCAAGCAAAATATGCCAAGACCTTTGAAGCTCATTCACTCGTCAAGCATCTATATTTAGCAAAGTCATATGATACCGGTTTGACCTTCAAACCTGTATTTATCTAACTTTCTCCTGAAGTTAGCAAATGTTCTGTGACAGAAAGAATACAGGACAAACCTCTCACTTTTGGACTTATCACAGCGTCAGAGAAAATTAGGAATTGGTATAAATTTGCTTCATTTGAAACCAATGGGGTATCAGTAATATGCATGATTTGATACTCACTAGATTTCTGAAGTACTTTGATGCCATGGTGGTAAGGATGATGTAAAAAAATGTCAGCTATAATGAGAGATGTAGAACTAAAACATTTAACAAATGATCAAAATGCCCCACTTCCAAATCATTCCAAAACCCTTCTGGTTCTTACTCAGATTGATTTGAGCCAATTACTTATGTTACAGCTTCATAGTAATTTTTTTTTTTTTCTAAATCTACCACAACTAAGAGCATTACTCAAACTTTTGGTCAAATATGGCAACTATACTGTTTCAGTAGTAGGGCAGTTTAAAAAAATACATCAAGACAAAGAACATGGACACTGTATGAGAAACTTTTTATTCCTTTAACTGCCCATTGATGACCATAGTGCTAGCTCATTAGCCTAAAGAGCTTAAAGAGATGATGGCAACAAATACAGACAAGGGAAACCCAAAGCTACAGCGAGACAGTACTCACTGTTTCCTTAAACATGAATACAAGAGAGTAGAAAAGCAATAGCTCACTAGCATTGATTTCCAGTCAAGGAGGCCACCTCGTGTTAACCAGGAAACTTACAGAAGTGTGCTCCCATGGTGCCATATTGTACAGACATTTACATTACCAGTATCCCCATAGCCTTATGTCTTGATACAATGCATAGTTAAGTGAATGGAAGTGTTGCCACAGGTGGATCTTGGATCAGGCTCAGAGTAATTTTGTGATTTTATTCTACTGGTAACAGCCTGATATCAGTCTGTCTGCCGGAGTTTAAGTGGAACTGTGTTTTTGTGTGTGTGTGTTTATAGCAGCCTGAAAGTACACACGGTTTTGTATAAAAATAGAAGTCAAGGGGAATAAAACCACAACTCTTTTCTATTTAGAGGCTCACTGAAGGACATAGGGGTCTCACTAATAGGAAGCTTGCTAGAATGGTTTTGGATCCTTGTTTGGAATGCACAGGGAAAGAAATGTTCAGAAAATCTTTCTTCTCCTTGGCCATCCCATGAACTTCAAGAGAAGTTCCATTGGAACAAAAGCTGTAGAATCTCTCCTCAAGATATAAAAATGAACCTCTGTATCTTTAGTCATGAAAGGAGACTTGTCAAAATAAAACAGGACTGTTTGCATAAATAACAGATCCAGAATTGAGTTCTCTGCAAATAATTAAAGGCACTCAGACAGAAAACAAAGTAAAAGAGAAATTGTTCTTTGTAGAATATATGCAAGAAGATTCTGCAAAATTCATGGTGCTGACCTCCTGTAGATTTTGGGTTCTGGGTCTTTTTATTTTAAATGTCTTAAATGGAAGCCATATTAATAATAGGCCTGATATCAGTGATGGGAAACAAATTGAAAGAAGTGAGATTTCAGAAGTGTGCCTTAATGTAGCTTGTTAACCTATGCCAGGTGAAGGGAATAGCACAAAGTGCGAGGGTGTGGTGCTTTGACCCCGGCTGGACACCGGGTGCCACCAAGCCGCTCTATCACTCCCCTCCTTAGCAGGGCAGGGGGAGAAAGTGAGGTGGAAAGAAACCTCATGGATCAAGACAAAGGCAGTTTAATAAAACAAAGACCACGTGCGGAAACAAAAGGGAAAGGACAACACAGACCCCACTCCCCACCTCTCACCACAGCGACGTCCAACCACCTCCCGGGAAGCAGGGCCCCAGCACGTGCCGCGGCTGCTCCCGAGGACACAGACAAATGTCACAAACAACGAATGCCCCCCACTTCCTCCTTCCTCCCAGCTTTTATGCCTGAGCAGACGTCACACGGTACGGAATAGCCCCGGCCAGCCCGGGCCGGCTGTCCTGGCCGCCCCCTCCCAAGATGCCGCCCACCCCCAGCCCACAGCGAGGGTTGGGGGGGGGGAAATGTTGGAGAGGCAGCCCCGGGGCTGGGCAGGCACCGCCCGGCCACAGCCAGACACTGGTGCCGCCTCCAGCCACCGACACAGAGCACAGCAGGCTGCCATGGGGAAAACCAGCTCCCCCTCAGCCAGACCCAGTACAGAGGGTTTATGTGCACATCCAACAGACATATACATCTACAAGTAACAGGTTAGTCGCTGACTGAAACAATTCTAGAACCTGAAACTGGGCTGATTTTGTACAATGCAATTACATAGTAACTTCATAAAAGGCAGTTCTTATGCTGAAGACTTCACAGTGTCTGTAGAGAGAAGAGATGCCTGTTTCACTGCTAAGAATAGAGATATTAGGTAATTTATTAATGGTAGCAAAAGAGAGTCCTCCCTGAATGTCCTATTATACAAAGCTTGGGTTTTGGTTAGAAAAAAAAAATTCTTTTGAAGATTTGGGGTAACAGGCATAATAGATGTGCTTCCCCATACAGATTAGTATAACTGGTGCAGTATCATGAGATCCAGGTCTGTGGAAGTAACTGCTCTGTTATCAGAAGTGGGGAGATTACAATGTCTTATCTGTATGAAATCCAGCCATGCCACTACTGAGGGGAGAAGAGATTATAAAATCAGTTGAAATCATAAGCTTCTGTTTGTGATTCATGAGTAGGAAGAGGGTTTTTCTCCTTAATAAGTTATCAAAGTACAAATGAACAGAAGCAGAGCAAGAGTGTGCCTAACAGAGAACGTAAGTTTTGTTCCTGGCTATTACACTGGATGATCTTGGAGATATAATTTAATCCCTCTGAGCTTTCCCATTTATACTGTTGAATTCTGTGATTTATTGGTGAAAGGTGCTGTAGAAAATTATTATTTGGTGTTATTAAATTGCTTAGAACACCATATATGGATAAACATTAATGAGTGGGTGATGTTTACCCAAGAGAGAAATAGCGCTGCAATGTGGTGTACTTCTTAGGCTTCAGAAGTCATGACAGATCTGGCATGGTGTCAGATAGCTAGCTGAAGAAGCAGCTTATGACATACCTTTCAACCTCACTGAGGGGTGTGCCACATGCCTATGTCCCATAACTTTGAATGGGAAAACTTGTGGTAGCTGGTGTGTGCAAGTAGTATGGATGAGCTATAGAGACCCATGTGGCCCGTGCTCTAGATGTTTTGCACTGCTGACAAGGCAGTCAGAAAGCTGACCCATGATGTCAGTGAAGAATCTTTCACTGTGGGTGTAGTCAAATCCCCAAGGGCTATAGAGGCAGCTCTGAGTTAAAGCACTTCACCACATTGGATCCTGTACAATGCTTCTACTAGGACTAAGCAGCCCATGCTACTTAGGCTAGTAACAAGGCAGTTCTAATACAGTCATGGGGGCTTTTTTGGTTTCTAGCCAATTCGGGAGTGGGGGAGCGGAAATATGTCTCTGAGCCATCTTCTCCTACCAACTTCAGCTGTATAGAACATTAATTTAGCTCAGCTGAAGATCTCAGTGTAGTTAAATGCATTCCACCCCTTTCTCAAATCTAATATTAAAAATTCAAGACATCATTGACCATAATATTTTGGCCCCATTGAAGAAATGCTGATGATACAAAACTGGAAGGATTGACTGATATGCCAGAAGGCTGTGCTGGCATCCAGCGAGACCTGGACAGGCTGGAGAGCTGGGCCAAGGGGAACCAAATGAAATTCAACAAAAGCAAGTGTAAGGTCCTGCACCTGGGGAGGAACAACCCCATGCACCAGTACAGGCTGGGGGTTGACCTGCTGGAAAGTAGCTCTGCTGAGAAGGACCTGGGAGTGCTGGTGGACAGCAGGCTGACCATGAGCCAGCACTGTGCTCTTGTGGCCAAGAAGGCCAACGGGATCCTGGGGTGCATCAAAAGGAGTGTGTCCAGCAGGTCGAGGGAGGTTATCCTCCCCCTCTACTCCGCCCTAGTGAGGCCATATCTGGAGTACTGTGTCCAGTTCTGGGCTCCCCAGTTCAAGAAAGACAGGGAACTGCTGGTGCAAGTCCAGCAGAGAGCCACAAAGATGATCAGGGGACTGGAGCATCTCTCTTATGAGGAAAGGCTGAGAGACCTGGGTTTGTTCAGCCTGGAGAAGAGAAGACTGAGGGGGGATCTTGTTACTGCTTACAAATATCTAAAGGGTGGGTGCCAAGAGGATGGGGCCAGACTCTTTTCAGTGGTGCCCAACGACAGGACAAGGGCCAATGGGCACAAATTGGAACACAGGAAGTTCCACCTGAATATGAGGAAAAACTTCTTTACTTTGAGGGTGACAGAGCACTGGAACAGGCTGCCCAGAGAGGTTGTGGAGTCTCCTTCCCTGGAAATATTCAAAACCCGCCTGGACATGGTCCTGTGCACCCTGCTCTGTGTGAATCTGCTCAAGCAGCGGGGTTGGATGAGATGATCTCCAGAGGTCTCTTCCAACCCCTACCATTCTGTGATTCTGTGATTCTGTGAAATAACTTTTGGTTGGCATTAGTAATATAAATAGGATCAAAAATCATTTATGCTTAAATAAAGAATAACAGCAATCACTCAAAGCGGAGTTTCAATATAAAGCTATCTTAGCATGGATCATCCTCTGCCATCATAGGGTTGTTCTAGTGAACAGCATTTTAGTGTCAAGAAGACTGGTGTTTTTTAGAAAGGGTATGGTTCATCTTGGTGACATCACAGGCCAGATCATACTGTGTCATTGTGACAATGCTAAAAGAGAGGTTCCCTGCTAGCGAGCACTTTGCACAGAAGTTTCCGTAATGACTCTTTTTTGTAACCTCAGTCTGTGAAAAGCACCAAATTCTCCAGAGAAGGGTGCAAGAAATTCTGTAGATGACCACCTTTGTAATTATTCTACCTCCCCACTGAAAGTGAGCTTAGCAAGACTGACTCACATGCCTTCCAGAGGTTCACCCTCAGCCTGATTGTGAAAGATGAAGGCTTGTGCCCTTACTAGTACAGGCAGAGCAGAGAAATACATAAAAGTAAAAAAGCATTGAGCCTAATCATTTCATAAGATTTTGTCTCAGCCTTTCTGAGTTTGCAACAAAGTTCAGTCCATTGACAGATGAGGTGATGAACAGCTAAAGCGGGTGAATGATGAAACTGGTTGCTCCTATCTCTGACTCCACAGAGAATCCTGCTGCCTGCTGTCCTGCTCACTAGCTTTAATGCCAGCTTTATTTTGATCTGGAGTTTAGGATAAAATGGGATTGTCCTTTCCATAATTTTCTTTCTTCTTTGGGAATAACCTCTAAACAACAGAAACAAGAAGCACTCATCTCAGGGAAGCAAAGAGATTACCCACTAAGTGACTGAGTTGATGGCCACAAGGGTGTCTTCACCATGCCAGAATGGAGCAATTGCTGACTAATCACATCCTACCTGGCTCTTTCCTGTGTTCTTGAAAAGGTACTGACTGGCTCCATGGAGTCTCTTGGCATGCTGCTGCGTGGGAGCTGAGACAACTTTCACTTCACAGTGACTGTGAGAGGATGGGCACTATTTCACTCAGTATTTCAGTTTTAAACTGAGATTTAAGAGGTGTAGAAAGATGAAGGATGGTGGCTTTTTTATTTCTTATAAGCTAGATTTTTCAGGTCCTAGTTGTGAAAAATCTATCTCAAAAAATCCAAATTTTAAAAGGTATGTAAAATTTTGTATTTTCCATAATCTGCGTATTTCTAAAAATAGAAACTCAGTTTGAAAATCTGGAATAGAAAATCCATTTATTTCATTTTGTTGCATCAACAATTTGGAGATTTAGAGACCAGAATTGGAAATAAGGCAGACTCACTGGAAGAAGCACTCATTGCCGAGTTTGCTTTTCTGAAAACTCTGTTAAGTGCAGAAATTAAAGATAATTTTGCTTTGTATTTTGAGTGTGATGTTAGGTGATCATGAATAAAACCTCAATGTCTTTGCTTTCCAAAATGAAGAGAATATTTCAGTAACAAAACATTTGCAAGGAAATTATGGTGGGAATAAAATATTTGGCTAAAATTTTAGACAGAGACACAATAAAGAAAGTGAGGAGAATACTGTTCTCCCTCACTTAAAATATCCTGTCCTGCAGTTAAGACATGCTCTTGGAAGTTTGCGTATATTGGGGACTGCATTGTACCTGGGTCTTTTCCTCCCAGAGTAGCATTAGAATCATAGAATCATAGAATCATTAAGGTTGGAAAAGACCTCTAAGATCATCAAGTCCAACCGTCAACCCAACACCACCATGCCTCCTAAACCAGGCCCTGGAGTGCCACGTCTACACCTTTTTTGAATGCCTCCAGGGATGATGATTCCACCACCTCTCTGGGCAGCCTGTTCCAATGCCTAACCACTCTTTTGGTCAAGAAATTCTTCCTGATGTCCAGTCTAAACCTCCCCTGATGCAACTTGAGGCCATTTCCTCTTGTCCTATCGCTAGTTACTTGGGAGAAGAGTCCAACACCCGCTTCACTACAACCTCCCTTCAGGTAGTTGTAGAGAGCGATAAGGTCTCCCCTCAGCCTCCTCTTCTCCAAACTAAACAGCCCCAGTTCCCTCAGCCGCTCCTCATAAGATTTGTTTTCTAGACCCTTCACCAGCTTCGTTGCCCTTCTCTGGACACGCTCCAGCACCTCAGTGTCCTTCTTGTACTGAGGGGCCCAAAACTGAACACAGTA
>WAAD01040859.1:692-18793 GCA_013389945.1 Fregata magnificens | reverse complement strand
TCTGACTATTAAAGACTGAGGCAAAGAAGGCATTAAGTACCTCAGCCTTTTCGTCGTCCTTGGTGACAATGTTCCCCCCCGCATCCAATAAAGGATGGAGATTCTCCCTGGCTCTCTTTTTACTGTTAATGTATTTGAAAAAACCACTTTTTATTATCTCATACAGCAGTGGCAGATCGAGCTCTAGCTGGGCTTTTGCCTTCCTAATTTCCTCTCTGCACGACCTAACGAGCTCCCTGTACTCTTCTTGTGTTGCCTGCCCCTTTTCTAGCCATTATTCACAGAAAAGGAATTCCTTAAGCTTTTCTGAGAATGGGTGGGAAAAAACCAACTTTGGAAGGGGGGGCATGGAGGTGTGTGTTTTCTAAGACATTGTTTTATACCACTGTCCTCCTCAGCTTTTCCTAGTGGCAAACTAGTGCAGTTGGCAAGCTCCACATTCAGCATACCATTTGGTCTGGGCCATACATGTAAGTTCCTAGTACCTTTCTTGTCCTGTCCAAGGATCCAAGTACATCTGAAACATTCTGTCACAGTTCCCCCTCCCCTTTTTAAAAGAAAAAGTAGCATTTCCCTGTCTTGTAACAGTAGGATGAAAGTAAACCTATACTGGTTGGGAAGCAGTGGTATATAGTGGTCTCCAAGGATTAGTGTTGAAGTGTTCCTTCAGTGCCCACAATGCACACTCAGGGTGACATGTAGCCTAGCAGTTCTTCTGTCCTTCTTGTCCTTTTCTGGCCATACAGGTTATGTTTCATTGCTTCTAATAGCACCAGAAAGCTCAAACCCAGTCTCAGAGCCCAGAATAATGTGTGACCAAGCCAGGGCCTTCCAACAACAACCCACTAGTCCAAATTTATTTCTGTTGTGGACCTTAATTTCTCACTTAGAAAGGAGCAGAGGAGACCCTGCCATCTGTTTCAGTTTCTAGTTGTGTCCTTGTAATCCATTGCCCTGAAGCTTGACCCCAGCTTGGGATAAAGACCAGCTACTGATTTTCTTTTCCTTAGTCACAAATAGAGAAGTAATTAACCCTTCCCATAACGCCTTCTGAACTAGTTCTATTTGAGGACCATATACTTCATGATTGTGCCCTATATTAGACATTACCCCGTCTGGAGTGCAGGATACATACTTTTTTTTTTTCACTCTAACCTCAGTTACATTGGGATTTATCAGGACTAACGCCACTGAGTCCTTTATAAATAGGGATCACACTCAGTGTCATTGCCAAAACACAAAAGTGTTGGTTAGAAAGGACTTCTGTAGAACATCTCCTGCAACCTCACACTCAGTGTAGAACAGTCACCAGCCTTAGATCATGTTGGCCATTGCTGTCTGTAGCCAAGTCTTGAAAATCTCCAAGCACAGAGATTCCACTACCTCTCTAGGCAACCTCTTCCAGTGCTGCACAGACCTCTCAGTGAAAAAGTTTTTCTTATTGTCCTATCTGAACCTCCCATACTGCGAGTTGTGACCTTTGCACCTTGTTATCTCATCTGCTGCTATTGAGAAGAATTTGCCTCCATTTTCTTTTTAACTATCTTTAAAGTACTTGCAGGCTGCTATTAGGTTGTCCCTTAGCCTCCTTTTCCACAAATCAAACAAGCTCAGCACACAGTAATCTCTTTTTACAGGTCATCTTCTCAGGCCTATGGCCATTGTATTATATAGCATCTTGCTTACCTCCTTTTAACTAAAAGCTCTGCAGAAATGTTATGAGAATGGAAATTAAGAATATTTTCTTAACTGAAAGAACTTTATAGCAGAAGACTAACTGATTAAATGCACATGGCCAGGTAGTGTCAATAAAGTGTATTCTGCAGAAATCGCTTGTGAGTGAGCCCAGCTGTGTATCATCTGGCATGTTTTAATTTGGTATTTTGGATTAGTTGTTTCTTATTTATTTCCCCTAGAAAGAGAGAGGTCAAATCTGAAAAGCAGCACTGCTTTTCAGATTTTAAACTGTTACCCACAGTTTGCATCTTGTATAACTGTACAGCTGGAACAGCTGTTTCAGAAGGAAATCAAATGAGATAGTGTTAGCCACATCATAATATAGTTGCCTCCTTAGGAGTCATGGCATGTTAAACTTAATTAGGAGTAGCTGAATTTAGAGGCAGCAGGGGGTGTTCAACAATTGTTAGGGATGCACTGCCTATTGTATTGTTGAGCCTTAAAAAAAGGTAAGGGCCATCATTACCCTTTCAGTTCCATTGGCTTTGATATAACCCACTAGATCCTCTGCAAACCTGAAGCAGACCAAGGATGTGAAATAATAAAACTGAAGTACGAGAACAGTTATTGGGCAGAGAAGACAAAAAAGCGAACATATTTTATTGTGCAAGAAAGTATGTTGCAGACTAAAATTTCAGCTAAAACCTTTTCAGCTCTGTGTAAGTCTGACGATGTCTTAGATTTCTGGGATTGGAAGTGGCAAATGTGAAGTTGCCCTCAAGTAAAAGCCCTGTTGTGGAAAATACGATATTTAGTCATGAGACAGAATGTGCTTTGTAAATTTACTGGAGGTCAAAGGTCATAATGAAATTATTTTGTGAAGGTGGAAAAGAAAAGGAAGGCGGGAAGGGAGGAGAGAGGGAAGGAGGGAAGAAAGGCAGGCAGGAAAGTGGGTCGGCAGGGGGAGAAGAAGGGAGGGTGAAAAGGAAGGGAAGGAAGGGAGGGGAGGGAGGGAGGCAGGAAGGAAAGATCGGGAAACACAGTCAACATCCAGAGAAGCTGCTCGTTTCCATAAAAGCAGGAACAGTAGAAATATATACTTAAATTTACTGTCAAAAAGTCACAGAATCACACTGTGACTCCTGAAGGCTGGTCTTACCAGAAAAGACCAAGGTGAAGAACACACTGAGTACCTTGGCCTTTTCCACATCCTTTGTCACCAGGGCCCCCGCCCCAATTAGCAATGGGCCCACATTTTCCCTAGCCTCCCTTTTGGTGCCTATGTACTTGCAGAATATTTTCCTGTTGTGCTTCATTGTCCCGTTGTCAGATTCAACAAATGTCAGGAATCAAAGAGGCGTAGGTGGGGATAGCAGGAGGCCATCAGGAGAGTGAATCAATTCACCCTTTTACAGCTTGTAAATAAGGAAATAATAGGGGGGTTTGCAACAGCTGGTAAGGTCTAATGCAAACCTCAATTTCTCTGTCAGAAAGAGAGAATAAAAATGACATTGACTGGTGTTTGACTACATTAGCAAGTCATGGAATAAGAAGAGATAGTATGTAGTTCTAGCCCTGTGATTCACCCCAACCAACCATGAATGAGGAAAGAACATAACACAGAAAAACACAAGACTGTTTTTAATTAGTTATCAAGGTGTGTGTATTAAAGCTTCCTTGAAATTCTCCATTGAAATTTGCTTTTACCAGCATTGTCTCACAAATGGTTAATCAATGGTTATTCTCACAAATAACTGACTTACCATACTGTGAGGGACATCATAGACTCTGTCAGTGAAAACTTTTCACCCACTCTCCTACCTTTGCGCACACACATACTGTTTTCTGAGACCCACCCCAATCACCACTCCAATGCGTAGTGCCAGGAGAAAATGCGACACTCCTCACTAGTCTCTGTGTCAGGATCTTGAGCAGCAGCTCAGCTCCAGCTCACGACAGTTCCACCTCAGGCACTCACACTGGCTCTCACCTCACCTCATGTTTGATCACAGTCACATTGTCATTGCTGAACTTGACATGTTACTGAGAAGATATTTTCCTAGCTTGCTGTTTTAACTACATTACCCTTCTATTAATATCTAATCTGCTGAATCTTTATATTCTATTAAATCAAAAAGCTGATTGTCATTTTCAAGGCCGTTCAAAGCATGTATCCTGCTACTTAGCATTTCTCATTCAGTACCAAGAGGTTAATTCAAGCCTCCAGCACCAAACTCTATCTCACACTTATTAGATTTTTCAAACATACTTTAATGAATATAATACTAGTACTGTAACAGTGTGTATACAGTTTTAGTGAAGGTTAGCCTAGAACTTGTAAAGCTAGGCTAATTCAGAACTGATTTTATGTTTCTGTTTTTTCTGTATTTGACGTTCAATCTCTGTCCTGCTTTTCAAAGAAAATTTTTGTTTATGCAGATAAACTTAATGGGAGACAAAGATAGATAAGGATTTTAAGCAAAGAAGGTGCTTTCACTTATTACTGTGAGATTTTCATGAAAATGTGAAACTATTCTTCTAGGATTTTTTTAAATAGAAGACATGCTTTCAGGTAGCCTCAATAAAATTATTTTATTGAAGAAAAAAGTCTCTGTGCCATCTTTCTAATAGGTCTGTTCCTTTCTCAACAGAAAGCCAATAATGCACCTTAAGGCTCATAAAATATGTCTTTGTCACTTTGTAAAGTGGAAGGTAAAAGTATTTATGCTTGCAAGATCTATTTCCACCAGGTAAAACTGAGTATTCTAACCATGCCTACTGGAAACAAAGGCATTCCGATCTCAAGACAGGTTTACCTTCATGTAAATGCACCAGTTTCAGCAGAATTATTTGTGATTTATATAGTTTCAAAACCAGTTCAGATCTATATATAAAACTGTTTTTAAAAAGGATGAATCAGCAGTGGTTTTGCTCAAGAACAGCGTTTTCATCGTTCTGTTTCATGATTGTATAAAAATGTTAGGAGCGTATTTTCTCGTATCCCTTTCTTAACTGTGTTTAAAAGATGGGTCTGAAATAGCAAAAGCTTATTCTCTTGTAACACAAAGCTATACAAGCCTGATTTATATCAACATGACTATCAACAACTGCTGTTGAAATAAATACACCGTGTATCTTTTAACAGGTGCAGTTCAGAATCTGTTGGAGTTAACATAAATTGCTGAAGATCTTTGAACACTTCAGTAAATGTTCTATTAATAATGCAAGAAATGCTGAACACACTGGTTTGCTCATGTGTGTCAGTAGCACTCAGCATGACTGTTTGTTGTAGAATCAAGTTCCATACTGGCAGGATATTTAAAAACACTCCTCATCCACCTTGTATAATATGGAGCAAAAGTAATTCCACTGGAACTAGTGGGATTACCTGTGTTCTGAATGTTAGATACATATCCAAGTTTCTTAAATAACTGCTGAAAACACATTGAAGTCAATTGTGGTATTTGCAGCCCTCTTGAGAACAAATATGCTACCCAAGCCTGGAGTTGATGGGTTAATAACCTCAGTGTCTTACAATGAAATTTCTTAGACTACATAAACCAGAACCAAATAATGTTTAATGGCCAAATATGATCAAGTATACTTCATTAGGCTAAATTTACAGAGTGCTTAAGGACATATATGTCATCCTTGCTATAAATGAGGACTAGTCAGTCTCAGAAGTACACGATTGCCTTAGGAGTCTGAAGACAGATTAATATTTCTTTGCCCATTACTAAGCAGGCTTATGAGAAGCTTTCCTTTACCAGGGTTTTTTAAACTTGAGATTTAAGTTTAATTAGCTCCTTCAATGCGGTTACAAAATACTATCACCATAAAAAAACCCATATATATTCAGTGTAGTTCCAGAGTCTGATAATGAATTGCCAACAAGATATCCGGTCACACTGACACAACAGTTTCTACTCTAACACTATTTCAAATCAAGAAAGTTACTGTACGCCCCATCTTAGAACTAAAATACAAATGCAATACACAACTAGTTCTGAATGAGCAAGAATATGCTATTTAATAATTCAATAACTGCCTTAATGTTGTGATCATTTGTCATTTCAGCTACACAGAAAAGTATGCCGTTCCTTAAACACACATTAATATGCTTAGTTCCAAAATTACTTATCATGTTTATGTGTCTTTATGCATATAAATATACACACAATGTTTTATATTTACATAAATTCAAACTGCATATTATGCTGTGACTTTCATTTCTTTGTGCACCCCAGTTGTCAGTGTTACTAGAACTGTGTCAGAGAAGACACTACTGTCCCAATGTGGGCTCATACACTGTAAAATGATAAATCCTGGTTAAAGTCTTACACCACGTAAAGTCATATACCACAGATATATATGTCTATCTGTTGACAGAGAAACTCTATGTTTAAAAAGCAAGTTTCACAGGAAAGTCCTAGCTTTTCATTCAGTAACATCCTTTATATTCACTGTCTTCCTCTGTATGGGCGTTCTGACAAAATTCAGTTTAGTTGTGGAGAATTACAGGAAGATATAGCCTTCCATTTCAAGTTGAAATAACAAGCTCACATTTCAGATATAGTGCTAACAAAGCTCTAAAGTAAGTTTAAATTCAACTAACTTGGTGAGCTGTTAGGAATACAAACTCCCAATTTGGAAAGGGAGCATTTAAAAATATTTGTTTCAGTTTAGATCACTTCCAAGCATTCACAGCTTTGATTCAGCAATTAAATATAACTGTTCTTGTTTTCTTAAATTCTGTAACACCTACACATCTCAGAGGTCAGAGAATAAGGCAGCACACTTGCAAGTCAGACCAACTGAATTAAAATGCATAAAATGCAGTTTAGTTACTCTCACAGAGGTCATTGATTTGAAAATTTTTGCCAGTAAGAATACATTGAGAAATATGTAAAAGCCTGGTTCTCAAAAATATTTGTTCTTCAAAAATTCTTCAGAAATTTAGGCAGTGTTACTATCATTCCCTCTGAGTCACTCTGTTCAAGCACCTTTCACCACGCCCAGAGAATCTCTTGTAGGCAGAATATATTCAACTCAAAAGTACAAAGCAATTATTTATTGTCTAGTGTATTAAAGGCAGTTAGGATTAACAAGTTATTAGGCAAAGTGCTAATATGCTTATCATTCTCAACATGAGACACACAAAGACTCTTTGCTGGCCAGGTAATCATGAAGCAGGTGGTGAAGGGTCAGATTCTGCTGCTCCTGGGAACGTTCATGTTGTTCCATGATGCTTCATGTTCATGCTTCATGTTGCTGTTTCAATCTTTAGACTCCTTTAGCATGTTATATCTCTTTACGTTATTGCTTTTCTTCCTGTATCCTTGAACTTTAAATTTGTATTTCACCTTATTTTATCTTTCATGGCTCTATGCTACAGGCTTTATCAAAGCTCTCTCTTACAATTTAGGATTTTTCTCAGGAGTCTGAGCCAGGGTTACACATCTGGGCAGTTGATCATTGCTAGGCCTTGAATCAGACTGCTGAACCCCTAGGAGCAGGGGTTGGGGGCTACAGAGAGTGGGATGCAGCAACTAGTAAGACACTGAGGTGAATGGGTTCTTCTGAAAACCATAGGTGTAAATTTCTGAATATTTCTCTGCCTATATACTGTTAAGTTATGTAAGAATATTGGCCCACCTCCTCCAGCCCAGGACCTCTCCTGCCTGGCCACTGGAGCCCAGCCTGGTGCCCCAGGGACCCAGGGCCTCTTCCCAGGCTGAGGGACATGGCTGACACTTTTCCTGTTTGCAGGTTCAACCAGTGAGGAGGCACGCGCACATACACACACACACACACAGAGGAGACTCACACACACACACAGAGACACACACAGAGAGACACACACACACACACACACACACACACAGAGGAGACCGACATGGCCAGTCACACAGGCTGCCACAGACAAGGCACTGCCTTCAACAGCACCTATATACTCACGTAAAAGACAATCCAGACAGCTAAGCCCCCACCTCCTTTTCAGTGGGAAGACGCAGAAGGTCACTAGTGGAGGCACACACCCACACACCCCCACTGTGGTGGGTTGACCCTGGCTGGACGCCAGGTGCCCTCCAAAGCTGCTCTATCACTCCCCCTCCTCAGCAGGACAGGGAAGAGAAAAATATAACTAAAGGCCCATGGGTTGTGATAAGGACAGGGAGAGATCACTCAGCAGTTACCGTCATGGGCAAAACAGACTCCACTTGGGGAAATTAGCTTAATTTATTAACAATCCAATCAGAGTAGGGTAATGAGAAATAAAACCAACTCTTAAAACACCTTCCCCCCGCCTCTCCCTTCTTCTCGGGCTTAACTTCACTCACAATTTTTTCTCTACCTCCTCCCCCTGAGCGGCACAGGGGGACGGGGAGTGGGGGTTGTGTTCAGTTCATCACACATTGTTTCTGCTGCTCCTTCCTCCTCATGGGGAGGACTTCTCACACTCTTCCCCTGCTCCAGTGTGGGGTCCCTCCCACGGGAGACAGTCTTCCATGAACTTCTCCAAAGTGGGTCCTTCCCATGGGCTACAGTTCCTCATGAACTGCTCCAACATGGGTCCTTTCCACGGGGTGCAGTCCTTCAGGAACAGACTGCTGCAGCATGGGTCCCCCGCGGGGTCACAAGTCCTGCCAGCAAACCTGCTTCAGCGTGGGCTCCTCTTTCCATGGGTCCACAGGTCCTACCAAGAGCCTGCTGCAGCATGGGCTTCCCACAGGGTCACAGCCTCCTTCGGGCATCCACCTGCTCCAGCGTGGGGTCCTCCACGGGCTGCAGGTGGATATCTGCTCCACCATGGACCTCCATGGGCTGCAGGGGGACAGCCTGCCTCACCATGGTCTTCACCACGGGCTGCAGGGGAATCTCTGCTCCGGCACCTGGAGCACCTTCTCCCCCTCCCTCTTCACTGACCTTGGTGTCTGCAAGAGTTGTTCCTCTCACATATTCTCACTCCTCTCTCCAGTTGCAATCGCGCAGGTTTTTTTGTTCCCCCTTCTTAAATATGTTATCACAGAGGTGCTACCACCATTGCTGATTGGCTTGGCCTTGGCCAGCCGTGGGTCCGTCTTGGAGCCGGCTGCCATTGGCTCTATCAGACATGGGGGAGGCTTCTAGGATCTTCTCACAGAAGCCACCCCTGTAGGCCCCCTGCTACCAAAATCTTGCCACACAAACCCAATGCACGCCCCCACTCTCCAGCTTCACAAGCACACACACGTTTGCAGAACCCTTGATTACCGGTGTGGCCCCTTTGCCCGCCTAGCACCCCCGCCTGGATCCTGGACCCCCTTACCTACCCCACAGGGTCCCCAACTTGCCAGCTGGTCCAGCTTGGTGCTCTCTGCAAACACGCAACACTCACACTCTTGTCCTTCATGCACTCCACATTCACAAATCTCCCTGCGTGTACCAGCATGGACCCCCTGCCCAGAGGACCTTGGCCCAGACCCTAGGCCCTCCTAGTCACCAGCTAGTCCAGCTTAAAGTTTGCTGGTGAATATGCATGCACACCCCAGGCACACCATAATTGGGGAAGACACAGACTCTCCCCCCGCAGCTGGCACCAGGCACACAGGGAGTGACCCATGGTCCCACTCCAGCAGCACTGAGGTCCTTGCTCGCCTTATTCATGGTGTCCCCCTGGCAGCTGGTTTTGGGAACAGACACCATTCCCACTCTAGTGGCTGGGGGCTAAAGACCCCCACTGGCTCCAGTAGCAGACACGGAGACCTCGCTTGCTCCAGTTGCTGACACCACAGGCCAGGGGCACCCACCCCCGGAGTCCGACCCCAGGAGCTNCCCCCCTTTGCTCCCCCCTGCTCCCCCTTCCCCTGCGCATCCCCCACCCCAGGGGTCTGTACAGCTCTGTTGATTCCCACACCCCTCACAGTCTGGGGTCCCCCGGTATGCAATATTATCAGTTGCAAAGTCCAGGCTGATCTTCCTGGAAGTGGCATCTGTGGTTTCTTGATAGCCCGTCAGTCAGTGTGTGCGGTAAGGTTTGTTTCTTGCCATTGTCTCCATGTTTGCTTTGTCAGATCTGTCTCTGTGTATTTTGTTTCTGGTTTCCCCCTTTTCCCCTTAGTTTCCCAACTGTCCCCAGTCAGATAACCTTGCTGGAATAAACTTTCTCACACTCTCACGTGCCCTTGTCAATTGATGTAACTGACCAGGTTTGGTTCTCATCACTGCCTCCCTTATCATGTCAGTCAGGTTTATGTCCCCATATGTTCTTGTTCATGGCTTCCTCCTTTTCTTATTGTCCCTGTTGCATTGGAAAAGGTCCTTGACCAGATACCCTTAAAGGAGCAACACTCTCCTTCCACATACCCTTCCACATACCTTTGAAATCCTGGCCCTCATCTTAGCTATACTGTATGCCTGTACTTGCTTAGACATTTATTCTAGTTCTGCACGGATATTTTGTATAGGTTAAATTTAGGGATTTTGAAAGGTTTACCTGGGATTATGCTACAATTGGAATGGCCAAGTGAATCCTGTATTTTTGAATGATAATTGTTCTGCACACCACACACATTTGTATAATTTAAACCAAGTCTGGGACTTGTAGTATAATTTAAACTTGTAGTATAATTTAAACCAAGTCTATAGTTTATTTAAACCAAGTCTAGGACTTATTGTGCATATTGTACAGTAAGTTTGATGACTCACAAATGCGCTGGATTTAGCACATACAAACCACAGTTGTCTGTGAGCAGGTCTGACATTTCCTGAAACGTATGCTATTTCTGTCCAATCATAGACAAATATGATAACCATATGTTAAGTGGCTTAAGGCTCTAAACCATACTGAAATACTTCAGATAACTGTAGATCCACTAAAAGAATAAATGGAAAAATCAAGTTGTACCTTGTAGATTAACTGTGCCAAACACAGATAATGTATTAAGTCATTAAAATCTTAAAAAATGAGATTATCTGTTTTGCTTCATTTAGAATCTCAATGTAATAGTGATCATGAAGTCAATGTTATGCTCTTCGTTATGTATGATCAAGACCTATCTTTCTTGGAAGCCGAAGTTATACCCCTACGTAAATCCATGACCAGTACAATCTTACAAGGATGGAAATAAATGCTACAAGTACCTAGTTATGGTGACAATTTTCAACAGGATTTAGCAATTCTGAACTGTACTGTGTGCATAGAGTACCTTTTGTATAAAGAATGAGAACAGTTCTCTAGCAGCTAGTTTCTCCTAAGTCATTAGCAATACATTTTCCTGTATGATGTCATGATAATGAACATCAATATTAATCATATTCTATAAAGCACCATTTATAGTTTCCATGCCGTATGTTATATTTAGGGCCTCTTGACTGCTTCTGACATTTTTCATTACTTGCAGACTTTTCAGAGGTATGAGTCTAATCCCTATTAAAAGCACAGAGGCCACTGGGGGTCAAAGTTTCTCTTAAAAACCGCTACCGCTTACAGCTCCACTAAGGGGATTGTGAGTTATAAGTGTATAGGAAGAGTGAAATAACAACAGAGAATTAGTATTTTTGCCAGAAAGAGGAAATCTCGTATGTGATTCCTCTTTCTACCCATTTCCTTGTTTGGTGATCTCAAATCATGAGGAAAAATAAAACCAGAAAATAGCTCAAACACTGATTTTACATCCAAATAAATTTGGATAAGCAAATCAAGGCTGGAGAAATGGGCTGACAGGAACCTCATGAAGTCCAACAAGGGCAAGTACAAAGTCCTGCACCTGGGAAGGAACAACCCCATGCACCAATATATGCTGGGGGTCATCCAGCTGGAAAGCAGTTTGGCAGAAAAGGATCTGGGAATCCTGGTGGACACCAAGCTGAACAGAACCCAGCAATGTGCCCTTGCTGCAAAGAAGGCTAATGATATCCTCAGCTGCATTAGACAGAGTATTGCCAGCAGGTTGAGGAAAGTGATCCTTCCCCTTTATTCAGCACTGGGGAGGCCACACGTGGAGTTCCGTGTCCGATTCTGGGCTCCTCAGTACAAGAGGGACATGGACATACTGGACAGAGTCCAACAAAGGGCCACAAAGATGGTTAAGGGACTGGAGCATCTCTCATATGAGAAGAGGCTGAGAGAGCTAGGAATGTTTAGCCTAGAGAAGAGAAGGCTCAGGGGGATCTTATTAATGTATACAAATACCTGAAGGGAGGATGTAAAGAGGATGGAGCCAGGCTCTTTTCTGTGGTGCCCAGTGACAGGACAAGAGGCAATGGGCACAAACTGAAACACAGGAGGTTCCATCTGAACATCAGGAAATACTTTTTTACTGTGAGGATGACAGAGGACTCACACAAGTTGCCCAGGTAGGTTGTGGAGTCTCCCTCCTTGGAGATATTCAAGAGCCATCTGGACGTAGCCCTGGGCAACGTGCCTGAGGTGGCCCTGCTTGAGCAGGGGGGTTGGACCAGATGACCTCCAGAGGTCCCTTCCAACCTCAACTGTTCTGTGATTCCATGAAATCAAACACAAGATGTAAATAAAACTGGAAATCTAAGAGCTTTATATATATATATATTATGCATTGCATGCTTTTTCTTTCCTTGGTTCATATATTAACAATCCAGTAAATTTAGGAATCTGTAACAAAGGAACACAATCCCTGGGTTTCCTCAAACATTCACTCCTGTGAAATGCTGAGTATGTTCACATTTTTGGTTAAACATTGGAACAGGCTGCCCAGAGAGGTGGTGGAGTCATCATCCCTGGGGGCGTTCAAAAAAGGTGTAGACGTGGCACTCCAGGGCCTGGCTTAGGAGTCATGGTGGTGTTGGGTTGATGGTTGGACTTGATGATCTTAGAGGTCTTTTCCAACCTTAATGATTCTATGATTCTATGATTTCTATTGACTATGTTTTCTTTTACACCTGATGAACTGAGGTCTCAATAAAATGAAAAGGACCAATGATTTATTACAGTCGCTGGGTTGTAGTCTGCACAATCCAGAACAAAGGAAATCAAGATAATTAATTACTTAAAGTACTTGCCAACAATTCTATATTTAGCTTTTATCACTTTGCATTAGTTTAAGTCTTTTCACTGCTGGATATGACTTCACTATCGCCAACACCAATTTAAGATCAAAATCCTACTTAATCATCTGTTTTTAGTGAGAAATCCTAGGTTCAATATAGTATTATTTATTAGGACCTTTTTAAGGAGGTAGGGGAGATGCTGTTGTCAGTTTCCTTTGTTCTTCCTTCGTCCTTTAGTCATTTAGATCTTTCTTCATGGTATGGTCTTCAAAAGAAACCTTATTGCTTGTGATATACAATTTGTGTCAGTCATGCTGCTGGTGGCAGAACAGTGCATTCCTCTGAGTTGCATCATGCTTCAGAATTCTGCTGAAAATTACTATGTTGTCAGTAAAAGGAGAAAAATAAGCACTGTTTTTTATTTGGTGCTGAATGGTTTTACCTCCAGTGATTCAGTGTCTCAAGAAAGCCCATTTTTACAAGCCTTTTGCAATGCTTAAGTTCCTGAAAAGGTTCAAGAGTTATTCAAGTCACTCTTTTGGGATCTTCTTGATGACAGTAATTTGTTTTCCATGAATATTTTAACAAATACACACAAGTCGTTGGTTAGGGTCCTGATGTTCTCTACCATTGGATGAACAAATCTTTATTGTTTTCTATTGTTATTATTTTACTTTAAATGGGTGAACTAGGATCTGGATTCTGCTCACGTAAATTCAAATGCTTTAACAAGGTGTCTGAGTTGGTGGTCTGCTTGTCCTGTCTAATCAACAGAGACAAACACCTCTGAATGGCAACTCAGCCCATCTCAAACCTGAATCATACTTTAAAGAAGCCTCTTTCTCTCTGTTGATCCTAGATGGAGCCTAGGGTGGCTCAGCTACCTTCAGTAATATTAAAAGACCAAACACAGTGTTTTTTCATTTGTATGACAGTCCTGAGTTTTCAGGAGAAAGTATTCAGGAGTATTCTGTTTCCTGAGATATTCCCCTGATTCATAGTCCTATGGAAAATCCCATTTTTTTCTGTGTTTTTCACATTTTCAGAATCTTCTTCCTGTCAGAAGAATGTCCCTCCTCATTAATTCTGAATGTGCAGCCAGTTCAGAAGTGAGAGCTGATGCTTCTCCCACCCTCAATGTTAATCACCACTACACAGACAGGGAAAGAAGTTTCTTTCTTGGGAATGAGATATGAGTAGTACTGGAGTGAGCCAAATGCTGTTCTTGTGGTTCTGTGATTCATGAAAAAGATAAATCAGCTTTGGCAGATCTGAATTCAGTGACATGGCCAGCAGTAGGCTATAGGGAAATGCTATTTCTGCTTCTATTATTTTTCTCTCTTCGTTTCTTAAATCATGTTCAGAAAACTAGCAAGTTAAACTTTCAGTCCTATCCTTTGACTCAGAGTTATCTTACACACCTTTGATGGAGGAGGTTGGTTTTCTTTTTTGGCCCATCCAGCACGTCAAAAGGCAAGAGAAACTGAAGGCCTGTTCCACCATTGGAACACAGATGGGGTGTGAATTAGGGGAACCAAATGAAATTCAACAAAAGCAAGTGTAAGGTCCTGCACCTGGGGAGGAACAACCCCATGCACCAGTACAGGCTGGGGGTTGACCTGCTGGAAAGTAGCTCTGCTGAGAAGGACCTGGGAGTGCTGGTGGACAGCAGGCTGATCGTGAGCCAGCACTGTGCCCTTGTGGCCAAGAAGGCCAACGGGATCCTGGGGTGCATCAAAAGGAGTGTGTCCAGCAGGTTGAGGGAGGTTATCCTCCCCCTCTACTCCACCCTAGTGAGGCCACATCTGGAGTACTGTGTCCAGTTCTGGGCTCCCCAGTTCAAGAAGGACAGGGAACTGCTGGAGTGAGTCCAGCGGAGAGCCACAAAGATGATCAGGGGACTGGAGCATCTCTCTTATGAGGAAAGGCTGAGAGACCTGGGTTTGTTCACCCTAGAGAAGAGAAGACTGAGGGGGGATCTTGTTACTGCTTACAAATATCTAAAGGGTGGGTGTCAAGAGGATGGGGCCAGACTCTTTTCAGTGGTGCCCAACGACAGGACAAGGGCCAATGGGCACAAATTGGAACACAGGAAGTTCCACCTGAATATGAGGAAAAACTTCTTTACTTTGAGGGTGACAGAGCACTGGAACAGGCTGCCCAGAGAGGTTGTGGAGTCTCCTTCCCTGGAAATATTCAAAACCCGCCTGGACATGGTCCTGTGCACCCTGCTCTATGTGAACCTGCTCAAGCAGCGGGGTTGGATGAGATGATCTCCAGAGGTCTCTTCCAACCCCTACCATTCTGTGATTCTGTGATTCTGTGATCTTGAAGAAAACTATGTCAATCATGACCTTCAGTAATTAGACATCAATTGTCCCCTTTAAGACTTATAAAGACTTTCCAGTCATTCTTCTATCAGTCTTATATAATTTTCTCATACCTTTGCCCTCCTACGACTAAGCAACACTTCCAAGAACATTGAATTATTACATAAATGCATACAAACATCAACACTTCTACCATTATTACCGCAATTAAATTCTTAACCCACAAATTTAGATCTGGGAACCAGGAAGTCAACCATCTCGTAGTTTCTTTAAATCCAAGAGAAGTGTCAACCTTTTGGATTTCGTATAACATTCTTGTTTGTTTCCAAATTTCTTCTAGGTCTGTTGCAACTCTTCTGTTTTGGTCCACATAAACACAGCAACTAGCGTTTAAGATTGTGCGTACCCCTCCTTTGGAGGTTAATAGCATGGTGGTTAATGCCACTCTATTCTGCAAAACCATTTCTGTTAATTGATTAACTTCATCCTGTAAAGCAGATATCACATCTATAGTCTCCTTCCCTATCTTTTCGATGGCTGCAGAGGTGTTTATTTTGGCTTTTTCTACTTCATTAACTCCCAACCAGAGTATGAACCACCTTGCAAATGAATGAAATGCTGTTGGTCTGTCTATTAAGGGGTTACGACCCCACTTGTGTCTTCATAAATAGGTTTGTATCCATCCTAAATTAATTTGATCCACCACTGTTACATGTGGGACTACTGCCCCTAAGGTACAAGTTCCTGACCATCTTTTGGGAAGAACTTTCCTGGCTTTTCTACCACAAATCCATTACCATCCTTGGCTCTCAGGGACTGGCCAAGAGGAAACCTTCCCATTTATAGTAGGAGCCAGTACATTAATGGTGCAATTGCGCCGCATATAGTTTCCTACAAAGATACTTCCTAACATGCAGGTGGTACCTTTTGGTGGATTGCATCTTTGTATACATGTACAATAATTTTCTTGTTCTTCTGGGAAATCAGCTTCCCATTCTTGTTCCTCTAGTCCTTTACCATCACTAAAGGTGGTGTTTCTCCACAAATTCGTCCAATTTACCTTAGCGGGTATAGGGATTCAAATTAATACTATCCCCCTTTTTGAATGTTCTGGGAGGTGCATGCAGACCTAACAATTTGCTTTATTTGCAGTTTGAACAGTTTTTTGTAATAGCTTAAAATGCATATTCCTTTCCCATGGACTTCCTGTTTCCTCAGTAGGTACCCTAGAATTGCCAAATCTTATCCATAAGTAACAGAGGAATATTACCCCCCTTAGCCCCTTCATTTCTTATTTCCAGAAAACCTGTATACTTACAAAGGTAAACAAACAGAAGTATGCCTATTACCAAAATAAATCAATGCAAAATATAAACCCTTGAATACAGTCTGTTTCTATATATAACTTTCCAGAATTCCAGGCACAATCCATCAAGATTTAGAAATCCTTAATTTTAAAGGTCTGGATATCCCCTGGACTATCTATCTCAGCTATGAAATGAGGCCCATTATCTGGTGATATTTCTTCTGGGATCCCAAATCTCGGGATCATTTCTTTAAGTATAATCTTAACTATTTCCTTAGACTTAGTGGTTCGATATGGGAAAGCTTCAGGCCACCCAGAGAATGTGTCCACTAAAACTAAAAGGTACTTGTATTGGTTACCCTTTGGTAATTCAGTAAAATCTATTCACCGGTGTTCCCCTGGAGTTCAGCCTTGCTTTACTTCTCCTAGTGGAGGCTTTCTCTTGATTTTGGGATTGTTCTGACAGCAGTACTGGCATTGTTGTATAGTTATATCAGCTTGCTTCTGCATTTCTGGCCCTATTGCATATCTTTTAACACTAGCAACCAAGATGTCTGCTCCCATATAAGACTCATTGTGTGTTTTCTTTAATATCTCTCTTACCATTCGGGTAGTGATCAATACCCGACCATCTCTTGTTACCCACCAGCCTTCTGACGATTTCACACATTGTAATTGGTTGGCTAAATGATTGTCCTTTTCACAGTACCTCGGAGGTTGCCATTGAACGTCCTTTACCGGTATCAACGATCCAACCAGTGATTTTTCCTTTGCAACTCTCTTTGCTGCTTCATTGGTTTTCTGATTTCCTTTAATTGTTTCAGTCTGTCCCTTTTGATGAGCTTTGCAATGGATGACAGTGACTTCCCTTGGCTTTAGCACAGCTTGTAATAATCTCAAAATCTCTGCTCCATACTTGATAGGGGTTCCTTGGGAAGATAATCGTCCACACTCCTTCCAAATCACTCCATGTGCATGTAGTACCCCAAAGGCATACTTGGAGTCTGTATACATATTTACTCTTTTCCCTTCAGATAGTTATAAGGCACGGGTTAGTGCTATAATTTCAGCCTTCTGGGCAGAGGTATTAGGTGGTAGTGCCTGCCTTTCGATTTCCTCCGTAAAGTCACTACTGCATATCCAGCTCTCCGTCCTCCGTTTACTGTGAAACTGCTTCCATCTGTATATAATTCAAGCTCAGGGTCAGTCAAGGGCTCATCCTTTAGGTCAGGTCGACTGGAATATACTTGTTCCATAACATGTAAGCAATCATGTTCCAATGCTTTCTCATCATCCACTGGTAGTAGGGTGGCTGGATTCAAGGTTGTAGTTACCTTGAGGACAACGTCATCTTGTTCGATTAGCATCGCCTGATATTGGGCCAATCTGCTCAGGGAAGTCCAATGGTATCCTTTCTGTTCAAGCACAACCATTACTGCATGTGGTNGTATCCAGAGCCTGTACCATCCAGCCATGCCCAAAAATCCTCGCAGCTCCCTTTTGGTTTTAAGTGGGGCTATTTGACGGATAGCTTCTTTCCTTTCCAGTCCCAATTTTCTTGTCCCTTGTAATATTTCAAATCCCAAATAAGTTACAGTAGTCTGTACTATTTGAGCTTTGTTTTGAGATACTCAGTATCCCACCAGTCCCAGAAAACTCAGTAAATCTATAATTGCAGCTTTACACTCTTGTTCAGTTTCTGCCCCAAGTAGGATGTCATCTAGATATTGCAGCAAAGTAATGGAAAGATTCCTGCCTTGCCATTTTTCCAACTCTTTAGC
>WAAD01040858.1:426957-466353 GCA_013389945.1 Fregata magnificens | reverse complement strand
CAGTAAAGCCTTCGATACTGTCTCTCACAGTATCCTCCTGGACAAAACGTCCAGCATACAGCTGGATAAACACATAATGCGGTGGGTCAGCAATTGGCTAATGGGTTGGGCTCAAAGGGTTATAGTAAATGGGGCTACATGGGGCTGGTGACCGGTCACTAGTGGGGTTACACAGGGATCCATCTTGGGGCCAGTGCTCTTTAATATTCTCATAAATGACTTGGATGCAGGACTCGAAGGATTAGCATCAAAGTTCGCCGATGACACAAAATTGGGAGGAGCTGTGGACACTCTCGAGGGCAGAGAGGCCCTGCAGAGAGATGTGGACAACTTAGAGAGCTGGGCAATCACCAACCATATGAAGTTTAACAAGGGCAAGTGCTGGATTTTGCACCTGAGACATGGCAACCCTGTATGTACGTACAGACTGGGGAACAAGAGGCTGGAGAGCAGCCCCGGAGAGAAGGATCTAGGGGTTCTAGTCGATGGCAAGCCTAACATGAGCCAACAGTGTGCCCTGGCACAAGAGGGCAAACCATGTCCTGGGGTGCATCAAGCACTGCATTGCTAGCCGGTCAAGGGAAGTGATTGTCCCGCTCTACTCTCCACTGGTGTGGCCTCATCTTGACTACCATGTGCAGTTTGGGGCGCCACAGTATGAAAAGGATGTGAAGCTAATAGAGAGTGTCCAGAGGAGAGCCCTAAAGATGGTGAAGGGTTTAGAGGGGAAGCTGTATGAGCGGCGGCTGAAGTCACTTGGTCTGTTCAGCCTGGAGAAGAGGAGACTGAGGGGAGACCTCATCGCAGTCTACAGCTTCCTTTCAAGGGGAAGACGAGGGGCAGGTGCCGGTCTCTTCTCCCTGGTGACCAGTGACAGGACCCGAGGGAATGGCAGGAAGATATGCCAGGGGAGGTTTAGGTTGGACATTAGGAAATGGTTCTTCACCCAGAGGGTGGTGGAGCACTGGAACAGGCTCCCCAGGGAGGTGGTCATGGCACCAAGCCTGACAATATTCAAGGAGCATTTGGACAATGCTCTCAAACACATAGTATGAATTTTGAGATTGTCCTATACAGGGTCAGGACTCGATGATCCTTGTGGGTCCCTTCCAACTCAGGAGATTCTATGATTCTATGATTCTGTGATTCTGTGAATCCTGTTCCAGTGTTTGAGCATCCTTGCAGTAAAAAAGCTTTTTCTTCTCTTTAAATGGCATTTCCCAGATTTCAGTTTGTGCCCGTTGTTATCTATCCTGTCATGGGGCACCTCTGAGAAGAGTCTGGCTCCCTCTTCTTTACCCACCCCACCTCAGATATTTGTACACATTGATAAGATCCACCCCAGAGCCTTCTCTGCTCCAGGCTGAACAATCCCAGCTCTGTCAGCTTCTCCTCGTATGTCAGATGCTCCAGTCCATGAACCATCTTCATAGTCCTTTGCTGGACTCACTCCAGTATGTCCATGTCTCTCCTCTGGAAGCCTAGCACTGGACACAGTAATCCAGGTGCCGCCTCACCAGTACTGAACAGAGGGGAATAATCATCTCCCTCAACCTGCTGGCAGCACTCTTCCTAATGCAACCCAGGATGTCTTTTACTGCAAGGCTGCATTGCTAGTTCATATTCAACTTGTTGTTGACCAGGACTCCTAGGTCCATTTGTACAAAGCTGCCTTCCAGCTGGTCAGCCCCCAGGGAAAGTAAAGTTCACATTTGAAAGAAATAGAGACAATGAATCATAGAATTATTTAGGTTGGAAGGGTCCTCTGGAGGTGTCTAGTCCACCCTCCTGATCAAAGCAAGGACTAATTTCAAAGATCAGGTTGCTCAGGGCCTTGTCCAGTTGAATTTTGATCCTTTCCAAGGACAGCGGTTCTGCATCCTCTCTGGAAAGCTTTCAGTGCTACACCACTCTGATTGTGATCCCCCTGCCCAGAATTCCTCTTGCTAAACCTCATATGCATTGACGTCCTTTTGCTGTGCATCCTTCTGCTATGGATCTCAAAGAAGAGTTTGACTCCATAAAAAAAATCTTATGAAAGATCCCCTGAGATCTTTAGAGAAGCTGCCTACCCTTATATCAGATGAAGAACAGCTCAGTAACAGCCTTAACACATGCATTTATTGGGCAAGTGTTAATGTGTTCAGGCAGTAAATAAAGAACATGCTCAGTTGCTCATTGGTTAATACAACTGACTCCCTCTGTTGTGCATCCCATGTCCAGACAATTTTCAGTATATTAGTAGCTTGGTGGACCAGAGGTGGGGAACACAGAGCCAGTTAGCCTGTCATTTAATGACTTGGTGACTTTTGAGTGATTCATGTTAGACATTTTTCAGCAAACTGCTATCATAAAACTGAAGTTGTAGCTGTTTGCTCTGAAAATAGATGTTTGGACCTGTAGCTTTTACAAGAATATGGTTGAAACTTCTTTAGATCAGTTTGGTTTTAATTTAGGCATGCAACTGTGAGGCTATAACACGCTCAGGGATGTGACCAGAACTCCGATTGTCCTTAATCTCTTTGGAAGCTGGAATCAAAATGTAGGTTCATCTACAAGCTTCAAGGTGTACCTTTAACATGAAGAAAGTTGAGCAATGTGGATCCACCTCTGATGATAAGCTTAAAACTAGATGAATTTTGACACATTTTTCCAGGCTGTGGAAATGGCAACCATGCTAGCTACTTTGTGATCTCCTGATAAAAAGAATTTTGTGAGTCATATTAAGCAAACTCCACTCAACTGTAAATGACGAGAGGGGTACAGAGACAATCTTGATAGTTTCACAGACAAGCTATCTTTCTAAGAAAGAAGAGTGGAATCTTAGAAAACAGTGGAAGTTGTCGTAGGCATTACAAGTAGGTGGGTCTGCTGGAGTGATGTGCAAGGATAAAATTACTTCAGAAAGTAAGGGGAAAATTTCTGATGCAAAAAGTGCTTTAAATTCTCATAGAAAGACCAAAAAAAGACTTTTATCCTCAGGAGACAGACTATGACTAAAGGTGCAGCTCATAACCTATGGGAAATTTTCAAGCTGTAGAGAAAGCAGCTCTTGCTGACTTTATTTAGTGTTGCAAGGGGTCAACAGAACTGAAAGCTGCAATGGTCANAGAGGAGAGGAGAGGAGAGGAGAGGAGAGGAGAGATCTTTAACCTCTCAGTGCCTCAATGTGACTGGGTACAGTCAGCACAGATTTACCAAGGGTAAGTCTTGCCTGACCAACCTGATTGTCCTCTATGAAAAAATGACTGGATTTTTAGGTGAAGGGAGAACAGTGGATGCCATTTACTTTGACTTCAGCGTGGTTTTCAACACTGTCTCCCCAATATTCTTGTAGCAAAGCTGAGATCTTATGGTCTGGATGGGTGCAAAACTAGGTGGGTGAAAAAGTGGTTAGATGATGGAGCTTTGAAGGTAGCAGTTAAAAAGTTGTACTCTGCCTTGAGGCTAGTATTAAGTTGTGTACTACAGGGGTCTATACTGGGACCTGTCCTGTTTAATACCTTTAGCAATGGTCCTGGAGGCAGCAGTGGAGTGCACTCTCATCATGTTAGCAGAGGACATCAACTTATGTCCTCAGTACACTTCAGGGTGGGGCTGCCATCGAGAGGGACCCAGACAGGCTAGAGGAATGGACAAACATGACCCATACGAAGTTCAGCAACGACAAACACAAAATCCTCTACTGCGACAGCACAGGCTGTGGACTGCCTGGCTGTGGAGTAGCTCTGCTGGAAAGGACCTCGGGACCCTGGTGGACAGCAGGCTGAACTTGAGCTAGCTGGATGGCCTGGCCGCAAAGGCAGCCAGCAGCTTCCTGGGCTGGGTTCACAGTGGCAGAGCCCAGAGAATGAGGGAAACAACTGCTCTCCTTTTCCTCGCATAACCAATTTTTAATTCAAAATGATGCTTTGAATACTTTGAACAATACTCTTACTTTGTAATTTTTCTTAAAATTCTCTTATGAAGGGTTTATTCAGAAGTTTTTTGAACATTCAAGTCAACTATGTTCACTCCAAAAACAATTAATTAAGCTACTCTGAAGGTTAGAAGGAGTCAACAAAACAAAACATTAGACAGACTACATAAGGACTTTGTCTTTTGGACAAGGGCAAGGGATAAGAAATCCTCTAAGAAAATAAAATCAATGATTATTGGCTTTTTAGCAGGTAAAATTTAAATGAGAAGACAACTTCAACAATTAAGGCCTTTGCACCAGTGCTAGCCTCTGTACAGCCTCACACTAAAATTTCTAAAGAATCTATTATGATTTTCAGAGTTCCTTTATTAATTAAGCTATTAAAATAAAAATATGATTAGTGGTAAGTATTTGCCTAATTCCCTCCAATTTAGCAAATGTAGATATGATCAGTCATGTCCTGCAAAGTGTCTTTGTGTTAAATTATTACGACTCCTAACTCTGTGTATCTGTAAGAATTTTAGAACAAACTCTATCAGACTGAATTAAGAAACTGCTAAAGGTGGTTCTGAGTGTTTTAAATACAACTTGCTGATGAATGTACAATTAATTCTCTTTCTTAGGAAAAAGTCTACTGAAATATTTAATATATGCTCTTCCGTAAGACATGAGGATAGACATCAGGCCAGCAATAAGCTTTTGCAGGTTCTTTTATCTTAGCTGTTCCAATCAGACAAAACACAGGTCACAGATAAATCATTAATGAAAGATGCAGGTACTGGTGTCTTGAAATATAATGCTCTCCCCAGGATTGCTTTTGCTACAGGGTAGCCAAAGAATGGCATTTTTTTAATCTTTTGCTGATACTGGTAGATGCTAGACACAGAATAGGTTAAATGTTTTTGTGCAATATTATTAGAAGATAACTGTTCTGGGCAAAGAGATCACTGTGAATTTAACAATATCATAGTTTTAAAATATTGCATTTACTTTGACTTCTTCTAGCTTAAAAAAGGGTCACATAAATTTTCTGCACAGGACATTCTTGCGGAGAAAGCACAGCTAGAGAAAAGTGTTGTCAAAGTTTGTCACTGTTTTCAGACCAGTTTGCATCATCAGGTTAATATAAGCTCCTTTATTGAGCCACAACTCTATGCTTTTTCACTTGTGTTTGCCAAATGCCTCGTGCTCCCATTTGTGGGCTGTAAAAGGCTTCCTTCACTTCATTCAATCTGGACAGTTTGTGGTAGCTATTAAAAATATCTATTGAATTCAAAACTTGTGAGTTCCAGTCTTTGTCACTGGTTGGATCCTCAGACAGGCAAATTCTGAGGATCTTTGATTCTCCATTATCTTGCAGCTTGTGTAGTCATGTGATGCCATGTGAATACTATTTCTGCATTCCTGGTTCTAGAATGATTCTGAGAAGGTCTGAAAATTTGGTGTCGGATAAAACAAAGGGCTGGGAAGATGCAGCATTAGCATAAAATGCAGGGAATGAAAGAAGAAAATGGGGACTTTGGGAACCATTTAAATATGCTGACATAAATTTAATTTTTCAAGGCTTCTTAAATAATTTGAACGGACTCCTACTACTAGTAAGACTCCAGTGAAGGCAGGAGGTGACAAACATGCTGATGTAACATATGACTTGTAAATAAAAAGGGATTTATTACTGTAGAAAATCAATAAGATGGGACTAACTCCCTTTCCCCCAACAGGTCCTTGCTACAAACACATTCACACTTCAGATTCTCAGGTTTGCAGGTTGCAAAAATTAAGTAGCAGTGGTTCATTCTGCCTGCAACCCTCAGTCCAGTTCACACATCTGTAGATGTTGTAATCTCAGAATGACATCTCTAATTTACAAAATGAGATAGGCAATGATACTGGTTTTCCAATGTGGTAATACTGGACAACACATAAATGTGTAGGAGGCACATGCATTATTTATTTAGCAATGACCTCCCTGGGCTGGAAACATTTAATGTTTTCAAAATAGCAGACTTAATGAGAGATTTATTAAACTTATTTGGTGATGTTTCTAATACAGTCATCAGCTTATTTTATAATTTTACATTAATTTTTCATTCTTCCCATTGAGAACTGCAATTTCCATTAATAGATAAAATAAGCAAACAGCATAGTTTTGGTGAAGTAAAATACGGCACTAAATCATAGAGCAGATGAAATATTTATACACCACACTGGCTCAAATGAGTTGGAATATCCCATTGATGCTGATGGCCTTCAGTATCCTAATTTCAGAGAACTGATCACTCTAGTGGTTTCAGGTGTGGTGATGGAGCGAAAGCCATAGGCTGACTCTTCAGGGAAATGGGGAACAAAGCAATTTTTCCCCCAGTTCTCTCTATAGTTCTTTTAAATATAGTCAGTCCCCTTCTGCAGTAAAAGACTATGCTGCGTAGATTGGTGTGTATACCTCTGCTATTTATTTATTTAATAGTATAAATAATTATTTATCTTATTGGAATTAGGAAGATGACCAAAATCTATTTTCTCTTTCTTAAATTTATTCTATTTTTTAGAGGCAGGTGAAAAAATTATTCCCTATTGCCATTAATATTAATGAAATTGTGGACAAAATAAGCTATTTAATCTAGCAGAGGAGATTCTCAGCTGACTGAAAATTTCAAAACTATATAAAGAAGGAAAGAAAAAGCCTTCACTTGGACTATCAATCTTCAGTCCCCAGACCAGCAAATGAACCAAATGAATTATATAGAGTCCCATGCCATTTATGGAGAATACTTCTGATAAAGATCTGATCATTCCTGAGGAAGAAATAAGGGGCTTTTCAAAACCACTCACAATAAGTTATTTCTTATCAAGTTAATGGTCTTATCCTTGTCGGATTCTGAGCACCCTTATTTTTCAATAACCTCAGTAGGAGCTAAAGACATGAGACAAATAGCAGGCCTTCCTTTGACATTTGCAGGACAAGGCCCAGACATTTAAAAAATTACTTGAAACCCCAATGCAGAGAAGAGTACTTTGTATTTCCCACAGAGGAAACATCAGATATGTACTCCATAAGAGTGAAAAAGGTCATTAAAGGATTAAGACTCTGGTTAATATCTCCATTATAATTCTTGCACAGAACAATTAGATGTGGTGGTTCCTTATCTGTTTTTTACTAACAGGATACACAAGGAAGGATTTCCATTAAGCTAATAAAAAGAGCTCTATGTGTACTTGAAGGGAATGACATGATGCCCTGTGAGCTCAGGGATGTAGTACTACAATGCAAACACCCCCATCCCCACTTGCTCTCAGCCTCACTTGTGCGTAGAGACACTGAGGAGCCTCATTCCTCCACCTGGAGAGCTGACCTTCAAAATATAAATGGTTATCTTGCCCTGCTAGCATGCTTCCTCACTCACCAGCTTAAACAGATGCTACAGATTGATTTGTCCCCTGATCACTGTTGGAGTTGCTGACTGAAGCACTGAAGGCTAACAGCTTTTTAATTGAGTTCCTTGGTGTGACCACCCGTAAATTGTTTTAACCTTTTTCAGCTTAACCTTCTTCGCACACAGACTCTCTAGGTAACGCAAGGTTGTCACCAACTGTCTCTTTATGCATCCTCTCTTTAACAAGAAGTGCAAACATACCTGTTGGATTTAAATAATTTTGGAACTAGTTTGGAGGCTGCAATGTAGAGCTAAATTCACCAGTATCCTCGGTTGTCCCTGATGGCCCACAAACCTGGGAAAGGTCCCCAGCAAAGTATACGTACACGCACACACACACATATACACACACAGACGTATACATATAGGCTATGTATAAATATAGCCCTTAAGAAGGTAAAACAGCATAACGTATATTTCCATTAGAAATGGAGGGAACTTTTACATTGACACAGCCCCCTCATGGGACTTACCATGTACTCATTACACTAACTAGTGCTAAAACTGTTGCTCCAGTAAATCTGGAGCCTCCTTCACTCTCACAATTAGGCAGCCTTTTGCAGCCAAGCTATAGTAGAAAATTTACTCAGGATATACAGTTCTTACTAGCACTTTCAAAAGTGCTGGTATGCAAGCTGTTCAGAGCGGGATTTGCAAAGCATAGCTTGTTTCTCCCAGTGACTCCTTTACTGTTGGTATCATTATTTGCATCAGTGTCCATAGACCCCAAAGATCTTTGAGCCCAGCAATGACTACTGTGATGTTAGGTACTGTCTCTATCTATATATATGTGTAGTTAACACACAAGGTGAAATACTCAAAGGTATTAAGCGCAAAAATTTGCAAAGAGTGCCCGGTGCAATTTTCAAAAGCTTCAAAGTAATTCAGATATGTAATTAACTTAATCGGAAATTAAAATCCTGACTGCAAATTCCAGTAGGGATCTATCAGCATCTTTGAAAGCCTAAATAAAATAGAAAATCTGGCATATTGTTACTGACCCAGAGATCTGATAATTCCTTCAGACTAAACAGAAACAATAAGTCAAAGAAAGTCTAAATTGCCTAAATGAAGAAGTAACACCTTCCCTCAGCTGAACTTCAGTGGCTAGCCTCATAGTTTGTAAGACCAGGTATTTAGCTGTTGGCAGATTTCTTGAGATAGTACAGAAAATTTCTAAAGAGTTATCATTTCCCCAACAAAACTGTCTGTTTGAAAAGAAATGTCTTTTCTCTCTTTCTGTATATAATTATGTAATTATTTCTATAGGCATATGTATAGTAAATAGCGTGTGTGTGTGTGTAAGCTGATTGACTGAAAATGTAGCAGAAGAGATGGCTTTCTTTACATCAATAAGCTCAGTGACTGATGTAACTTGGGAGTTCATAAGACATGTATTCTTTTTTGCCATGTACATACATAGAGGTTCTTCTTTTCTGTTGAAAACTGCACACGTTTTGTTCTAGTCATCCAGCCAAACTCTTATACTTGAAGTGAATTTATAAGTCTAAGATGCGCAACTAAATTCACAGCTTAAAGGCAAGTATTAATATAATCTATATTTCCTCCTTTGTACTTAGCTATTTTTTTTGCATTTCTTGCTGATTATCTCTCTTTAAAGAATTCTAATGTTTCTGTGTCTATAAATTAGCCCAGCACTCTGTATAAATTAACATTTTTACTCAAGCAGAGGACAATATCTTTGCTTGCTTAATAGACCCAAAGGAGATAAAAAGTGAAGTACCTGAATTCATGAGTATGTTTACAGTCATAAACCCTTCATTACCAAGGTAATTTTGCACACCCAGTGCTTTAAGAGATTAAAAAAATAAATAAATTACACTGAGTGAGCTGTTGCCAGGGTGACAGAAATGAGATGATGTGTGAAATGACTAAACTGAGGTGGTAAATGATAAGAAAAGAGATTCATGACTGACAGCATGTCTAGAAAGGGAAAGGCCTGATTATAGGCATCTAGGGAATCTCAACGCTCTATTCCTTCCTCTACTCCCCATAGTGATAAGTCTCCAACCCATAGGAGACTTATCAATATGAATGTTTGAGATTCACACTCTAAATGACTTACCCTGACAACAGTTTTCTCTGTACTAATCTGAAGTATAAAATAGCTCTAAACTGAGAACCTCTGTCCTTCTCTGAAGTGAAAATCACAGAGCTGTGAAGCAGAGCCCATGACACCTAGAAGAGGGAATAAAACTCTTTTACTGTGCTTTTTTCAAACTCAGAAAGACAGTAATTGGAAGCCTCACTCCATATCCAGGTTCAGAAAACCTGACATATATGAGTGAGCGTGTTTCATCATTGGTTAACCATTGGTTAACACTTCTGATCTTTAGAAAACAATGCCATTTATTGCCAAGACTTTAAAGACATTTATATAAAAGTAAGAGATGTACAAACAGATCTATGCCCTTTGTGCATATTTGTTCAATGTAAAAATATATGCACAGATAGTTTTCCCATGAGGTACAAAAAATTTAAATAAAATTTAGCTGTACTAAACCAATTCTGAGTTTTGTTTTGAATAGCATCAATCTAAAATAAAATGACCTGCTAATATTAGTACTCACTTATATAATTTCCTGTATAGAAAAGGAGAAACATACCTTATGATGACCAGCGATTGTGGCAATGTGAAGGGCTGTCAAAGCTCCGTACCCAACTTGCTGAATGTCAGCTCCACCATGCAGCAGCGCTGTTAACAGTTCTGCATTGTCCTAAAAGGTATGCATTTAAAGCATGTTATTTCTGGGACATAGCTCTAAAAATTGCAGGGAGGGAACCAAAGAGGGCTGTATATGTCTAGGCCTCCCCAGCTATTACACTGCTGCATTTCAAGAAAAGGGACTGACCATGACCCCAGGAGCACAAGAGTGCAAGGAAAGGAGTGGAGGGAAGACTTGTCCCTGGAACCAGTAGTCTCTGTTTTGCTATACCAAAGCCTGTATCTTTAAAAAGCAGTCTCTATTCTGATTTTATGGTGTCTTTAAAGATGTCTCAGTCTCCAAGCCATTAAGTGCTCACACAAACTGTTTAAATGTCAAAACACTACAGTACCTAGCATAGAAGAAGGGCACCTGAGGAGTTCCCAGGATAAATATATAGCATGTATGCCAAATTCTGAACTGTGAGCTTGTTTTTCATATTGTTTCACTTCTTTCCTATCATGCACACAATTTTTGCTATGACTTCTTCCAGGTATAACAACAGCAATGGGCACTATCAAATGATAGCAATAAAAATATACTTGAGAAACACATTACGAGTCATAATGCCCAGGCAATATGACTGTTAATAAATTCTCCTTTACAAATAGTGAAATTAAACACAGAGGAGTGAAATGATTTGTTTGGGGGCAGTGGCAGAACTCGCAGGAGAAACTAGGCCATCTTTCTCACCATCACTTGTTCTAACTGCACTGACTAGAGCTATCACAATTTTCAGTTCTTGGGGATCTGCCTTCCAGCATCATCCAGCCCACAGATTAACCTTCTCCAATTCATGCGGAAAAGGACTTCGGGGTGCTGGTTGACAGCTGGCTGAACATGAGCCGGCAGTGTGCCCAGGTGGCCAAGAAGGCCAATAACATCCTGGCTTGTATCAGGAATAGTGTGACCAGCAGGAGTAGGGAAGTGATCGTGCCCCTGTACTCGGCACTGGTGAGGCCGCACCTCGAATGCTGTGTTCAGTTTTGGGCCCCTCACTACAAGAAGGACAAGGTGCTGGAGCGTGTCCAGAGAAGGGCAACGAAGCTGGTGAAGGGTCTAGAAAACAAGTCTTATGAGGAGCGACTGAGAGAACTGGGGCTGTTTAGCTTGGAGGAGCGGAGGCTGAGGGGAGACCTTATCGCTCTCTACAACTACCTGAAAGGAGGTTGTAGGGAAGCGGGTGTTGGACTCTTCTCCCAAGAAACTAGCGATAGGACGAGAGGAAATGGCCTCAAGTTGCGTCAGGGGAGGTTTAGACTGGACATCAGGAAGAATTTCTTTACCGAAAGAGTGGTTAGGTGTTGGAACAGGCTGCCCAGAGAGGTGGTGGAGTCACCATCCCTGGAGGCGTTCAACAAACGTGTAGACGTGGCACTCCAGGGCCTAGTTTAGGAGTCATGGTGGTGTTAGTTGATGGTTGGACGTGATGATCTTAGAGGTCTTTTCCAACTTTAATGATTCTATGATTCTATGATTTTCATTGTTTCCTAAGAAGAAATGCACACAACACGGGCAAAAGAGATGCTAAAAGCCCCAAACTTCCTCATTGTTCTCTACCTCTCTGAAGCAGACACTAAAAGAAGGGCAAGAATGAATCAATACCAGGGAAGCAGCAGCTAAAATGTGTTTGTGAAAGCATAACGTTTGTTCATACTGAAATGGTTTTCCTATTTCCAGGAAATAGTAGGAATTTCTCTTTGATAATAATGGACAGTAGAAGTTTATATCACTTTTCCTATCAAATAGTTGAATCACGGTACCATGAAGCATGGTACTTGGTTGCGTAATGGATCAGACATTATGCAGCCTGGGAAGACAGGCTGAGTTTGAATTATCTAGAAATGTTCCGTTCTAATTAGTGACTCAGTCCACTTTTCCTAGTTCTGTTTCACTGTTATCAAATGCCACAAATTATTCAGATTATAGATAAGAAGTAGTCAAGAAGTTTCACAAGAAGTTGCGCTGTCTCAATATACATTGCTTTATTGTTTCTGAGATATCTCTAGGCTCCTTTATATTTTACTTAGAAAAGAACTATAATACAACAAATGCGGTCATTGGGTAACTCATGGTAAATCTTGAAGTTTTAAAATGTCACTTATGGGAGAAATGTTATATTGCATTTTATTTTAGATCCCAAAATTCATACTAGTTTGCTTATCTTTGTACAACCTGAAAAAGATACTGGCTATTGTATCACATCAGTTGAGTGATTAAGTAAATTGCTGATATAGTTTTTTGCCTAAGTGGATGCAAGAAATTTATCTTTACAGTGCATGGAAAACAGACAAAACAAGATTTGATAGCAAAATGAAAACTATTCCCAAGTAATGAAAACATCCTAGAAATATGTTATAAAAGTCCTTTTAAACAAAGGAATTTTTATTTTCAACTAAATTATTAATTGGAAACCATTCACTGAGATTGACATTAAAGAAAGGCAGAGAAATTCTTCTAAGGCAATTGGCTAATTATACAACATTGCGCATGGGGGAAAGTTTATTTTATGATTGCTGTAAACCATCACTTCATCCCATGATGTATAAAATTTGATTATTGTCATCATTTTATAGCTTGCACAGCTAATTGGTACCAGTGGTTGTAAAATTAAACTAACATAGGAATTCCAATACATAATGCAAGATATAGCAAGTACTCATAGCAACTGGGAGAGGAAAGTAGCTTATGGTGCAAATATACAGAGTTAAGCCATGGAGATGCAGAGCATAAGGCATCCACGGCATCCACAGCATATCATAACTTTTAGGTATCCGGCTCCATGATTGAGTCTTCAGCCTATTTAATGACTACCTCTCTACACAAACCTGGGGCAAGTTCAGAGTTCCAGTGATAGGATTCATGAAATCCAGCATTTGGAGCAGGAAATTGACTTAGCTTGTCCATAGCAAACATTGGACATAGGAGGGGTCTCTTTCTTCCCACCTTCAGACAAAATTACAAAAGCTGCTGCTTGCATCTCTTCTTTCTTTACACTCCTACTCCTCTCTACAATAGCTAAAACATTGCTACATTGGCAGCTCAGTGTCTTCCTCGCACAAATAATACTCATGACTGTATGCCATGTGTCCCAGACAATACTGTCATTACACAACCTATGTTAGGCTTTCCCTTCACTCTCCCTGTTCTAACGACCCTCCTGTTCATTTCCATGGGAAAGCTGATTGTATGCTTACTCCAGGACAGCCATAGCTTGCGGATTGACAGTATGAGTTTGAATGGTCTCCAAGAGAGTCTTTGGTCTTCTCTCTGGACAAATATTCTAATTACCAGATTATTACCTACTAGAAGGTAAACCATCTCTTCTTCCACAGGTGAGCTTTTGGAGGAGAATGACTGTGACTGTGATGATTCCTGCTGCATTTGGAATTTGGTATTTGGATTAAAGACCATCTACCACATCTGTGTCCTCTTGCAACAGAGTGAGGAACACCACTTATGGATCAAGAGTGGCACACAGGTGCCAACCTACTTAACCTTGTATCAGCTTTGAACATACAGCAAATCAGAATGGCATCTGCCATGAGAACTTTGCAGGAGAAATAGAGGCTGTTATGACCTTGTGGCACCTATGGGATGTATAAGGGTTGAACACTACAGTCTAGAATATAAACTCCTAAATTTGATCTGAGTTCCCTCTAAAAAGCTAAGTGTTTTTGGGGCTAGCCTATACATGGATTAAGTTTCTAAGATGCTTCATCTCAAAATAAGAATCATAACAATTCTTTAGGAAAATGCTGTCTTTGTTCACTTTATTCCTTGCTACTGTTATTGTTGAGTCTTAAAAGATAAATATAATAGTGAAGAAAATTAATATTGAAGCTGAATGTGGAACTTGAGGAGGAACAACAAAAAAGAAACAAAAAAGAGAGAAATTGTAAAATAAAGTCCTTTGAGATTGTTTCGATTAATAGCTATAATAACAAAAAGAACACTTCTCTATCTTGAGTTGCATTGCATGATTTAATCAATATTTCCAAAGCAATATCATATCCTCATGGATGTTATTGCAAAAGCACATGCTGATTTCCTGTGCATGGGCTCTTTATAGGTCATTTTCCTATGCACCCTAAATGTGAAATTTATATTTTCACCAGAAGTAGCAAGTAGAGAGTTCAACTAGATAGTTCAGACAAATAAGCTGCTCAGTTCTGATTTCTTTTCATCAATTCTATTCAAAATAATTTACCTTATAAGCTGCCAAGTGCAGAGCTGTAAATCCATTTCTTGTTAATCTGGATGGGCGCAATCCTTTTAGCATAAGAGTTCTAATATGTGTTTTGTTACCTTTAGAAAGAAAATTGGAAAACAAAGTCATTTACAGAAAAGAATGTGCAGATGAAGTAAGCTGTGTGAGTTTGAAAGCAAACAGAAATAGGTAGCTCATCGGCTGACCTGAGGCAAGTCATGAAATATATCTCATGAAACCTCAAAATGGAATTAGGCACCATCTCCTTATCCACTGGGATAGTTGCAGATCTGGCCATGTACTGGCTCACTGTTCACACTTTAATAAGGATTTGTTAAGGATAGTTGAACTTCTAAAGCAGCAAGCTCCTCTTTTAACACCCAGACCATGCTGCAAAGAACTCCATAAACTAGAAGATGCTTTCAGAACCTCTGGTTTCTCAGACACTTAACTCCTTTGCCCTTTCAGAATGGAAGCACTGCTCTCCTTCTCTACTCAACATTATTACAGGGACAGTCATTTTGAGGGATGCTAATGAATGTCAGCATGGGCAAGTAGCTTTACTCTTACCCTTCTGATGCACAGTGATGATCTCAAAAAGTGTATCTGCCTTCTGAATACTTATGACTGTAATCAAGGACAATGTTGGATCTAATGGCTTCTCTCCCACCTTCAAGCGTTCACATACATACCTAATTAATTAACATTGTATGTTTTCTTAAACTTCCTCTCAGTAATCCCAGCAATTGCTCTAGTGTTACCATTGGTGTCATGTGTCATGTCATTGTCATCTTTGGATGTGATCTTGCACTCTCTGAAATTAAGAGTAAAGATCCACTCGGTTTTCAGCAGTGCAGGATCAGGTCCTCCTTCATGATAGCATCTAACTAAGATTGAGCAAATCGTTTATGCATGTTATTAGTAAGTACTTTGCAGAGCTGAAACCTTAGGGTAAAATTCTCTTTGCCTCTCTCAGCCAATTTCTGCCGAAAATTGTATAACAAGTGCAAAGTGTGTCAATGAACTAATGACTATGTGGATAACAGAGCAGCAATGTGGATCAGAGTGGAAAATTCCACCATTAGTGTGTTTTTATGAACATCCCAGAAGACATCTTGCACTCTTTTTTTGCATACTCTGATTTGCTACCTGCAAAAATCCTATCAGCTGATATTTTTCACTGAAGCATTTGAGTTATTATTCTTTTAATCACCATGAAATAAAATACAGGCATTTTCATTACAGTAGAAAAATAGATGTTTTATGTATGGCAAAGTTTTGCTAAAACTAGCTCCCTAGCCTGAAGTCTATACCGTGTACAGAATACAGAAATGTAGAGCAATACTAGATGCATATGGACAGCTTAACTCATGCATATAGCAAGTAATTTTGAATTAGTTGAACACCTGTAGTAAAACATGCTACATTATCAACCAAAACTTTTCTTGGACTGAAGAATCAGCTATAATGGGGTTCAATGTAACTTGATTCAACCCCCTTGGCAATAGAGTTTGAGAGTAATGCTTATAGATGCTTATCCAACTGTCAACAAGGACAACACAGAAATAAATTCACTGAAAATATAATCTTCTTGACAGTTATTAGGCAGAAAAAAAATCAGTAGCCATGTAAATAAAATGTTTAAAAGAACATAATATTTCAAATACATACCCCCACATATGCAACATAAATGAAGAAGAGAGAGCCCATTTTCTGTGCGGTAATTTAAATTGACTTTGCAGAAGGCTTCATCAGAGCTGAAAAAAGAGATTTTACAGATGATTACTGTTGCCATCCTTTAGCACAGTTTCTTTCATTTGGAAAAAAATTTAAAAGAGAAATCTCCATATAATTTTTTTTGAGACACAGGGCTAAATTTATACCAGTTTACACTCCGTAAATCTAGAAATACTTTACTGATATCGAGTGAGTAGTCCAGACTTAGTGTTTTCTGAACAATCCTGTTATTCAGTCACAGTACATACATTCTAAATTCAGCTAAATTACAGAAAAAAAAGGAAAGACTCTTTAGAAATATAAATAACCCATACAAAACCAATTTCTTTATTGATGCAATAATAACGAAGAAATATTTTAAAAATCTATGTATTTGTTCTAAAATGATGAGCAGGACATGCATAGAACTAGAGGCAAACAAACCAAGTCAAAACAATAACCAGAAAAAGCCTTTCAGAAAGTAAGTTTATGTTCCCCAAATAAGATCATAGAAACAGTATACAATCAATACATGGAAACATTTATATGAAAACACTACAGAAACACATACACGGAAGGAAGGTAACCAAAGCTCAGACAAAAAATTGGCAATGATTAAGGGAAAAATGTTTCTAAAGCATTTTGAGGAATGAAGTAGTCGTTCTAAAAGTTACATTTCTGGCTGAGGATTTGCAGTTCTAATGACACACTAAGTCCTAAGAAGATCTGTGAGTGTCTGAGATCTGAGAGGACAGGACAGGAGGGGCTGGAGCGAGGCAGGGGAGCAGCTGTGCCAGGATGGGACTCTCACCTTTGCTCAAAACACCCATTACTGACAGTTCCTTTAAGGCATCAGAAGGAACATGGACCCTGTAATGTTCAGTAGACTGGTATAATTTTATAGCACTGTTTTCCTGCTTTGCTTTATTGCACTGGAATGTGATATATTAAAACAGAATTTTAAAATAATTTATAGATCCTCATTTTGACTTCCTGTTAACTTGTATTTCTGGCTTTGATATAAACAATTAAAATATTGCAGTTTATACTCACATCCTACTAAGGAAAGGCATGTTTGCACTTAAAATTCTGAGACAACTAAATGTCACCTACATATTGTGACACTGGCAAAATGAAGCTCAATTTAATGTTTAATTTTCTTCCACTTTTTCGGTACAGTGTTACATTTTTATACAGCTTAATGATTTCATGGCACTTTCTAGGCCACACAGGGATGAAATGAATAATTAAAATGAAGTGACTATTACTAATACATTTCTAGCATAATAAATCTTAAATAGGATCCATACCAAGTCTGACTCATTAAAAAAGACATTCAGCATTTGTATTAGATGCTCTGTTCTTTTTTAGCAAAAAAAGAGAACATACATAAAAATGTTACAACCCATGCAATTTTATCATTCATTAATTTCCATTCTCCTTTTCCTGTCATACAACACCTGTCAAAGCTCAAAAATAAAGTACTTCATAAAATAAAGCTAGAAAAGCTGGCAGTAAAGGGAATGGATAGTAACCTAGAGATGCTTCTAGTTTTGCAAAGAAACATGAACAGTATCTTTGTATAAGACTGTGGACAATGCGACTGGACATCTTTATTTTACATAGTTAATGCCCATTACATTATGAGAGAGCAATAACCTTTCCATAGCTAGAGCTATACCCACCTCTGGTTAGAAGTCCTATCTAAATACACATTATAGCTTTACTTGAAAAATTCCTGAATGCCTGAAGTGTCACATTTATTTTTTAAACAGTGAAGAGAGCTTCTGAAAATTGTGAAGGAAAATGATCACTATTTTTACTTACAGATTATTAAATGATTACAATACTTGAACATTTTAGCTTTTGTCGTCGAGTCTCATGGGTTTCCTTTAGCACAGATTGACTTGTTACTGCTCCATCAAACATTCTAAGTAATTACATTTGTTGAAAATTAAATACACATAGCAATTAATATTTTTGTGGAGAATGCCAATTTCAGTCTGTCAATAGAAGTTTAGGTTTTTTCCATTCAGTATCGGTATAACAATGATCATGGTTTAGCAGAACACTTAGGTTTGTATATCTATAAAACCATCCATCCTGAGTAGCCCTGTTAAACATATTTAACATGGTTACAATTAAACATAAGGTTTTAATACTTCTCTCTCTTTTTAAAGTATAAACATATGCAAAGTTCCCCTTAGCAAGATGACCCCTGTTAAGCGAGGTGACACTTAGCCCTCCTTTTCTTTCAATATATATTTCAATAATTTATTCTTTAAATAGAATTTAAAATGCAGACAAAGCCAGAGACTTGTCTTTACTTCTGTTCTCTTAGTTAAGTCTACCCTAAAAGAGATTCTGCTTGTTCAATGTGTGTTATCATTCTAAACCAGGAATAAAAACTGTGTTTTCATATTCTTTTTCATGAAGTGTGACAAAATTAATTTGGAAATGGTAAACCACTGCATTTTTCTGGGTTTTATTTTGAAAGAAACCATTTTAACTTCCAGAATTTGAAAGTTACTTTTCCAGTTTAGTGGAGTGCTTTGAGAGCTATACAATTGCAAAGTGACATATTATAACCCACAGAAACTGTAGTTTGGGCTCTGAGTGTGTTCTTTAGAGGGTGGGCTTCAGGATAGGATCTCCTCCGTGCTGAGGCATCCAGTGCCATGACCGTTGCAATCACTTAGGGACTGGGCAGAATGAGGAGCACCCGTACTGCAGTACAGGAGGAGTGCATCTCCAGGAACATCCGTCCACAGAAGAAAACGGTGGTGTGAATTACAGATGTACAAAGTATTGTGCTGGTAACTGAATAATTTATTGATTCTAACTCAAATTAAATGAATTGTAATTAAGTATTAAATATGCAAAATTAAAATATTTTCCTTGTGAGAAATGTTGACAATTTTTTTTCTCATAACAATTAGATTTTTGGAAAACACTTTTCCTACCAGAAAGACCACTCTGATGGAAACTCCTGACTGCCTGCTGTCAATACTGAGTGTTTTATAATGTTCAGGAACAGTGCATGGTTTGAAAATTATATGGGCCTGATAAAAATAGAGCATAGCATTTATTTATAAATGCAAAAATTGGACTTACTTTGCCAAAACTGTGTGCCTCAGTGAGATTAATTCTTATATCAGTCTAGATTTTCATATGCATTCCTTAGAAGACGGGTAAACATGCTTCTGAATGGAACATTTTTTTCACACATTACAGTCACATTTACCTTTGTTTGGTGACAGCCCTTCATCTACCACTTCCACTTTACTAATGTGGAAAATGTTTTGCTCAGTAAAAATAAAATCTCATTCTTCAAATATGTTTTATCTTTGTGCAATTCTTCTCTGACATACTGTGATTAATGACAGTGATATAAGACTCATCTATTCTTCAGGTTTTCCTTCAGGGGCAATTGAGGGAAAAATAAATTCCAAGTTCTGGGAGACAAGTCCTCTTAGTTAACTTGTCTTTGCTGTAACATGTTGGGTATGCATGGATGTACACACCGTACATATCGATGCACTGCGGTGACTGCATGGTGGAATGGATTGGTTTGTTTGAAGGATGAATTCTGCAATTCTCAAAATCACAGAATATTATCGTGCTGTAAAGTCATGTGTCCTGCTTCAGTTTTTGTCTTTAGAATTACATTAAAAATTCATATTCCTAGCACTTAATGTGTGGTTAAGAATCCAGGTTTCACCATTTTAGCTATATACTTAAACTTTCCTCTTCTACCAGTTTGAAAGATAATAATAAAAAGTTTCAGTTTGTTTTCTTAATGTTATTCAATTTTAATATGATTTGATCTCTTATAAACTGGCAAAATGTTAATGTTTTTGTGGGAAAATATTGCAAGGACAGTTTTATATATTAAAAGCTGTGATTAAAAGGCCTATTTTGAAAATGAAAACTAGCTCAAATGACTACACTCAGGGCCCAGTTTTATCTAGGTATCCTCCTAATTCCTTTCTGAAGACATAATTGCACGTTTTAGGGAAATGAAATTCTGACTTTTTATTTTTAGGGTGGTCTTTTTAGGAAACCATTTTACTAATAGCTCTGAGATATAGGAATAGAATAGGGACAATTTTTAACCAAGAAGTGACAGGTGTTGTGCTACTTATAAATTTACTTTTCACTATTGCAACTGTTGGGTTTTTTCTATGACACTGAACAATTTACCCCTTGACCTGTGCATGGGTCTCCTAAGTGTAAAATGGGAATGCTGACAGTTCTTTCCTCTGCTAGGTTTTGTCACTTTTGTCCTGTTTATGTTCCAAATCTTTCAGAGCAGGGACTTTAACAGCTGCTTATTTCATTTCCATCAGGCAAATTGCCTTCTTTGCCTTAGCTTCCAACAACCATGCAGTTTGTCAGTCCTAATGTTTTTTAATCAATGGTTTTGTTTTAATGATGGGAAAAAACCCTATTAACTCCTCTGCTACTTCAGAGATGAGAAGTCTTCTGAAAATAGCCACTGCTACTGTAGAAAAGTTTTTCATATAGTCAAGACTGATTTTTTTACACAGGCCAGATTTGGATTTTAGAAACTCACAAAATCTGACTGATTTCATTACTCATGGGTGAAGGCAGCTTTTGGAACTGCAATCACTGGCTGATTCCTCAAGCCTGACTGAACAAAAAAGCCTTTCCAATGCAATGTAACCAGTATCATTATTTCCCACTCCTTCCATGGAAAAGTGCGGTGCTCTTTATCTAAGAAGAGTTTGGTTGGCATCTTGATGAGACTTACATGGGGCAGTAAGATAGACTGATAAGTTGAACTGCCAAAGGTTTGGTAACCTTAGTTTTCCTATGCCTAATGCAGGAATTAAGCACTCTCACCATATACTCAGTTGTCTTGCTTAACTAAAATAAAGAGTACCCTGGCTCCAATTTGTTAAGATAATTAGTTTTACTACTAAACAGGCTTAAAATGAAGCAAGTACCGAAGTACCATACTGGATCATGGCCAAAGTGGTCAGCGTATTGCAGTGAAAGCCCAATGTCGTCTTTCACTTAACAGGCTCAAATAGTGATAATTATGCTAGCTGTAAGTGAGTGCATGATGAATAATTTATATGACCAGTTTGGCTTTTTTGAGCTTGTGATTCATTTCTGATTAGCATCCCCTATTCTTTCAGGTGGCTTTGATGTCTGAAATTATTTACCTGATCATTTTCTTAACTTATTCACAGTCAATGAGCTGGGTGTTTTCTCTGTTTGAGCTTTTCAGATAATGAACCTGTAAGTATGTTACTTGGTTGGGTGAACTTGGTTGTTAGCATGTGCTGTCCTGAGGAAGTGATTACAATCATGAATTTGAAATCCACTTTCAGAAGATAATCTGCTTTTGTGTTTGTTAAAAATTTTTTACTTCAGCAATATTCCTGTCTGAAGAAACACATTAGCAAAACTGAAAAGTAGACAACAAAATTAGACATCCCATTAAAGCTAATTTGTTTACAAAAGTATATAGGTGTTTTTGTTATAAAATATTGCCATTAGTAATTAACAGCCACTAATTTTGGTACTAGGCTGTGGGACACTGGCCCAGAACTGTAATGACATATTCCCAAAAATAGATATTAAAGAACATGCATTCCATATGTGAGAAATTCCTTCCATAAGTAAACACCTGAAACTGAAAATACTGTTTAATAGCAAATACTCATTTGAAAGAAATTCATAAACAGGTTTCCAGAACATTTTACCTAAAAACATGCTTCAGTTCCGCCAGCTCCTTTTCTTTGATTTGCAGGTCATCTTCTAATCGTTCTATGATTATAGCATACGATTCACTAACTTTCTTCTTCCATTCATCTAACAACAAAAAAACCCCAATTCATAAACCACTTCAAAATGTATAAAAACCAGGAACTCAAATCATAATGTCCCAGTAACCAAAGCACTTGATTTTTAAACATCCAATTGTACAGTTTCATATATTTTTCTGTTCAAGTATGAAAGTTTAAAATATTACAGCTATTAAACTGTCCTTGCTGCAACCAATATAGACACATATATACTGATTTCATAGACAACCAATACATATGAATCTTTATCAGAAATATTTTTAACTTGAACAAGAGAAAATTTAAACCTTAGGTTGCATTTGTTAGCTCTTATTTCCCAAATCTTAGAATAGACACACAGCATAAAAAGGTTGGAAGTTTAAAGGTTTTTCTAATGAAGTACAAGTTAAATCAACTTAATAGGCTAAGTTAATATGATCTTATATGATTGCACAAAGAAATTTACTTTACTAGCTTTTCGTCTTCTTTGTCTGTAAAAGAGGTATATGTGATTTGGGTTAAGCCATTCTTCTTGTAAACCAAGAAAAATACAATACCTTATCCTTGAACTCAAGAGTAAGTTAGCAATGAGTTATTTCCTGAAATATCATTTGCTTCTTGTAGATGGATGTATGGTATATTGCATTCAAAAAAGCAACATTAATTACCCGTGCAAGTTTGGGTTGGTCTAGATTTATAATTTCCCATTTGTCCAATATATCTTCTTTGTTTCAGCAAAGTTCTTGCAGTAATATGATTCCTTGTTCAAGAGCAATGACAGTCCTACTGAAAAATTCTTTTGATAGTCTCTGGCTAAAAATAAACCCTGTGCCAAATGGAATGTCATGCAACAATGATACGGAGCAAAACAGTCTGTGCTGTCAACTGTAAAAAAATAACACAGGTAATAATACAGCTTGCTTAAAAATCTACTGTCTATTTCAACAGAAACATTTGCTTTCATCTGTTGAATACCTAAAACTGGTGGGAAGCGGTTAATTTGGCAGCTTGCTACCAATTTTGTAGAGAAAAAGGATTTTAAGAAGCTGAATCCCAAGCATACTTTCAGGATCCCCAAGGAGTGCTGGGTGTCCCCAGTTTGGAGAGGCCAGAGATTATCTCAGCTCATAACATTAAAATATATCCTAACATACGGGATGGCTTTGGAGCATCTGGGTATTTTAGTTACAAAGTGCAAATTGCGTCTTATCAGAGAGTACTGACTTTTTGCAGTTTGGTAATATTTGTACATGTTGTTACGCCAAGGAAGTCTCACTGAATTAGACTAGGAAATGAGCTGGCTGTCAGGAGTTCGGTACATTTACTTTGTGTTCTTCTGTGGGCACATACAGAACCACCACAGAGATCCACCCTCCTCACACCAACAGACAGCAGCAGCTCAGCTGGCTAAACCAGCGATCAGACTGCTAATGAAGGATGTGACCTGGAGGAAGCCGGGCTGGTCACTGCTTACAGACTTACAAAGAAGGGAGGAGACTCTTGAGGTCATTTTGCTGCTGCTCCTGCTCTAGGTAGAATTTCTCTGGAAATGAGCAAGAACACAATCAAGCTGCTTTGTTTGTATTCCAAGCAGACCATGCATGAGACAGCTGATGACCAGGATCTACATAGATACGTAACTAAATCCTGTGCTCAATATCTAATTTATCCTGTTTGTTAGTATTTTATCTTGGACCCAGTGTCACAGTAATGTAGTAAAACCCCCATGATCTGGCTAGCTGGAAGGGTGAACTGAGCAAACTGGGCTCTGTGTGTGCACATACATGCAAACAAACCATGACAAAATTAATCTAGACTGTGTGCACAGATGCATCGCTTTAAGAGTCTGCGCTTAAGAACTGTGAAAGATTGGTTAATAGCAAAATCACACTGCTTTTCACTTGCACAAACTGAACCTCCTCAGTAATCTGGTTAGCACAGATCTGCTCATCTATTGTCTACCCTTTTCATATCCACTTCCCTGTGTTTTCCATCAAATGGAACTACTTTACACATATTGCCCCAGCCAGTTATGGGATTCATGCTGGTTTCTGTATGTGTCTCTTTTCCTCCTCCTGGTTTTTTTTAATTTGGTATACATATACTTATATGTGTATAAGTATATACACATATATTTATATATTTTTATATATATATTTATATATTTAAAGTGTACTGATTGACCTTGGCAGCTGTTCTGTGTATAATTTCTTAGTTTTCCCAGTTAAGGATCTCCAGCAAGAAGATATGTAAATATAACACACATATATGAAGTCTTCAACATGCTGCATCCCATTGTAAACAAACTTGCACTCCTATGATAGTTCCTGACACAGCATGAGCTTATCCATTTATTTGCACTGATTTACACATAAAACCAAGGATGTATTTCAGAAGACTCTGAACTGCTTTGATAATATGCCCTGTGATATTCAGCCAAATATTTGCAAAAAGGCACCAGCCTTGTGACTGATCCTCCACAGCTAGTTGCCAAGCAACGGGAAGAGCTGGAAAAGCAGCACCGAGACGGGTATCTCCTCTCCCACTGCTTTTATTAGCTTAGTGCTGTTTGTTTTTCTTCAAATGTCTAAAATGCAGCCGTAGCTGTGCAGCCAAAGACAAGTGTTTTGGCCCGCTAGAGAGTACTGGGGTAAAAAGGCCTGCCAGGACATGTTTGCTTCAGCACACATCCCCCTCGGCAGCCTGGACTACGTCAGACACTCAGCAGTGGATGCATTTTGTCTTTTCATAGCAGTAGAGCTTTCTGAACATTTTCTGATCCATTCATGCAGCAGAGCGTTGATCACATTAGGATTTTTACCTCTGATTGTCAAATAAGCTACATCAGCCTTTTTCTTCATAGCCCCTGCTTTTAGGAGCTGCTCTGAAAGAAGGGCCTACAGCTGGACCAGCCGGAGGTTCCCGCCTCTGACACAGGGTGTCTCAGCAGCTGTCATGGCCGCCATGGCAGCGCAGCACTTGTGCAAGTAGTTACACTCCCGCAGCATTTACGCAACCTCTGCTGCAGGTGTTGCTGAACTCAGTTTTATCAGTTCTCAGGCATCTGAGACTCAGCCTTCTCCTTTGCACCACGCGTGTGCATGCAGCATTATGCCCTCTGCTCCACGACTCCTGTGCCAGCTGCATGGTGGCAGAGCAGGCCCTCTCTGGAAGGAAACGGGAGACCTAGTTAGCTGGGATATGGGGAAGGCTGAGGTACTCAATGACTTTTTTGCCTCAGTCTTCACTGGCAAGTGCTCTAGCCACACCGCCCAAGTCGCAGAAGGCAAAGACAAGGACTGGGAGAATGAAGAACTGCCCACTGTAGGAGAAGATCAGGTTCGAGACCATTTAAGGAACCTGAAAGCGCACAAGTCTATAGGACCCGATGAGATGCATCCACGGGTCCTGAGGGAACTGGCAGATGAAGTTGCTAAGCCACTATCCATCATATTTGAGAAGTCGTGGCAGTCCAGTGAGGTTCCCATTGACTGGAAAAGGGGAAATATAACCCCCTTTTTTAAAAAGGGAAAAAAGGAAGACCTGGGGAACTACAGGCCAGTCAGTGTCACTTCTGTGGTCATCAAGATCATGGAGCAGATCCTCCTGGAAACTATGCTAAGGCATGTGGAAAATAAGGAGGTGATTGATAACAACCAACATGGCTTCACTAAGGGCAAATTGTGCCTGACAAATTCAGTGGCCTTCTATGACAGGGTTATAGCGTTGGTGGATAAGGGAAGAGCAACTGGCATCATCTACCTGGACTTGTGCAAAGCATTTGACACTGTCCCGCATGACATCCTTGTCTCTAAATTGGAGAGACATGAATTTGATGGATGGACCACTCAGTGGATAAGGAATTGTCTGGATGGTCACACTCAGAGAGTTGCGGTCAATGGCTCGATGTCCAAGTGGAGACCAGTGACGAGTGGCATTCCTCAGATGTTGGTATTGGGACCAGTGCTGTTTAACATCTTTGTTGGTGACATGGACAGTGGGATTGAGTGCATCCTCAGCAAATTTGCCAACAACACCAAGCTGTGTGGTGTGGTCGACACACTGGAGGGAAGGGATGCCATCCAGGGGGACCCTGACAGGCTTGAGAGGTGGGCCCGTGCAAACCTCATGAAGTTCAACAAGGCCAAGTGCAAGGTCCTGCGCATGGGTCAGGGCAATCCCAAACACAAATACAGGTTGGGCGGAGAACGGATTGAGAGCAGCCCTGAGGAGAAGGACTTGGGGGTGTTGGTTGATGAGAAGCTCAACATGATCCTGCACTGTGTGCTTGCAGCCCAGAAAGCCAACCGTATCCTGGGCTGCATCAAAAGAAGCGTGACCAGCAGGTTGAGGGAGGTGATTCTCCTCCTCTATTCCACTCTCGTGAGACCCCACCTGGAGTACTGTGTTCAGCTCTGGGGCCCCCAGCATAAGAAGGACATGGACCTGTTGGAGTGAGTCCAGAGGAGGGCCACAAAGATGATCAGAGGGCTGGAGCACCTCTCCTATAAAGACAGGCTGAAAAAGTTGGGATTGTTCAGCCTGGAGAAGAGAAGGCTCCAGGGAGACCTTATAGCAGCCTTCCAGTACCTAAAGGGGGCCTACAAGAAAGCTGGAGAGGAACTCTTTACAAGCGCATGTAGTGGTAGGACACAAGGGCTAATGGCTTTAAACTGAAAGAGGGTAGATATAGATTAGATATAAAGAAGATACTCTTCACTATGAAGGTGGTGAGGCACTGGAACAAGTTGCCCAGAGAAGCTGTGGCTGCCCCATCCCTGGAAGCATTCAAGGCCAGGTTGGATGGGGCTTTGAGCAACCTGGTCTGGCGGAAGGTGTCCCTGACCATGGTGGGGGGGTTGGAACCAGGTGATCTTTAAGGTCCCTTCCAAAAACCATTCTATGATTTTATGATCTGGGTAAAAGCACTTCAGTTTTCACTGGAGTGATAATAAAACCAGTAATAATATTGTCCTTTTTTGTAAAAGTCTTGAGATTTATGAAAGACACCCTTGCAGTCAAGGCTGTAAAAACATAACCCTCTCCCCTCTGAGCCCCTGAACATACTGGGATGGACCTTGTGGCTTGATTTCTGCATGCTTCTCTGCACTCACTGGGCTTATCCCCATGGAGCAGCTAAGGCTGATACCAACGCTGCCTGCTCAGCCTGGGCTAGCTGGAGGGAGAGCCAGGGTACCGCGGAGGAGCCAACAGTGGGGGACTCGCCATGGTGGTAACTCAGCTGCTCCCTGCACGTTAGGGCTTCAGAAGGGCTTGGCTTCAGCCTGCTCTCACTTAGGGGCTTGGATGCGCAGTACAGTCCAAACTGGAAGTTTGTCAGTTTAGGTAAAAATCGTGGGATAGCCTGAAACAGGCCTGTGATAGCTCCTCGGCCCAGGGAGCCCCCCGTTCTCTGTCTGGCTTTGGTGCTGCAGCTCCTGCTGTCTCTGGGGGCAATCCCAGGGTTGTTGTCAGTGCCCACTGAGGGGCTGTGCCAGCCCCACATGCCATGGGCAGCGCCAGCCCCATATGCCATGGGCAGCGCCTCTGTCCCGCTCCCTCAGCTGATGTGGTGCTGCCTGCAGGGAGGAAAGGAGGGAAAAGGCTTTCAACAGCAGCTAATGGAGAGGCGAGGCGATGCGAGGTGAAGCAAGGAGCATAAAGGTGAGGTGGAGTGGCAAGGTGAGGTGTGCTGAGGTGAGGCACAAGAGCACTGAGGTGAGGTGCTGTAAGCTGAGGAGAGGCGCCGTGAGCAGAGGCGAGCTGAGGCACAGAGCAGCAGGGTGAGATACATGGTGGGATGATATGAGGCAAGCCATGGAGCGGTGAGGTGAGGAGTGTTGAGACAAGGTGAGGTGAGGCCTGGTGAGACACAGTGAGGTGAGAAGAGGTGCGTTGAGATGGTGTGAGGGAAGCTGCAGCGCAATGAGGCACAGCGACAGGAGAAGAGGTGCTGAGCGGTGAGGTGGGGCACAGTGACAGGAGGAGACGTGCGGCACTTTGAGGTGAGGCATGGTGACAGGAGGAGAGGTGTGGCACTGTGAGGTGAGGCACAGTGATGGGAGGAGAGGTGAGGCTCCCATACTGTGACTGTAATCACAGGTAGGATCCAGCAGCTCAAAGGCAGTCACAAGCTTAGTGGAAAATCGCTTGAAGAAGTGGGATGCTCCAGCAGAGGTGAGGTGAGGGGTGATGACTCACAGCAGGGAGTGAAATGCCAGGAAAAAAAATCTTGAGTTGACAAAATAGGTTTTGGCACTCCTTGTGGCCTGAAGGACAAGACTTTTCTTCCATCCAGACCAAGCAAACTGTGACAGAAACAGGACCAGGACAGACTCCAAAGCCCCAAAAATGTTCTGTTCACTTCTGCACAGAAAACGCATTTTAATACAACAGCTTTATAAAGTAAGAGCATTAAATTTCCGTGACAAGATAGAGATAAATTTATTTGCTTTAAAAGCATATTATTTATATTCTAGTACCATCTACTTTATAGAAATAGATCAAAAAGAAGTCATCAGTTTCTACACCATATTTTTATTCACTCTTTGCAAACATTTGTGTGGGTGAAGATTCATTCATATGGACACTCAGGGAAGATCATTGGGAACTACAGCACAGGAGGATAATTTGGTCAGTCAGCGAAGTCAATGCAACAGCTTTGTTCACCATGAAAGCAACTTTCAAGTGAATTCTTGAAGCATTCACATCGTAAGCTATGTGAAGCAGTTGCAGAATAATTGAAACTAGGGGGAAAAAAAAAGACAAAAATTAATAATTGCAGAGCCTGTTTGCAGACCGTTTGCAAACAGAGAAGAAAGGGATAACTGCACTGACTACTATGCTAGGCCAGTTCTAATTAACATCTATACAAGTAGCACTAAAACATCAAGAGCAACGTTTTTCAGTGAGTAAAGTCTTCAGATGTAATGTTTACAGAATACTGAGCTGTACAAATTTCTTTGATTAATTTTTTAGAAGTTTTATTGCAGTTTTATATTTGGAATGTGCAGCTGTCATGTCGCATCTTACAAGAGAAACGTGAAAAATTCTTTTCCCATTTCTGGTTTTAAATGTCCTTCACCAGGAGCCTTCACAGGATTAAGTCTTTTGAAATGATCTTTATTTCAAATTAATTAGAACATATCCATATCTATCATTTACTTCTAAAGGCTGTAAGTTGCTCCTATACATTTCAATGTCATTCTGGTGACATTCAGATATGTCGCAGAAAATGAAAAGGACATTAAAAGAAAATGTATTTTTATGAAAATAAAGGACAAGGAACTCTGTGGCCTGTATAATGAAACAGGTGTTTACAATGGCTTCTCTGTGGCAGTGGATTAAAAGAAGTGTACAGAAGAATAGTACTGCTATTTTTGTTCTCACAATACTACAGTGGCATTTGCAGAGGGATTAATCTTCCACATGTGCAGAGAGGAGAAAATGAAGCTGTTGCATCAGAGATTTAGGAACAAGAGGCTGGAACCGCTGAGCTCCAGTACCGACAAACTCCCTGTCAAAGTCAAGAACATTTCTATGCAGATCCAAATGATTGTTGTAGCTTACTTTCTTTCGCCAGTTCCCCAAATCCTTCTGGCACAGATATCTTTCAGCTGCTCATTTTTATTTCAGCTGCCTTCCCTTGTGTTCTTTTTTAAGTGCCCAATTTCTCAGATTTCAATTTCCTGCCTAAAAGGTTACTGAAATAATCCTCCTCTCTCAAATTTCATAGTGTAATATATAGAGTATGGCTAAATCTCTGTTCATTATAGCATGCTTTCAAAGCATTCAGGGAAATCATTAAGATGATGTTCATTATGAGCCCTATTATTGCACTACACAGCAAACCTAATTAAATAAAGCAAGCTGACATGAATAAAATCATTAAACACTCATCTTGATTTTATTTGGTACTGTACCAGCCTGAGTTGCATTTCAGGATAGATGGAGCCAGGCAATGATCTAGAGGCCTGTACAAAAACTGCATCCATCTAGGAAACTCAATAAGCCTTAATCAAAATCAAACTCCAAATTTCAGTAGATGCCTCCTGTTCTTAGAAGGTCCTACCTGACTGTCATTTTCAGTGTTGCATCCTTTATTACTCAGTGGAGGAAAATCATGGGCCAGGATGCCACGATGGTCTTGTTTTCAGAATCTGAGACTAGAAACCAGCAACCTCATAATTCCTATTATCTTGCTGTTAAATTTTACTGTGTGGCCTTGCACAGAGCCAATGTCCCAATCCTTGGGACAAGTTTATCCCAGCTGGTTGCATAAGAAAATTGTTGTCATCTACCTTAAGCGCAGATTGTGAAAAAGAAAGATTAGCTGAAGTTTGTAAAATGCAGTACAAATAAAATACATACACATATTGTGTACATCAAACTTGGATTATTATAGTCAGAAACCATCCAGTCTGAAGTCCTTTTGATTTTAATAAAACTTGATCAGACTACAAGATAGCCCTTGTGGTAAGGACTAGAATTTGTTATACCTGAAAAATGTACACTTCATAAATAGCTGCAATACATACACCAGAGAGTTATCTCATGCCTAAATAAAGACATTATTTTCCAAATGTGTCATCAAGGATACATATAAATACTCGCTTATCTATCATCTCCTCTCTCTCTCTCTCTCCCCCCCTTCGACAGAAATATTGTGTTAACTCAAAAATGAGATTACCTCTGCTACAGACTAACTGTTCTCCTTGCAGCTACTTCTGTGCTCTGCAGCTCCAGTGCTTTCTTTGCCTGCTGATCCCCTGCTCACCCAACACCACTCAACAAGCTGCACAGCAAGGTGCAGCAGATTAGCGAGGGTTTGGCAGGTGTATGCAGAGTTATAACACTCACTGTCAGGATCCTCAACAAAAGCCCTGCAGTTCTTGGTCTTCACTTCAGAGATTCTTATCCCTGGTGGACTCTAGAAATCTTTACTCCATCAACGTGCTTGCCAGGGGCAAAATCCTGGCCCCTGCTTAAATCAAAAGCAAAACTCCTAGTGACTTCAATCAAATAGGGTATTCATTCTAGGTTTTCAGATTTTATTCTGAAGCTGATACAGGAAAAATCAACAAAACTAGCTACTTTCTGTAGCTTGACAGGGTAAAGCCACGTTTCAGCATTTAAAACTCACAAAAAAACCTGCAGAAAAATATGCCTCATGTCTACCAAATCCTTTCAACAAAATTCATCAAGTGCAATGGATGTGTATTTTAATTTTTAAATTCCACCAGCCCTTGACAGATGGATGCCTGGATTGCCAATACCATTATCAATCTTCATCCACTAACATTCTCTATGGCACAGTCCATTTTCTCTGCATATTTCCATAAACTTTCTAATCTCATACTTCACAATGATAATTTTATTGATAGTAGGAAAGACCACGAAGGATTATGGATGCATTAGAAATTTAATGGGCAAACACGTGCTTCCTGTGGCTCAATGGAAGTTAGTGGAAGCTTATATATAAAAGTGTTTATTCCTAAGACTGGAGTCCAAGAATGAATTTACATAATGTGTGTGTGAACATGCGCACACATAACCCTATATGATACAAAAACATATGGGAAAATAATTAATAGAGGTCTGTTAAATAAAATATAATTTTAAATGTTTTTAATAAAATATTACATTAAACTTTATTGTAGTTTAAAAATGAAAAATATTACAAATCCAGATATTTCAATACCTGTGGAATAAATTCATTAAGCTTGCTGACATTACCTATGGCTAATATTGACCCAAATCTGCTTTCTAAAATTTGAGACAAAGTAGTGTAAAAGGAAAGCATAGAGTAGCATAAAGACTTAAAGCAGTCTAATGTTTCTTACCTAGTAAATCAAATCTGCACTTATTCCATTACAACAGGTTTGGGGTTTTTTTTATTAAGTTCTTTGCCTCAAGATCTAAATGTTTTATTTCCTAGCAGGGCAATTCATTGACATGCTGCTAAGAACTCTTAAATGAGACTGGACGTTACATTCTTCACAGATTTGCAAAAAAAGGCATTTTAGGCCTTTATTCAAAGGTTAAGGAAATATTTCTAGCTCCTCACTCAAGTGTTCAGCCACAAGCTATTCAACTCAGTCATATTTTAAGAGCTATAAATGAAGCAGTGTCTGACCGCTCATTTGGTGTTTAAATGCAGACACCATTTGTTTAAGCAATAGCTTCATGGGGCTGCGCTCTACAAACTGCAGAGCGAAAGACAGTATCATGAACAGGAAAAATTTCATGTTTTGAGGTATGCCAACATCCAGCTCTTTTGTGCACTGCCTATAGTACAGTCACTCTCTCTGGGGCCATGGCCAAAGAATACTTTCAGCAAATCTTTACAGAAGTTTTCCTGATTTAGATCCTTGACAGCAGGACTAAGCACAGTGAAAGTGTTATTGCCCTTGCTGAGAAAGACACAACTGAGCTTTCCAGCAGTTATCTGTGAATTGTGTAACCTGGGGTTTTACCACAAGAGCCTGTGTTTACGGTCAGACCTGCAGGCTGTCGAGGTTAAGGGATTACCAGTGGAGATTACTGCCCTGTCAAACCGATGCAGTCACTCTCCAACACGGTACGTCAGAATGACAGAATTTTTTTGTAACACCATTTCATAGTAACTTGGATCATTCTGACACAGAGGCTAGGTTGAGGAATGACAGTAATGGATAGCACATCCCAGAGGATAATACTTTCTGCAAGGCTGTGAGTAGTTACTTCTTACCCATCCTGGTTGCAGCCAGGCCAGCACATCTGAGCAGTCCAGGCCAGGACAGGCAGGACAGCAGCACGCCAGGAAAGAAAAGCCACGAGAGAAATACTCTAAGAAGTATCTCTTACCTCTCCTTGTGCACTTGGTGGACTGACAGAGCCTGAGGCAGCCTGTTGACCCAGGTGCCAGGCATGGTAGCCAAAGACTACGAGCAGGATTCCACTCCTTTTTTTTTTTCTTGGAAGAACACTGCTTCCAAGACCATAGCAGCTGCTATTTGATCAAGTCTACCCCAACACTTTCCAAAAGCCATTTAGTCAGTATACTTTTCCTCATTCTTTTTTCCCATTACTTACGTGTCAGAAGCAAATCCATTTTCTATTTATATCCAGATTGCTTTCAGTAATGAAATCAATATATGGTACTTAGGGAATTTAGAATAAATGTAATTGTAGCAGTCAAAGTGAATAATCATGTTAAAGGAATGCAACTTCATTTTACTGTTAGCAGTAAAGCAATCATCAGGGAAGTCTTTTCAGAACAAAGTTTGATCTCCAATTGAAGATGCAAAGTCTATGTCAAACATTTGTTTCTTCCAAACCATTCTGTATACTCTAACAATAGATGAATAGATTATGCAAATCGGATGATATACAAACCACAATTTCATGCTCCATGTTCTATGACTATTTTTACTTTCTGACTTTAAGCATTTGCCTTGGACCTTAATGTTCTCAAATCTACTGCTGTTTCCATTGTTAAACTAATATTTTATAACGACTTTTAAAACCTCTATTTGCTCAGAAATTCACCTTATTCCTTTGAAGTTAACCTCAGCCGTTCCCAACCTCCATGTCTAGCTCCTTTGCATTTCTTCTTGCTCAGAAGAGATCCTCAGGAAAAATACTATGTCTCTTGAAAGGTTTCTTTATCAATGAGGATGAAACTTGGTGAAGGTTAAACCAGCTTGGGTAACATTCATGAGATATTACCCTACTATCTTGTAGGTGGCATAAGAAAGATGCCATTAGGGATTTCAGTCAGTAGGGAGATAAACACTGCTTTAATGAAACATTAAATAAAACATGAAAACCCCTAGGTAAATGCAAGAGAAAAAGATGCATTGTGTTTGCAGTCAAATTACATTGATATAATACACAGCACATTCTTAAAAATAGCATGAAATGGAAAAAATAAAAATGCAGTCATTCTGGAAGCAAAATTAAAAATAAATTATTTGAGGTATCTGAATATAAACTTAGTGCGAACAAGCTTTTTTCCACCTTGTAGTACTAAAGTATATACTGATTGTTTATGCAATGAGCTGTTGAAAACAAAGGGGATCACAGGATTGGATAGGCTTGCATGCTCTCCCTGCACAGCACCTTTGTGGTGCCACAGCCTGAGACGTAACACCAGACTAGACAGAGCACTGGCATGACCTAGCTGACACCTCCTATATTTTTAAAAAAGAGGGGCGGTGAAGACGGAACACAGAAAAGTACATTTAAAGTTGTATACATAGAAAAAGCATTTTCCTTTTTGATCAGACCAGAACAGAAAGTATAAAAAGCATACTTATCTATTTGGAGCTGGATCTTTGGCACCTAAACTAGAAACAAAAGGACATTTTATTAGTAAAGGGTGGAGAAGGCGAAGAAAGAATAGATATTGTGTGTTTCTCTGAAGATGTGCATCGTGATACCACTCACAATAATTAACCTCTCTGTTGTTGCTTACTTCACTGGTCTGCATGAGGATTAAGCATCACTCCAAGGACTCTGACAGTTCAGTTTAGAGAAATAAGAAACGTAGGTTTTCATGCGGCACATATCAGTAAATCTGTGGATAACAAAAAGTTGGTAGCTGCCCAATCGAACTACCAGCTTCCAAATGACTAACAGTAAAAAAAAAAAAAAATCAGTATGTCTTGATGCCAGGTTTTGACCCCAATGTTATTAGTCACAAGGGAAAAAAATCTTTTTCCTCTGATGAAAAAGAAGAAAGTCTAAAAAAAAAATTACAAAATGGAAAAAAAAAGAAAAAAATCAAGAAAGAAAATGATTAATGCTTAAGTCAAGATGTCTTGATTTAAAAAGTACTTTTAATAAATTTATCTCTACCTATTTGAAACACTACTGTAAAAAGGCAGCATGAAAAGAGAGAAACATAAGTTATTGCTATATCATTCCATGTTGCTGGAGCTAATGTTCTACTTTGAAAAACTTTTAAAGCAGTTTTCAGTCAAATTTCTAATTAATTGTTCTATATCATATTCTTACTGACAAAGACTACAAAACATAATAACATGCACCCCAAGAAAAGTCACCAATTAGTGTTTTCAGAGATGTGAAATATTTCATTACTTCTTTCATCAAAAGAATAGTTTATCTGCATTTGCCGCATTATTAATGTTATGCTACAATAACATTGTTAATGCAATTTCATTATTTCTACTTCAATTGAATCAGATACAAGATCTGTGTACTTTTTTCTTATGATTTTTACAAGCTGGGAAGTAATCAATCATCCACAAATGAAAACAGGAAATTTGTTCAAGTACTGTTCCTTCTACAAATTACACTTCTCTTTTTGTCTTTGTAGACAGATTTCATCATAAATTTGCTTCCTAAACTTCAACATGTCTTCTGCATCTTTGTAGGTGAGCATTTCTTCAACAGACAAGAGCTTAAAGCCATTCAATTTAAAAGCTGACATATGCTGCACAGAATTTAACATTTTTAATGATGTACTAACTGATCCACTTAAAGTAGAACAAACGGGAAAAATCCTGGCAGTCCACAACCCCAAACGTGTGTTCTCACTGGAGAAGAGCTGGTCTGAAACCTTTACACTCCAGAGGTCCAAGCATTCTAGTAAGCTGACTCCAAAAAACTGGAGTGAATGTATATCTGACAACAATTTCACACTCTTTTTCAAGTCGTCTTCTACGCTAAACACCATACTTACATACTTTACTTGATCATTAATTTTTATACTTAATGAACTCAGGAAACAGTTTGAAGGTATGTCTACTTTCAAATTTATGTACGATCCACTAATAATGCTGTTCTTCCCTACTGAGACTTCAGGTCCAATTCTAGAGTATTCAATAACGGATCCAGGTCCTACAAAACATCCAGGCTCAAGTATGCTTTGAATGATACTTGCTGATTGATCCAAGCTCTCAGCTTTGTCAGAAAAGATGCTAAAAGCCACAGACAGTAAGTTGAGCTCAAATTTCAGTTTGCTATCAGATGTAAAATGAAACAAATACTCTTGAGTAGTTCCAATGTGATAGAACTTAGAGTTGTTTAAGACTATAACGTTAAGCGTAGTTCCTTTCAGAAGAGAGCATAGCTTCTGCCGTACTTCTACTAACTGTGATTCCTCTTTTGTGACATTACTGCTATTTTTTGTGTAATCTTGAGTAGCTCCAGGTCCCAGGGCCTGGAGGAAGTCACCATATGCATCTATTTCACAGCAAAGAGTGCCCATCTGCTTATAAAATGTCAGTAATTGTTTTGCAATGCTATGATCCATGTAAAATATACTGTCTGTATACACACACTCTGAGTCCATTTCTGAGTCACTGGGGGCTCCAGAGGAACTCAGCTGAGAACAACTCCCTCTTACACATACTGCACCACACTGGCGCATTGTCTCAATATCAGGCTTGTGCAGGAAATGATGGCAAGACGTGTATTCAAGTCCTCCTTTTCCTGAAAAACTGGATGGATCTAAAACAAACACTCCATGAGTGGTCCCAACTGTCAAATCTGAAGGGTGAGCTAATGCGGTAAATCCAGGTTTATCAAATGTGACAGTTTCTGTAACTTCAGTGCTGTAAAGTTCTATGTCATCCGAACACGTAATGAGAATTCCTGGTTTCATGTGACTGGGGAAATCAATGTACATGGCGAGCTTCAGTTCCAACATCTGGTAAATGGGATCGCCAAAAGGCAAAGCTGTGAAAATCTTCCCCAGTGCACTTGCATTTGGTAAACGTTGACTGTAACCACCTTGAAGAAAAATACGTTTTTAATTATAGAGAGACACTCTATATAAGTAAGCAAAAACTAAACCTATACAGGTATTTTACATATACACAAAGGTATAAAACCTCGCCTCCCCCCAGCTTGGTCATATACTAAGTATTCCTCAAAAAAATGACGGATGTAAAAAAATCATCAATTAGTCTTCTTCAAACATTTCTCAAAGCAGATCTGACCTTATATCCAAAACATAACCTTAAATAGCTTATATTAAAATTGTGATTGATTTCATTACCTTTAGTTTGCTTCAGAGCTGGAATATGGACCACTTGTCTATAACTAAAGTGAAGAAATCAAATGACACCTGCTTTTCACTTGAAAAAAAGGAGGACCCCTGCACCCCCGCTGGGAATTTTAAGTCAGAGATAAGTCAATTAAGCAGTGGTTTGGTCAGATGACTTGTTATTACCTGGTTTCTTTCTCCCCTGCAAAACTGATGCACCTTTTGGAATTGTTCTGACTAATTGGATAAAAAGTCAAGTATTCAGTCTGCCTGTAGTTATGAGGACCCCTAGGTCCCCTACAGAGAGGACCATGCTCCTTAAATGGGTATTTCAAGGCAGGAGCCTAATTCAGATACTCTGAATTACACTTCTTTCTACACCGCTTGACTGAACAACTTAAGTGCCGAGAAGAAATGCTTAAGTGACAGTAATATCTCCTAAGTATCAATCTACATTCAAATGATCGGATCAGATACATTTCGTATTACTTTTCTGAGGGAACTGTATTTCAGAACTNGGGGGGGGGTTTACAACTTTAGAGTGTGAAATGTAAAACAGAATTTACCAGAATGAATTAGCAGCACAATAAAAGAAGTCCATTTATCACCATACAGATCTTCCAAGCATTGAAGAACATGAAGTGTTGATCCACCATTTCCTAAAGAAAAAATATTTTAGTATCTGCTGAAAAGAGCACCAATAATATTCTGCATTGACACGTGAAGCATACTGGGATCTGGTGCTGTGGCAGGGTGATCAGGAAGCATGTTTTAAATGCTGCCTTCTGCTGTAGAAAATGAGTCACTCATTTTTAAAAAAGTCCTTATGACTGCAGAGATGATCTTTTAAACAAACCAAGTGTCAATGGATGCACAGATATCTGAAATTTCCTAAAACAGTTCTGGCTGAGCAGTCTTTCTGTTGTATCGTAGTTGACAAAATCATGCAAAGACAACAATGGACAGTCACTTTGGAAGCCTTGTGCACCCAGAGGGAAGGGCATCTTGAGAGGAGAGCTCTTGGGAAAATACTGTGTTTTCCCCTCCCAGTCATTCTCTGAACGGCCCTAGCATTTGAAGCATTTCTTCATTTAAACAGGCCATAACTTACCCATAAAAAGTAGCTCCAGCAGGAAGCAAGTCACATGAAAGTTCACTACTGACTTGAAGCAAGCGTTCAAAAGTACTTTTGACATTACAATATGGAAATGAGGAACAATGTTTGGGATACGAGGAAATGGTTTGGGATACCTTTATGTGCTCCTACAACTTATAATTGCTAGATTTCTGAAAATTAATCTCTGCCTATTATTCCACACTGCAGATAAGACTACTGAGATTAGTTACTTTCTACACCAAAGTGAACAGGTATTAAGAATTATAGGATGATATTATGGACAGTCAGACTACTTTCTTCTACGTTTCTGCTGCGCATTGGGTAATATATTAAAACATATTAAAATTGTTTACATTTAAACAAACAGGTTAAGGTAAGAAGTATGAATTTCTAAAAAACATGAGTTATTCTGTATTCCATATGATACACTCAGAAGAGCCATATAGCATCATCAACATGCAGTCATTCAAAACCACCGCGACGATGGAGTCCCAGATAGTACAACGGGAAGTGTAATGGCCAAAATTAACTTACATTAAGTCCGAAAAAGCAGCCAACCCTTGATGCTAGCAGTTGCACAACTGAATCAAAACTACGCGCTACTTAACGGCATTAGAACCTACATTTGTGGTTTAATTAATACTTCAGACACTAGCAGCATTTTGGAGCCCTTTCATTGCAGGCGACAGCTGTCATAGCACATAAGTATAAAGCCTCCTTCCACCTGACTGAAAATGAGTATCGTTATATAAGTGTATTGCATGAGTATAAATGTATTAAATGAATATATAGTATATCAAGTGAGTATAACTTGTACAATGACACTGCGAGGTGCTGCGCCTGCTCTCCGTGCGGTGTGCTAGTACCCCCGCTGCAGCTACACCAGCACTTGCCGTGCAGGCAGGACACGGCTGCGCACGCTGTGACCCGCTCCATGGCCGTGTCCAGCACACGTGCCTGTGAGGTGCCGGCCTCTCACCGCATGCTGTGACTCTTCCTTCTTTTTAGACCTACACCAAACCCTGCTTGACCTCGAGCTGGAACTGAAGTCAGGGCAGCCCTCGGTCAGCGGGGCAGGCGAGGCCTGGCCAGCAGCACGCAGCCCCTTCTGTCCCTCTGAAGCCAAAACCAGCTGCCTGAAAAGCTGAGGCGGGCTCGTCCTGACGCACTGCTGTTCCCTGCGAGAGCAAGGGGAAAGCCGACAGCGGGTGCCCACCGATTTTCGGTCCAGGCGGATCCACAAAAACATGGTACCGAACCCCCAGTGGAAGCTCCCTTCTGCTCAGCTTCTCAGCCAGCTGCTGCCGGTAGGCGAGCGCCTGCTCCGCGTCGGCTGCCGTCACCGCCACGATGTCCCAGAACTCGCCGGGGCGGGTGGCCTTCCCTGTCGGCAGAGCGGCACCGGGTGAGGCGCGCCGGGGGGGGCAGGCACAACCGACCCCGCCGGAGGGCGGCGACGGAGC
>WAAD01040858.1:187724-426769 GCA_013389945.1 Fregata magnificens | reverse complement strand
GGCGGCAGCGGCAGGGCGCCGGCGGGGGGCCCCTCTTGGGGCTGGGCCTGCCCGCTGGCCTGCGGAGAGGGGCCGCGGCTGCGCCTCTCCTTGGCTTCGGCTTCCCTGCGAAGCGATGCCTGAGCCGGGTCTCTGCCGGGTCAGGTGGGGAAAGGGCCGTGGCGGGACGGGCTGGGTGAAGGCGTTTTCTGCGCTGCCACCGCGCTCGCTCGCGCGCCGTTCTTTTTTTAAAATTTTTTTGGTAATAGTAACCTGTTCACTAAGTTCCTGGGTCTAAAGATGTTGCAAGTGGCGTTTTGTTCGGAAGGAAACCCCACTGCCTCCGCCGGCCTTCCTCGCTGGAGCTCCGGGCGTGCCTGCCGGTGCGCTTGCCTGCCCAGCGGCGTACCTTCCCGTGCCCTCTGTCTGCCACGGCCCTCGGGTTACTTAATGCGAACAAGGATTTTTAAGGAAAGAAATTTCTTTCCCATTCTTTCTAGTTATACAACTTGTAGAAAATACATTCATACATAGCGGCTCAAATTTGGAAATACTTTGCTGCCTCAAAATGCAGGTCCTGCGTTGAGCTCGGAATCGGAAGGGTTGAGTTTCCTTGGGGCTGACGCCTTCAGGCTGTGTGTTTGTAGAAATAGATCATCGTTTTGAGGTTTAGGATACATCCCCGTGGCAGTCATAGGTGGGAGTAAGGTGAGTTAGATTGCTGGTTTGGTAATCTAATTAGGAACAGAATCGTAATTGCACACGAACTAGTCTGCTTAAGCCTTCCTTGCCCATATCTGACCTGTTTGCATTTCCTGTGGCACTCCCCAGCCGTACCTGGAGTATGGTTGCTGAGCACTGAGCTGAGCAGGGTTTGGATTTGATGAATGGATCCTACAAGGACTTGCTGCAGGCTCATGTATTGTGTATAATTATCTGATATCTACTGGCAGTATTCACGCAGCTGAAAGTTTTTCCTGCTGCAGTTCTTTGCCCTGGATGTTGTGATTTTTGATCTGTGGACTTCATCTGTCTTTGTGAATTTAGAGTCTGCTGAGACTACAGATACCAAATATGAATAGATGAAAATGAAAGGAGGGTTTGTCTTGATAAGATCTCATTATGCATAAATCTTAGAGTAAAACGTAGCTGTAAAAGCACTATAGGAGCTACTGGAAAAAAAAAATTTAGGAAGTTAAAAAAAAAAGTTACAAAAAATCCATAGTTTATCATGATTGTAAACCACTGACAGAGAAGATTAAAGAAAAAAAGATGAATACTTTGCTGCTGCTTTATCAGTTTGAGACTTTTCAGTGATGCATATGATAACAGGCTTAATCAGAGTAATGTACACCACAAAGATCTGTTTGATCCTTCCTTATGTTCTCAACTTACTCTAGTAAGGAACACAGTCTATTTTGTTGAAACTATACTTTTGCTCTTTCACATTGAGTTTTCATTGTTGACAACAACTCCATTGACCTCAGTGAGAAAAAGTTCCTGGATCCTAAGTCCAGCTTCAAAGATTGAAGGTTTAGTTACAACAGGTGAAGACTCACTGCTTTTTACAGTTTTTTAAAATACTGTTTTCCCCTTTCTTACCTTCTGGCTAATGTAGCGTTAGTGACGAATCCTATCAATTGACTGTGTTTCACGAACCCAAGTAAAAACTGCATCACCGTGATTACATTAAAAAGCGCTCCAGACATTAAGCAAACATTTTCTGTTTTAAGTCAGAAGAATGAGTGATTTTTGACAAAGCTGGGAACCCTCACATATTAACCAGCAAGTTATCATGTGTCCCATTCCTTATGAGTAATTTATTTGCCGAGCTTTCTGAATTGGAAAAAAGGAATTGAAGTTGGGAAATCTTTTTATTGTGTTATGGTAGATTCCCCTTTATTACAGAATCACAGAATGGTTGGGGTTAGGAGGGACCTCTGGAGATCATCTTGTCCAACCCCCTGCTTGAGCAGGTACACCTAGAGCAGGGTGCACAGCACCGCGTCCAGGTGGGTTTTGAATATTTCCAGAGAAGGAAATTCCACAACCTCTCTGGGCAGCCTGTGCCAGTGCTCTGTCACCCTCACAGTAAAGAAGTTTTTCCTCATGCTCAGGTGGAACTTCCTGTGTTCCAATTGGTGCCCATTGCCCCTTGTCCTGTCCTGGGGCACCATTGATTGTGCTGTTCTTAGTGTATCCCTGACTCATGGGTCTTAAGACATGGTATATAATAAATACAGTTTGGGAGAGGTGTCTTTTATAGCTCATATATATTTTGCTCAATAGTGACAGGAGTTTTCACAGCGTGATTAAAAATGCATGCTAATTTACAAGTCATTTAGGAAACTACTAGAGATACAAAGTAATTAATGGTTTACTGACAATAATACTAATGCCTTTTTAACTGCAGCAAGCCTTTGAAGCTATAATTGGGACCCTAATGCTTGCAATGAAATATTGCTGCAGTTCAACAGAATTTTTGTTTTGAACTTTTTGTCATTAGTCAGACTTCCTAATGCATATGTTTGTTTGCACTCTCTAAGATAATCCAAGCCTAGAATAATTATTGAATCCAACTATTCATGGTAATAATTTCCTTTAAAATTATTTCAGTTGGATGGTTATTCATATTTTTAATAGTAATATTTTATAATCACTTAAGCTGATAGTTGCTTCTGGGAAATAATAGATTTTCATCAATACTGCATTGCTGTGTCCCCCAAAACTTCAAATAATACATAAAGTGATGTTGGTGATTCATCAGATTCAGTGGCAGAGCCAGTGAACCGCTCCAGGACATACATTTTGTCTGAGCGATGAAAGTGGAGGTGTTCACCATTTGTCCTTAGTAAGGAGCCCCAGGAGAGCTTTTGGAAGAGGAAAACTATTTACACTGGTATTTAACTGAAGTGTAAATCCCCAGATTGCTTTTTTCTATGGAAATTGTGGTTACAAAATAGCAGAAAACACATACGTTGTGTGTTGCTGAAAGCTACCTCACCTCCCATCTAATCATGCTGGTCTCTCTTATCCTTCAGTGTTTGGTGTAAACAGCCTTAGGTGCAGCCCAGGTCTGCAATCATTGTGTCAAGTAGAGAAGATGGATTAATAAGGAACTCATTGTATTTGTGTATGAACATTTAGTTAAGTAAATAAAATGTGAGTATTGTGGAATCATGCTAGTAGTTAGCAAAGTACTTTCTGTGACCCTTTGGAATGCAATATGTCGTATACAATATGTTGTTAGCACAACAGTATTTCTTACCTAAACAATTAGTGCCACTGGAGTTTTTTCTGCCCTGTGGGTATATGGTATTTCATAAGTAGTATTATAACAAATATCTGGATATTTTCTTTGGTTATCTGAAATCCTCCTTTTAAAGCTGAACACATAGCCTTTTACGTAGTCTTTGTATTCTTCTTTTCCTGGATCTCTGAGGGATGAATCAAAGAAGAGAGCTTATCGTGAAGAAGTTAACTGAATACGGAATATCTTGTTTCTACTTCAAAAAATCTGATACTTGAATGTCGGCAAACTATTGATCAGAGTCTGTTGTAAAAAAGTTACAAGGCCTAGTCACGGTTCAGTTAAATGGGCTGTAACTAAAGAATGTGGGGCATTTGCAATATTGTTTTTTCACTTAAAATATGCATCCTCTCACATAATTACATCATCAATATTGATTCACTTGGTGGTATGCTGGAGCTCCATGCACATAAGGTAAGTATTTAATAATGCTTTGTGAAGATGCAAAAATGAAGTTGATTCGTCTTTAGACTTGTGCAATTGTATTCCTTAGGAGAAATACATATTTTGAATAAAGTATGGTTTCTTCACAGAGGAAGCTCTTCTGACTGAGTATATTCTTTTTTTTTACTAGGAACAGGCAGTTACATCTTGGACTCACAGAATTTTTGCCATTTGTGATAAAATGGCACGTGTTTTCCCTGTGCCTACCCTGCTGTTTGGTGAGAAGGCCTGATACCAAGACTTTCAGTGTTTGAGGTCTCCCTTTCTTTATAAAGGAGTGGAAAGGATGACAACGATAACTTAGTTACATGTAAATTCAAGATTTTTCAGTATTGAAATAGATTTGGCTTAGGGGCTGTAGTTTGAAAAAAGAAATCTTTGCTGTACAGAGAAAATGATAAAACAACTTATTGTGAGTATTTTGTACATGTTTTAAATGACATAAATAAACAATAGAAAAGTCTAAATGACAGTTTACATATTGTAAGCCAGTAATGATTTATTGTTCTTACCGTGCGTTGAACTGCCTCATCTGTCTCTCTGTAAATGGTTAAACCAGGAAGGCATCTGCTGCTTCCCCTATCCTCAAACTTATTTGGAAGGTTTTTCTGTAAGTATTTGGCATACATTCTCCAGTTCTTGGTTTTAATCTACTGTTAATCTACTATTTAATCTTTCAGTTCATGGAGCAAAAGTTGAACTTTAATCTGCAGTTTCACATTTGGTCTTCTGAGCTCTATAGGTGCTGGAGATAAGACAGAACAAGCCAGAAACAGGAAAATTCTGCAACGCTGCTTAGAACAACCTAATCCAAAATTCCAGTCTAATGGATGATTTGCAGTAAGTCCAGTTTTTTAGATGTGTAAAAGATGGTGCTGTACTGAATGGCTCAAAGAGTGCCTGGTGCACATAGCTGCTATGGTGATTTCTGGGTTTAGTGTGATCATCCTGCAGTCATGAAGGCCAGGTTCAGCCCTTGTCTAGTCAGTAAATTTACTTCTATTTATTCCAGTATTGAACCGGCCTGTATATGATATTTTATAATCTTAGGTGTTAATAAATTACATTTTTCTGAAGGATGAATTTTCATCATTATTTCAGATACAGCATCTTCCAGGTCCAGTGTTTTGGGAAGGCATGAAGGAATTAAGTCTACTGTATCTTCATGATAATGAAATTGGAAAAATGGCTCATGTGCATTCATTATCTTTCAGTCCTAATGTTGGTAGGCCTCACCTTGTTTGATACTCAACTGAGCCTGAAAATAGCCTGTAGGCATATTGTTAAGGGCATTTTCTCCCTCAAAGCACTGGGTTACTCTGTAATTTCTGATGAGGAAATTGTTGGGAGATGGAAACTCCCTGACAAATAGAAATGTTTTTGTCATTGTCTTCTCCTTGACTTCTCTCCTGTTGCTAGATAGGTAAGCCACCTCATAGCACGCTCTTCTCTAGAAGGTTCAGTTGTGAGAATGTTTTTTCTAATTGCATGGCTCTTGTTTGATTAGAGCTTCATTAACACAATATTTTATTGAACTGTTTTCAATCTAATAGGATTAGGGATCCATTACTGAAATTGTTTACTTAACATGGCTGCATAATGTTTTTCAGGTGATGTGGTGGAACTGTATGGTATCTTGTTTCAGAACAAAACATTTATGTATTAAGAACAACGCTTAACTGAATATATGTAGTCCACTTAGCTCACACTAAATTCCTAATTCTTTTGTCCTTCATGTTTGTTAGCACCTGCTGGCGCATCCTTTGGTTGAACAGATAGGAGATCCTATATGACCTCTTTGTACGTGTTAAAGGAGTTGAGCTTCCCAATTTGAGCTTTTTGCCAACCTTGCACTGGGTTCCAGTACTGTGGTCCTCTTTCTAGATGCAAAGAAATGGTCCTTGCCTTGCTGTGTGTGGTTAGAGCAGCCAGCCCACGCAGCAGCTGTGGCAGCAGCTGGGGGCTGACGCGTCCCCCTGTGGCAGCAGCCTGGGGATCTCTGTTCGGAGCGGGGCTCAGTCCCTTAGGCTGGTCCACTGCTGTGTCTTGTCGTTGCCTTCCAACAGGTAAATTAAGCAGGCTGGGGACATTGCTTTGCCCCTGGGGCCAAATGGCACACGCAGAGATCTTTCAGAAATCTTATTTAATACTTCATCTCTGCTTACTTAATAGGACAAGAAATACACAGATGTAGACAGATAGGAAGCCCGTGTTTTTTTGCTTTCTGGGGTTTCCCTCTGACTCCGGGCCATATTGTCCCATCTTTCTGTACGTTTCCTTGTCTGTTTTCTCTAGAAGTCTTTTCAGCACGCCTTTTCTCATCTTGGTTAGATTTACAGCTAAACAAAGTATTCCTTGTTTACTACAAAATCATACTAATTTATTTTCCTCTATATTCAAGGCTTTCTATTGGGCTTTTTAAAACTTCCCCATTTGTTCTTTGTGTGAGTCCTTCCTAAACATTTTCATTATCATTTCTGTTACTTTGTCTTTGGGGAACCCAAGTCCTTTGCCTGAAAGCAGATAGGGAAAAACTCATTCTCCTGCCTCTAACCATTCTCTAAGTCTAGTAGTTATTGTAAAACATTTTCCATTTTCTAGGCCAGTGGGCATATGAGAAATCTTTCATCAAAACTGGCTACCTGGAGACATTTCATGATAAAGCTATGTTTTTATTATAAATGCTCATCAAAACGCATGACTTAAATACAGACGGGCTCTCGCATTACCGTTTGTGCATAGGACAATATTTTTTCATATGCTATTTGTAAGTTGATCATTGCCTTGGTGACTAAAGATAGCAAAGACACCACCACAAACATTTAAACTGTCTTTTAAAATTTCTGACCATGTTTTTGTAAATGATCACTCAATTTTACTCAGGTCCCTTTTGATGTAACAAAACTAGCACTTATGGAAATAATTTCAAGGGCCTGTTAATAGTCAATCATTATTTAATCTATACAGTTTTAAATATGCTAGAGATTTAAAAAATAATACTTTCAGAAGTAAAAAAGGAGTATGAGAAATTCTGTGCATAGAACAGACCATGCTTTTACTTGACATAGCATAATATGATCTTATAGGCTATGTAAATACACTAATGTTGACATACAAAAATTTCATTGTTATTTGCTTTTCCCAAAGTATGGTCACATGAGATACTACCTCAAAATAAAAAATACGTAATGACTGTACTGTGAGCCAGAACATTTGATCTGCACAACTCTGAACTTGGTATCTTTCATACCATACACTTTCAAGGACGTTATATTAGAACTATATGTATTAGAATTATATGCATGCTGCATTCAACAAGATACTTCTTTTGTCATTGAGGATGAACTTTTGGAGTCTCAGCATTTGTTTACTAACATATTTAGTTTAATTTGTTAAAGTCAGGTGAATGGCAGAATACAAGTACTGCAAATAGCATCTCTACTGCAGATAAAATCATTACTGCATTTTCATTTTATCTCTCACATTGTTAAGAAGTTGATTGTATTTCATTGTGAAGATGTAAAATAACTTAATTTGCATCTAAAAGTGCCCATACTTCATAACTACAAGAGCAATCACTCCAGTAATAATATTAAAAAGCAGAAAGTATTTGATATCTATATTTATTCAGTTGGATGACTTTATCTAAAAGTTTGTCTATCAGGATTTTAGTGTTTTGCCAGATCCCAATGCTGAAACTATTTACAGAAGTTATCTAGACTTCATGCATTTTTACTGTTGGTGAAGTTAATAGATGTTAATAGATGCAGTTCTGTTGGTCAAAACATTTCTTCATACAAGCCTTTTTTGATGTCAGTGTAGTGCATCCAACCCTGTGGGTGACATGGTTTATTTTGTGCGCTTTTCTCTCTAGCTTGTATGTTTAGCTGTGCTTTTACCAGGTACAAAAATTTGTGCTATTCCCCACTGTTACTTGTGTACTTGGATTGGAGTCATTTTCCTAGGCCTGGAGGCTTTCTGCAGTTTGTTGACATTTTAATGTATAGTTTTTGTCTTATTATTTTCATGAAGTAGGCTATTTTCTTGCAGCTTTCTGGAACAAGGTTGTACCTTACACTTTTTCTTTACCATCTCTACTGTCTAGTAGAAGAATGTATTAATGGAACATCACAGTAGTATTATTCTTCAAAAGGGGGAAGAGGGGGGCTAAGTGCATTTGACAGAATTTACTGCTTTTGATTCTCACAAGCTTTGGTAACCTGTAATATATTTATGCAGTTTTCATTGGAATGACAGCGTGATCTCATGAGCAAGTGAGGCAGCAATGCAGAAGAATGCCTGCGGAGGAGGTGAAATACACAGTTACTCAACATTGTTCAATATAGACAATAAAAGATTGGTTTTTGAGGAGAGATTACTCCTTCCCTCCCCAAAGCAGGTGGTGGTTTAAGTGCAACCTTGGCTTTGGTTACCAATTTTTTGCAGAACTGTAGTTTCAAGTATAGTAGAGTCAGTTTTGGCCTTGACCTTTCTGTAGTGACAGCTAAGACCCATGGAATTTCTCCTGCATAGGTGGTTGTTGTGGATGTTGTGTTTGCTTTATATCTGGTTAAAAGCTCTTGGGGTTATTTTTTCCAGAGGAAGACTTGCCTTTTGGGTAATCTTGTGAAAAATTCCCTGTTCACGATTGGTGCTATAATTGGATCTTTTTTGGTATTTTTTTCTATTTCCTCAACTCACATTTCTTTACTGAGGATAATTTTTTATTTGTATTATGTCTGTCAGAATTTTAATCAAGACCAACAGAGGATCATGGCATTATTTTTCTGCTTGTTGATCCTTCTTATTTCAGTTTGTTTCAGCGATATTTTAGTCTTTCTTTACTTAGTGGATAAACAAAAAAGATAAAAAAATTCTGTGCCCCAGTGATGGTTTTCTTGAACTCCTAAGCTTGTGGAGAGTGACAGTGTCTGTATTATTTTAAAGATCAAGTTTTTCCTTTGGGAGAGTGACATTTTCTCACTCCAGCTACATAATTAAAAGCAGTCTTGGAACACTAGTGCTGTAGGTATGCAGAATAGTGTGCTGCCTTTGGGGAGAGCTGATGGAGCTGGTTATTAACCACCATGCTATGACTAGGATGTTGGTGTGGGTACCGGGAGAACCTTGTGAGGTTCCTTTGGTGTCTCAGAAGCTGCATTTGAAATAATGGGAAGGGGTTTTGCTCATGCTGTTTGATGCACAGTATCTGAAGAGCTGTAGTCTTTGTTAGCAGAGGTAGGACACCTCACTAGTTCACTAACTGGCTGCAGCTCTTAAAAATGTCTTCTGGGTGTCTGAGGGGAAAAAAGCCTTAAAATGGAGAAGGAATATCTCCAGAATTTTCTGTTCCACTGTAGTGGGCTGCCTGGTTTTGCTTGTTACTTTGTATAATTCTCGAGTTATGGTAACTTCATATCCCACCAATCCAGGAAAAAACAGTCTGTGATTTTTTTTTAACACATAATTAGTAACATGAAGGATAAACCACCACCACCACATGGTGGGAGGACGAGCACTGCACGAGGTTAGTGCTGACTTCCAATGGCACTGGGCCGTCAGAGTTGTAAGTTGGGGGCTGCTGGCAGGTGCCCCCTTGGCCGCGTGCTCCGGGGTGAGCTTGCCCCCCTCGGCTGCGTGCTCTGTGGTGAGCTCGCCTGGAATAGCCCTCTGCAGCATGGCCGAGCATCTGCTCGCTGCTGGCTGTGGGATGAGTAGCTTGCTGCAGAAGTGGCAGAGCAAGCCAGGCACCTTGGCAACAGCACAGCATCCCTGCATCCCACCTGGCAGTGTGAATGGAATGGGTGGGAGGCACTGGGGAGGCCCTGGAGGACACTGCAGCAAGTCAGAAGAGTGAGCAGAAAAGTGATGGGAAGTGAGAGGAGAGAGAGCAGGAGCGGTACTGCGGGAGAGGCAGCAGGGAGAAAGCGGAGGGTACGGCACAGCAGCAAAAGTAGTGAAACCAGCAGCAGGAGATGCAGCTTGACGGGGTGGAATAGTGGCTCTGTCCCCGAGTCAGCCGGGTGCAAAGCACACTGAGAGGGTGATTTATCAAACACCTTTAAGGTGGTGTGGGGTTATGAAAGGAGAAAAATGATACCTTGCTTTTATGTTTTGCTGGGAGATTGTGCGTGTGCTGGTGTGGTTCCAAAGAGGACATGGGCTTAATTTTTGCCAGCTGTATCTGGTGCTTGATACCAAATACTCCAAATAGGTACAAGGAGCATTACTGTACACTGGTAATTTGGGGTTCTTAAAACAGATAGCAGGATTAAGCATGATCATTGCCACAGTGACAAAGCTTGCACATTTTTCTGCAAACTGGACACAAAGCACGTTGTCTTATTATCCCAGTGTAGCAGCCGAGCTGTGTTTATTACAAAGCAACAAGACTTGCAGACTTTTCTGTCCAAGTCTCATGTTGTCATTCCAGGAGAGAAGGGAAATGGTGCCGATGCCCTGATCATTTTCAGACAGACACAAGTAGCTGTAATTCCTAAACACAGCTGTACTCTTAAACGAATAGCTGTTCAAAGCAGGGACCTTTAACATTTTTGTTCTTTGTGCTTATGCATTTTACAGGGTTTTTATTGCCATATTACATATTACCATAAAAACCTTGGTGTCTCCATAATGGCTTGAAAACTGTTTCATTATTATGTTAATATGAAGTCCTTTGCCGATAATGTTTTGTCAGTCTTTTTGAAGTACTGTGCATTACATTCAAAAAATTATATACTTATTCTTTATACTTACTGAATATTAACAGTGACTAGCAAGAGTTTCCATGAAATCTGGAGATCTCTTCCAGACAATGTTTCATTTGATTAAACTCTTCTTTTTGTAACAGACCAGAGTCAAAACTTTCAAGACAAAAAATATCTTTTTATAAAAAACATGCTAATTTTTCTCATTTCTGATACATTAAAATCAGTCTCTACCTTTAAGCAAGGAATACCTGTATAAAATTAATTTAGAATGACAGATGCCTCTTCAGTAACAAACCCAGATTTAAATTAAACCAAAGATGAACCTGATACCATGTCTTTTTCAGTTTCGAGTGCCAGCTGCATGAGAAGAGTTAGAAAATTCATGAAAATTGTAATTCTAGAATTTAACTTATTTTCATATGCTAAACATATGGAAACATATGAACGTGAAATATGTGGAAAACCATGTTTAACATTTTATATGTTAAAACCCTGTCTTTAGGCAGTATGCCAGTAGTATGAGGGGAATGCTACTCTAGAGCGTCCACTCTTTAGTTCCCAGCAGTTGTGGGCTTGGGGAAGGAGAGACTGGGCTTTCCTTTCCCTGGGGCTAAGTGCTCCTCTACCCATCGCCATGCCATGCTGCTTGTCCCGCCCTTCCACAGGCAGAATTGTACATGCCTTAAAGACTGTTCTTTTGACCACTTTTGGATTTGGCATTTTTAAATGGAGTTGTGTTTGCCTGTTTTGTACTATGAAACAGAGTGGGAATCTCCAGTCTCCTTTCTGATCCTTAGAGGATTTATTTGAATACTTGTTTCAATGTGCATTTGTATTTATTTTATTCCTTATCAACATTTGTGATCTTCATTTGAATGTTTATCTACGCCTTATATAATTTCCATTTTCCATAAGTGAACTTTTCCCCCACTGCATCTTTTCTAGTTAGTGTAACCAGAACTGAACAGTATTCTTGGTGAGGAGATACAATTGACCTTAAAAGTGTTACTGTATCCGATCTAATATCTTTGGCGCTCATTTATTAAATATTATTGTTACATTTTTTCATTGATGATGCACTGTTTCTTTTCACAATTTTATGGGTATTTTAGAAATCAATGAAGTTTATCAATAATAGATCATATTATCAGAACATATCAATATTATCAGAATATTCCTTTAAATGTGCATTACTTTGCATTTATCAACACTGAATTTCACCAGCTGCTATTTGTTCATTTGCTTACCTCTGTCAGGTTCCTCTAAAGATTCTCCAGACTGTGTTATTTCACTAATTTCATGAGATGGACTTTTTGCCACATCACAAAATGATAGTTGTTAAAGATGGTTAATACATCCTCCTTGGAGGTCTGGAGTTAACACCTCAGTTAACTCAATGTAACTGAGTTAACACCAACTGTGTTTGCTAGTGTGCTGCCCTGTTAAAATGCCAGCAGAGAGCAAGGAGGCGTTTTTATTTCTGCTCAGAAACTTTGCTGCTTTGTCCATAATGTATGGGAGCTTTTGCTTCTGTTTTAGTTTCAGTCATTTTATGTGGCACTGAAATGGGTCTCACTAGTGGTCCTTAATTTGCAGGATTACTGCTGGCACCTTAAAAAGACGTGTGGCTTTTACCATACACTGGCACTCCTATGTAGCCACTGATTTTAAACAAGAAGCAATATTTTCTGTTAACATGTCACCCTTGGGCTTAAACATCCTTCAAAGAAACCCCAAGTTAATACTGCAGTTCTGCACTAGATTACATGGGGTGAGGTCATGTAATTGGTTTTGGTGGGAGAATCTGTGCGTGCGGTGAATCCTGGACAAGAGTGGAAGGGGCATAAACAGAGCTTTGGGATTTTGTGACAGTGAGATCGAGTAAATTTGGGACCAGAGAGCAGGAAGATTTCCTCTCACTGCCTGACGATGGTGCTACAGTGCTGTGGGAAAAATTGCTCCTGTTCATGGTACATCATGGATTCAGTTCTTGTTATCACTACCATTGGTTCTTGGGCTGTATCTGTGTGAGACTGGTTATGCCTAATGCTGTTCAAGTGAGAAGAAATATATAACTTGTTATACCTAAGCAGGATTGTTGATTGTAAATAGGTAAAGAGAGGGAAGACTCAATCTTGCTTACCAAAATATTGTGTTTTTCATGTTAACATCCATAAAAAGAAAGTAAACTGTATGACAAGTCGAGTAGTAGCTCTGGGGCAGATTCCCTTTTTCAGTAGACAGGTTCACCTTATGAGAAGACTGTGCAGTTCCTAGTTTGGATGGGTCTAACTTTGACTGATATAAGTAGACCTTTCTATAGCGTATTTTCTTTGTTATTGATGGCAGCCAGTCAGTCCACTCCAGCTTGGCAGACTTCTTGCCCAAAGGGTCTGAGAAGACGCTTGTGTTTGTATTGGCTCTGCATATATCACTGCATATTGTAAATGAAAAAATCCTTTTTTACATTTACATTACGTTTACATTATTCATCCACCTTGCTGAGATATGTTAAATAAGCTTTGAGGAGTTTAAATATGGATTTTCTTAAATTTCTAAAATTTCAGACTAGATATTTCATTAACATTAAACATTTCAGTATGGCAGTTCACTTGACTTCAGGTGCAACAAAATAATTAACTCTGCTTTATTCCAATTTTGAGTACTACCTACTTCTTTATATACTGTGAAATAGTCACAAAGGGTGTTTTTACAGTAGAATTCCTTTGCCTGAACTTCCACTGTGGAGACATTACATCAGAGATGCAGATAAACGAATTAATAGTCAAAGCACACCTTCAATGTGTGATAGGAAAAACTTTATGTACCACATCATTAAACCAGAACAGAACACAGGGTGAAAAGCATTCATCTGGGAAACTAGTAAGTGCACTATTCAAAACATTTTTTTCTAAGAAAAATGAACTCTGCAAACAGAGGAAAGAACCATTCTAAGAATTCTGGGAAAGTCTGATAAAAGCAGAGACTACATATAGGAAATTGTCACAGAATCACAGACTGGTCAAGGTTGGCAGAGACTTCTGAACGTCATCTGGTCTGACCCCCCTGCTCAAGCAGGGACACCCAGAGCCATGTCCAGATGGCTTTTGAATATCTCCAAGGATGGAGACTCCATCACCTCCCTGGTGGTACTTGGTCACCCTCACAGTGAAAAAGTGTTTCCTGATGTCCAGAGGGACCCTCCTGCGTGTCAGTTTGTGCTGGTGGCCTCTGGTCCTGGCACTGGGCACCACTGGGAAGTGCCTGGCTTCATCCTTTTGGCACCGTCCCTGCAGGTGTTTATACACATGGATGAGATCCCCCTGAGCCTGCTCTGCTCCAGGCTGAGCAGTCCCAGCTCTCCCAGCCTTTCCTCATAGAAGAGATGCTCCAGTCCCTTCATCATCTTGGTGGCCTTTTGCTGGACTCTGCAGTATGTCCATGTCTCTTTTGTACTGGGGAACCGGATCCAGCACTCCAGGGGTGGCCTCACCAGTGCTGGGTGGAGGGGAAGGACCACCTTCCTCGACCTGCTGGCAATGCTCCTCCTAATATATCCCAGGACACCGTTGACTTTCTTACAGTTATGTGGACATATAACACAAATACAAGATGGAGGTAGATCTGTAGGTTTAAATACTGTATTTATGTATGTGAAATCTGAAGCCTTGGTAAGTTAACTGGCCTTTAAATGTCCTGGTGCTTAAAAGTAAGTTCCTGAAGTACTGATGGGGGACTGGAGGCACAGGGGAGCTGAGAGGGAGGGGGTTACTGCAGGGGGGTGGCTTTGGGGTAATTTTTGTTGTACTGTTACTGCAGTATGATCCCATTGCTACTGCAACTGAAACATAAGTATTTTGTGTATTTATTGCGGTCATCTCTAGGTTACGTCTATGCATATATAGTGCTTTGCTGTATTAGTTGTTATTGCGTGAGCTCTCTGCCACTGAGCACAAGGAATGTATTTAGATGCACCATCTTTACGATGCCTAAATAAGAACTGCTGTACCTTCTTGGTGGTATCAAGTATAAAGAGCATTAGAAAATCCCCTTTTATGAATAGAAGAAAAAGTTTGCTTCCTTTTTAGATATAACTTTTCTGCTTTTCTTCCTTTCCAACACCTTTTTGCCCTTTACAGTTTCAAGGTAGGGTGGTATTGTCCTGCTCTTCTCAGTTAATGGTAATTTTCACCTCAGAGAACAAAAGGAGGATTTTTTTCTTTTTAAGTTTAAAAATAACAAAATTATACCATGTAGGCCATATGGCAGAAAAAGGAAGTGAGAAAGATGAAGGGAAGTTCAGAGCAAGAGGGTTGGTAGAATTGTTGGATTTGGTCCTTTCTCTTTTCTGTAGGTGATTTATCTACAACATCACTTTGTTCCTTCTTTAAATGGGCTTATCTTCTACAATTTTAACTTCATAATGACTTTCATAAAGAAAATTCCTACTGTAATGGGGAGTAAGATTATGATTAATTTTGTACTAACAATACTGATTATTTGGATGTGAAAAGCAAACTTTACTGAAGAGGTGGATTCAGCCATCGTTTCTGGGAACTAAGTATTCAGTGATAGACACAATAAAGTAACCACTTATGTGGTCTTTAAAGTTTGGGTTTTTTCATGTCAGGTGTCTTTCCAGAGAAAGTATGTTACATTGCTTTCCACTGCTCCAAAAAGAGCAGAAAAGTCCACAGAGCTTTTCTTCCAAATCTTTGATAATTATGAAATATCTGACCTTAATATAAAAAAGTTTTTATTAGTACTTTGCTCTTTTTTCCCCTAGATTCATTTCACGTATTTTAACAAGTATTTGATGAAGTATGAGAGGAGTAGGTTTGTGCATTACTCTTATGAGTTTGGTCACTGGCTTCAGTAGACCAGGCTCTAACATTTGATGGAGTGACTTAAAGGTTTCACATACATGTTGCCTTGCTCTTAACCTGATGTTTGTGGCATACATGATATAGCTGGAGTTGAAGTAAAGGGTAGAGAGAAGCAGACGAACAGAAGAACTTCCCCGTGATGCACAGGGTTAGTTTCTATCTATCTGTTGTGAATTATTCGAGTTTAAAACTGTCACTATTCTTTCAGTGCAGCAATGCATTTTGGCACAGGTCTAGAATCAGTGTAGTGAGTTTCCATAAATAACATAAACTGTAACTAAATGAAGTTTTGAACTCTGGAAAGGAATAACTTGGTACTGTTTTTGAGTAAGACACTGAGAAACATCCTGACAGCCTGCAGCTGTACCAATAATGGTCCTGAGGATTTATTAATATGAGTGAAATAGCCTTTTGAGAAGTTTTGTTTAAATGTGTGGAAGAGTAGTTGATGTAACAGACAGGTACAGTGTCTTAAAACAGGTGTGTATTGGTTTAGTTTTATCATAGGAGAAAGCACAGGATTTTGTTAGGGGAGTATTTTCTAAAGGGCAATTACTCTTGATGTAAGATTTGAAATGCTTTCAAACCAGACAGTTATGATCCAGCAACGAGACACTTCGTTTTCATTGGTTACATCAGGTTTTCTCATAATGTCTCTGCCTGTGCGTGGGAATGGCTGGCCTTGAAAAGACAAGCAAGGTCCTACTCCTTGTTTCCCCAGCTGGTGGAAATCCATCTACAGGTGGGTTAAGCTTTGGCAAACACAAGGTTTGACATTTGAGCAGACATTTGTGGGTCTAATTCTACCAGAAGCTTAGCTATTTCCAACATAAAATGTGGTGAAGATGCTGCTTTTTGTCCATATTAGGAAAAATAAGATCAATTTACTCTACATCTTGTGTTTGGCTTTGGATACAGTAGCTGAAAAAGCTTGGTAAGGATCGACTGTGGCAGGGATTATTGTCTTCTGTTCTCATGAAGGTGTGGCCAGGTTGGGACTGCTGGCACCATCTCCACACTGCAACTGAGGTGGTCACCTGGAGCAGTGCCGGGCTGAGGCTGGGCGCTGCTGCCACCGTCCCGGGGCCAGGGACTGGCGTGAGGGCGGCAGGGTCTGCTTGGTCTCTCCTGTGCTTTCAGCCTCCCCCTCTCCTGGGATGAAGAAATTACTGTTTGACTTGGAAGAAAACATGAAGCGTTGGGGAAACAGCAGAAGTGTAGTGAGAGGAGGGGTTTGTTGATGGGGTGATGGAGGAGAGGGCTGTGGCGTGGCTGAGGGACTGGGAGAGGGGGGTCCCTTGGCTCCTTGGCTCACCCATGACGTGGCACAACACTGGCTGTCTGCCTTTCTAGTGGCATGCGGGCTTGGGGAATGCGGCACAGGCGGCACGGGCCATGCCCCATGTCTCCACGCGCAGCGAGGTGAGCGGCAGCACTGCCGGCATCATGGCTGCAAAATGTCCTGGCTTTGCCGAGGCAGGCCTTGCGTTTGGTACACTGTGCTTGGCCCAAGAAGAGTTATCCCCAGAAACATCCCCACGCCTGGTGTGTCCTGCCTTGTGCTGTACCCTCTACGCCTACACAGCACTTGCTCTGATGTGAGGCTTGTCCTTGTGTCCCTGTGCCACCGTTGTCACAGCTGCTGTGTCCATGAGAGGTGGTTGGAGGGGTGAGCTCTGCTCAGCGCTGCTGCAGCCCCAGCCCCTACTGCGCCGAGGCAGAGGGTAGTGTTGGGGTGTCCCAGCGTCCTCCGCTGGCAACGCCTGCCTGGCTCCTCCAGCTGCGGCATGGACTCATGCTCCTGTGGCGGATCGGGTCGTGTCTTTGGGGAGGTTTTATACTGTGGGCTAGAAAGGAAGTTTGTTTTGAAGCTGATTGTACTGATTGTTTCTGAGTATTATGGCCTTTGATATTGTTTTATGTTCTGTTAATGAAAAGGAAAACATTTGGGTAGAAGTATGACAATTGTGCTGATGCTTATAAAACATACAGCTGTAGTTACACAAATATTGAAAAGATGATAATGATTATCCTTTCAGTTACATTTCAGTTCTAATTGTGTTTAGTTCTTCTTAATACCCATCCTCATATTCATGCCTGATGTGTGTCATATCATGCATCATCTTCCAGGATAATATAAAACTGTCATTAGATATCAGGGAGGCGCTTGGATGTATACTGCAAATACCAGTCAGTAAAACTATGCTAATGAGGGTGTGTGTGAAGCAGTTAGGAGTTAAAACATCAGTTCTGAAGTATTAACATTAGCTAGCCCTTCACTTGATGATCTTCCTGAACTTTATCTTTTCTGCAGCCCAGTTTCTGACAGCCGCCCTCTCCCAAGCCCGAGGGGCTCCTCACCTCTCCATTCCCCTGTTGCTGGTGGCCCCACGGGGACAAGATGTTTGAGTTATAGTTTCCCTGTCTGCAGCATTGTGTCTGTGTTCATGGGAGCCTGATGGTTTTACCCGATGCCCCCCATTAAGTGGCAGTGCACGAAGCCTGTTTCTCACCAGGGCTGCTCCGTGACCAGCTGTGTACAGGCAGGCGGGCACCTTCCAGCAAAGGCTTGTGAAACTGTGGCAGCTTGGCGACTCCAGAAAATAATGTCCAAAATCTGAACTTGCCACAGATATTTGACCTCTCCGATCTACATAGCATTGAAGGAGTAAATGAAGTTTAGACTAAATAGGGGGTTCTCTCGCGTGCTGGCAATTCTCTCTCAGCAGTGAGCAGCGTGAGCTCGGGAACAGCAGTCTGAATTCCAGCTTCCCTCCCTGAACAGGAGAACATCCCAGCGGGGATGGTCGTACCGAGAGTGGAAAGGCTAGTCCTTTTTAATCTAGCCTTGATTAATTATCCACACTACCACCAAAGTACTATCAGTGGAAATTACAAAAAATCAGGCAGAAGGAGGATGTGTTGTAACTTTTGGAGTGCTGTAGTTTGTATTGCTTTCTATTAGGACATGCAAGGAGAAGAACCAAGGCTTTATAGCAGTCTTAGAAACAGAACACTTGTTTTGCAAACAAAATCCTCTGCAAAAATAATTCACAGTCTTGTATATGGCCATGCTGTGAAAATTTTCCTCGTAAATAAAGTAAAATAGACACTATTTTAGTCTGGTTACATTGGGATTATAAAACCAGGAAAACTGGATTTTAACTATGAATATAGTAGATGGAATATATGTTTTCACATAAATCTGATGCATAATTTCAAGGGAAATACTGGAAGAACTATTGTACCAGTAGAGAAGGAACACATTTGAAATATGGACATGCAGAAACATAATTTGTATTATTATCTTCTACTCGTATACAATTTTATGCAGTGAATTTTGCATTGCCAGAAGATTTTTTAGAATCTATTTTAAAAAGCAGCTACTGTAGGAATTTGTGAAACTTTCAGGAAATTATTCATTTTTACTTACTTTGTTTATGGAGTTTAGGGTCTAGAAAGTGTTTATGGAAAGGCTTGATTTGACTTCAGTGGGAATAGTGCTGGACTTTATCTTGGCAGTCACAGTAAGCACTTGTGCTGTCTCAAGGGAAGTTCCTTACTGGCTTTTTACTTGGAGCCATGGCGTAGTCTCATCAGCGTGTTTGAACCTGCAGATTCTGGGAGATGGTGACAGAGTATATAGAGGACTACCTGTCGTATTTCAAAGGGCTAGGATATTTAATTCAACACAGCAAGACAGTAACTTGTCTTACACAATAAGTCTGTTGTCAGCAAATACTAAATTCTAATAAAAAATAAGAATTTTTGTAATTGTACATTTTTATATTCCAAAGACTGGATTTAATACTATATTGTTTTCTTCGTAGGTCCCCTGAAAAAGGAAAACACTGATATAGAGAAACAAACAGAATGAAATTTGGCCTTTCCAGCTGTACAAAGCTTTTCCAGCAGCAAGAGGTGAGTTGGCATCCCTGCAGGGTGAATGGGCCGCCTGCAGTGCTCTACAAGTCTCATTTGCGCAGTCGTTCTGCTCCGCAGGACAATGCTGGACACCACCCAGTTAACTTAGAAAAGAGTGATTTTGCTCGAGTGCGTGGATCTAGAAGATTTGGCCCATTTTATTTTGCTAATAATGCTACTCAAAGAATGAACAACATGACAGCTACACTCAAATGCTTCACAGGTTTACACAAATATAAGTCGACACAGAGAAAGGCAGCTGGTATTTTCAAGAGTTTCTTGAAGAGAAACAATGCGTTATTCAGAAAACGTGAAGAAGGTCTTGAGAACTGAAAGAGATTTACAACAGCATCAAATGAAAAGATCAAGATTATTGAAAATGTGAGGCAAAGGCATACTTGGTTCTTTGGAAGCAAGAAACAAAAACCATTTGAGTGTTCATTAGGTCAATACTTCAGTGCTTGATGTGCTGCTTTGACACAGGCTTGGTTAAGTCTTGACAGATGGAGGAAAAGTGAAGATACCGTGAAGAAAAGACAAAGAACTGTTGGGGAAAATAGAGAACAAATGAAGAAATATTAGCAGTTAATCAAAAATTTTAAGGATGAGAGGTATGTCTCTTAACACTCCATGCTGTAAATGTGAATGTATTGCACAAATTTTTGTATACTTAAATAGATCTGTATGCTTGATGGATATTTTCAGTAAGTACTTGTTTGTTGAATAAACCAAATCACAGATAAAATCAAATTAAGCTTCACAAATAGACCAAAATTTTTGTTGTAGTATTGTAAAGAAAAAGCTCTTCTAAAATAAAAAATACAACCCCAAAAGAAATGGAACGTTTTATACTCCTCTTGTAAATTGGAAGAGTGAGATGATCTTGGGACTCAAGTAGCTCTTGTAGTTATGTGCTTGCTTCTATGGTGAAATACTAGTGCATGCAGAAAGGGGTGGATCCAGAAGTGCGGGGCGTGGGTCCCACTTCACGTGGCAGTATGGAAGCTCCCACTCCCCAGCACTGCTGGGGGAAGGGATCCTTTGCAACTTTGCCCTTACTGTAAGAGAAAATTGCAGAGTTGGAACTTCACTTAAGAATAAAGCAGGTGGCTTACTCTTTCCTTTGCATCTTTGAATAAGAGAAAATAATAATGACTATTTATACTCTGCCATGCTGCTGCCGAAAATATTTGGTTAGTAATATCTTGCTTAGGTTAGACACAAGCACGTTAATCTATTTATGTGTTGCACAATGCATTGTTAAATTGAATGCTGAATTGAAATTACTGGTGCAAAACTTTAAGTGTTTCCTAACTTAAGCCATTCTGGGTGTAAAAAAATGAATCAAGCATGTCACTGTGTATTTTGGAATACAACATGGTTCAGTTAGGATAAGATCTTGAACCAGAAAGGTTAATTTTTTAAAATGAATGGTAAAAGTAAATTGCCTAATACAGTTTTTCTCTATACCCAGAAATTGCTCTTTTATCATTTTCTGTATAAGTATTCTTTTCAAAGGCACTTTACAAGTTGCCATTTGCTCTGAAAATTGACTAAAAAATAAATGTGAAGTTCTGTGTTTGTTGGATCTGAGAGATGAGATAATCCATTTCCATTCAGTGTTTCATTGGTGTTTGTAAAAGTTCTGTAGGATGAACTAAGTTCCAGCTGTGCCACTGACTCCTTGATTTATGACCTCTGTGTCACCAAAGCCCATCAGCTGTGCTCTTTTGATTTACACTCGTGATGACTAGTAAATTAATAAATGATGCACAAAACATAATTGAGTGCCACTCACACCCCTTGAGCTGTTTATTCTTCAGGCTAAGTGGAATAAGAAATAATAATGGTGTTGCAAAAGATAAATCAATTACAGAGAGACGTGAATTGATGGGAGAAGCTGGATTTGTCTCATTTGTCCAGGAGACGGTGAGGAGGTGACAAGATCCTGGTCTGTGAGAACCTCTGTGGAGAATTTCTTCCGTGACTGGAAGCTGATGCTATAGGCAAATCTGGAGAATAAGTAAGTTGCAGTTATTTAACAGCCAGTGCAATTTGCCATAGGAACAGCTCACTTAGAGATGTGGTCGATCACTTGAAGTCACTGGATCAAATTGGACGGATGTCTCTGCGTTAGTCAGCCAGAAATTATGAGCTTCATATGGGAATCACAGAATGAAAATTGGTTATGTTATCTAGAAGGTCAGACTATATAATTGTAATAGTCTCTTTCTAGCTGTAATATCAGCAAATCGGTAAATGCTTATTTTTGTCACAAATGTCAATGGCTATGATTCTGAATGCACACAGGTTGCAGCTCTGAGGAGAAACTCCTATGGTCAGACTTCTCTCATTGCTAGATTTATCCCTAAACAGGTGTATTACTTTACTAACTGTTGTACTAGAGTATAATGTAATAATTAAAGCAAGCACAAGCATTTATTTCTGAGCATGATTATTCCACATAATCAGGCTAAACCCAAATCTTATTAAATTGTGTTTCCCTACCAGGAATAGCTTTCCTACATTTGCAGTATGAGAAGCAGTAACGTGTGCTTCCAGTGGAAGACACATAGTCACTCTGCCTCAGAGGAAACGTGTTCAAATTCTGAATATTTATGGAAATGCTGAAATTTCGTGTCATTTTTATAATTTGAACTGAGCTCTCATATAGACACAATGAAAAAGCACTTGTTCTTAGAAATTATGGAACTGTGATACTAGACCCACTGTTCATATTTGCCTGGCTAAAACAGACAAACAAACCCTACCCCACTGTAGTCTGATTTAGATCAGATTTTCTGTAATCCCACCCAGAACAGTAAATATCTAGTATTTCAGATTGAATGGCATGGCATTAAATAGCTACGTTGACAAAATAAGTACTGCAAATCTGTGCAGTTACCTGTCCTTTTTCTTAGAACTAGATTTTTAATGCTGCATAATAATGGGAGGAAATGCCTACATTGTTAAGGTGGCAAAATATAGATCAAACCCTTGACTAGAGCTCCTTGCAGGTGCCGTGCAGAGGCTGTGCCTGCGAGCCTGGGGATGTGCAGTGCTCGGCGCTGCTCCTTCCCCAGGGATGCACCATCACCTTCCTTCTGCCCACTTCTAACATGGTAATTTTTTCCTAGCTGCTAACTGTCATTAATGTATTTTCTACTTTGATTAGTTTCCCTGTTTTCATACATACAGTTACTTATGCTTCACGTTTATTTTGCATAAATTATTTGTATAGCTGTGTCACTGCGGAAATACACCTGGTGCATGCTGGTGGCCACGCTACAGAAATCCTCCTCTTTGCCCCAGATCAAATAATGGAAAAATAACTTATATGTATTGTTATTAGTATTAACACCACTGGTGGTATTATAAAAAAAAAAAAAAGAGGAATACAGTTCAGAATATTTGCCTGTAAATAGCCTTTTGCCTCCTAAAATTAGTCTTTCTGGGTAGAATAAATTAATTTTTTAGCGATACATAATTTGGTTAGAAAAAGCTTTCACAAAAATAGAGATAAAATATTTTCTATAAGTCCTATGTTAGACAAATGTTAAATATTTTACAAGCATATCAGCTGTGCATGAAACTTCTTTGCTGTGTTTAGTTACCAGTTGAAGGTAATATCTGTAATTTATTGGAGAAAAAGCAATTGAAATACTCCACATAAGATAAATGATCTTTTTAGCTGGAGTATAGAGTCCATAATTACAGTATGAACAGATTAGGAAAAATAACATTCCATCATATCTCCTGTTCAGCATTTCAGAAATTCTGGGTATTTATTTAATATTTAAATAACCCATCTCCAAGAGTGTTTTCACTGTTTGATGTGGTCGAGCAGTTCTCTGACACCCTTCATCATTCATCTAGATTATTTTTGTAGGCATACAATATTTTAAAATTCTGTCTTTTTATCTGCTGAGTATTTTTACCCAGGCATTTTTTTAAACTGCTAATGAGTCCCACGGGGCAATATGTTTAAATTAAACTTACATTAATACCTGTTATAAATTAAGAAAAAAAACCAACAAAAAAAGTCTCTCTCTCTCTCTCTCTAAAAATAAATATAAAGCTAAGCTATACTGTTAAATAATGGATTAGGAGTAGGGCTGCCTTCCCCATTTCTCTGGCATAGGCGAGCTGGCGGGTAGGCGAGATGGCTCGGTCCGTTGGGGCTCTGGGAGTTGAGCTCGGCCCAGGGGACGTGCAGGTCCAGTGGCTCTGAGTGCTCACGGAGGGGTTTTGCACGCCAGTGTCGCGACGGCACGTCCAGCCGCAAGCCAGCCATGCGGTCAGCCCCCCAACGCAGCACGGTTGCTGCAGCCTTGCTGGTGCCTGCCCAGCCCTGGCGTGGCTCTGCTGGCAGCTCCTGCCCTCCCTGGGATGCAACAGTAGCCCCGTGAAGATGCTGTGAGTGCCCATGTCCCCACGTGTCTGACCATGAGTGTTGTTTTGCTCTGGACATGCTGTTTTCATCCTGTGAGCCCTCTGCCTCAGTGGTGGGCTGGCAGGAAGACCATGAGTGCCCGTTAGTGCACATCTCCTCTTCAGACAGAAGCATCCTTTGCCAGCTGGCCATGGGAGAATTTTTAGTCCATGAGACTTCTTCACCCAAGCAGCAGCTTGGCCGTTGGGGACCTTGGAGCAGCACGGGTCAGTCAGCTGGCGAGAACAGAGCAGGTTTATAGAAGGACTTTCCGTAATGTGTTTTCTGGAAATGAAGGGTTCGGTCCTGCCTCTTGTCTTCTGCAGTGATTGCTTCCCCTTGCCGTGCTGCTCATGTGGTGCTGGTGCCGATGCCAGCTCTACTGCAGGTGCCACCGTTGCAGCTTGTTGACAGAAAGGAAGCAGGTGGGTTCACCTGAAATGGGCCTTTTTACCTGATCTCACCCACCCCACGTGGTGGGAGGGCCAGGACGTCTCACCAAGGTTTCAGCTGCATCTGAAACAGTGATGGTAGCTGCAGCAAATGTACCTAGCTCTCAGGAGAATTTGTGGCTTTTGGAGAGGCAGGGATGCAGCTGGGTGAGCATCCCTGTTACTTCCTTATTTCTAACTTCACAGGCTGACCTGCTACCCATGTGAATTTGGAAATGAAATGAAATCCCACTTGGTAGCTTTATCTGTGAACATGAAGTTGCTTACAACTTCATGAAGGGCAGGCAAAATTAATTTTCAGTGAAAAATAAATAGCGTAACCTTAAGTCAGTTTTTTTAATCCTACAGTTTGATAGTGTAAGCCACTAAAACCTTTCCGCTGTGCATCCTGCATCTGGCCACCTTGGCATTTCAGGTCTTGTCATTAGCTCTGATCTCCTGGTGGTGACAAACTATCAGGTGCTGAAGCCTCAGTGGGTGAGAGATGGTGATAGCAGCAGGTCCTGCTGGCAGCCAGGCTGGGAGCAGCTCGTGAGCTGCCACCTGCGGCATGGGACCGTTTGCTTTCCTGGAGAGAGGAGGTTTGGGCGGCAACATGAGTGCCAATGGACACATCCACAAGACACCGGGTTGGGCTTGCTGCTTTTCAGCTGGCACTGAAGTGCTCCCCTGAAGGAAGGGCAGGATGTTATTTCAGTTTATTTGGCTGAGAAGCACTGTTTGGTGACACCAGTGCTGTCTGTGCTTTTTAAGAGGAAAAGGGCACCGAGCTCAGTGGTCTGGTGGGGAGGGGAGGACTTGGTCGGGTCAGTGCAGTCGGGGAGGAGGCTGGGGGGCTGCCTTCTCCTCTGGGTCAGACCCGCTGTCTCCTCCAGTGCAGCACTCTCATGCAGAATTTGTGTGAGATTTGCATTGTCCTTCACATTACTAGCAAAGGGACTGGAAAGTACAGCTTGCTAAGGACTGAGCTGTACAGAACCCTCCATATTTGGAGAAAATTAATCACTCTACTTTGCTAGTTAATAGCTACTTGCTTGTGACAGTTTTCTCGGTCATATTTTTCCTTGAATTGTTCAGACAACAGTTTGTTTTCATCTTCTCAGTAAATCAAGTTACCTGGTAACGATATTTTAAAGGTAAATCATGCCTGGTTTGTTCGAGCTGTCCAATGCTGCAAAGATAATTCCCTTTTTAAAGAGTGTTAGGCCAAATGTTTGCCAAGACCCTGCTTTCATTAGTCCACACTCTTTCTCTGCCTGTTGCTCTTCTTCAGTATAAGAGGATTTGTTCCTAAATGCTTGCTTTGAAATTGCCTTGCTACTGGTCCTAATCTCTCTGTGTGTTGAGTTAAACTGGTCAGTGCTCTCCCACTGCGCACCCCACAGCTGAGACCCTCTTGGCATTTCTCCTCTTGGGCACTGTGATTACTTTGCTATTTACTGGTCTCTTTGTGTCCCTTCATATTAGGCTGTATGCTTAGCATTCCCAGATGCCTTCAAAGCAAATTTTTCACTGATACTTTACCTGAATAACCTCTGTAATCATCTAGCTGTGGTTCCTCAGTAATGAATATTTAAGTGAAGGACTTCTTTTATTTCCCTTTATGCTTCTCCATCTTTGTACCTCATCTGCTATTGTTTCCTTCTCAAATATATTTCACAGACATTATTCTATTTCTTCCCCAGTGCTGTCCTTTAGCAGATATATTGAATTTGCAGATGAATCTGTAGACAGCTCTTATTTCTGTAAGCACTTTTTACTACCATAATACCTTGTGCTTTTTCTAAAGTTCGCTTCTAGACCTTATTGCCATGTCTTTCCTGTCCTCCACATGTTCTCTAGGTCTAGTTAAATATTTTGCCTCTCCTTTATCCAGTGCCAGAAAAGCTGCATTGTCTTAACAGGAAAGGCTGGGTGGGTGCTCCAGGTCTGGGCATCCTTCTAGCACTGTAGGGCAGCTGAGGTGAGTGCAGGCTCTCCCCAGGGTATACCTGAGATATCCCCCTGGTTGTCTCAAAAGGAATGAGTGTTACCAGGCAATTGCAACTGCATCTGAGTGAAGAGTCTCCTGTGCATCAGCTCTCATTTGTGTCACCGCTTCTGCTTGGCATCCTGTTGTATTGGCAGCTACAAACTTCTAACCTGGGGAAAAAAAAAACCAAAACCAAAACCAAAAATGAAGAAACAACTGTTTTTCAGTGGTTCACTAATACAGTAATAATAATAAGAATAATAGTGTGAGTCTTCTGAGGCACCAGTAAGGGCTTTAGAGACCATAATTTAGGAATGCAAGTTAAGAGTGTTGGAGGTTTCACTTTAAAAGGACAAAGGACATTTGGGATATGCCCTACCAAAACCTGCAGTTGTTGTTTATTTTCCCCTGTACTGTAAGCAATAGCGCTGAAAAGTGTTGCCGGAATACAGTGTGTTTTCTGCAACTGAACTGCCGTGTTGTGAAGGGTACATGCATGGCTGGGTACAGAGCTGTGCCCGAGGAGCACTCTGACCCCACGGGCTCGCTCCAGCTCCCAGGGGAGCAGCGGGGCTCTCTCCCCTCAGTGTGGGCATGCTGCCTTCTCCCTGGGCCCTGGGGCTTTTCCCACAGCTCTCCCCGTGCCTGGCGGGGAGCGCCAGCGTGGCCGAGCACACCAGCACTGACCACGGAGGAAGATGAGTCGGATGCTGAAGGGCAAGAACTCTGCTGACTTGAAGAGCAGGGTGAGAAGCATCAGTCTGAGTGGGGAAGAGATTCAGTTAACATACACAATACTTGGCATCTAGGACTGCTTTGAAGCTGTTCTCCATTTTCTTTCTCAGAGTTAGCAGGCTGTAAGGAGTGTGCTCAGACTGTAATGCGTGAATCCCACCTGATACCTTACTTACTAAAAGCTCAGGAAAAAATATGTAATTTGCCTACTTGTCCTCAATAGTGACAAGTAAAAACTTGCAGACGATGCAGTGAGTAAGAGCTTCTGCAATGAGTTTTGCTTCTAGTATAGGGCAAACAAACCATTGAGGCATATTAGGTAATTTTTTGTTTACCATTTTAGCTTATTTTTCTCTGTTTTAAATCTAGTCTTTCTATACATTTAATGTTAAGCAACAGAGTTGGTCCTTTTGAATTAAGCAGAGCAACCGTAGGGAAGTAAAGTTGATCCCCTCTCAAGGTTTTTGGGGGAAAACAGTTAAATTTTGCTTGATTAAGTTATACTTTCCAGTAGATGGCAGCATATATTCAGTCTTTATTAAAAAAAAAAAAGAAAGTAAAATCTTTAGGAAGGATGAAGGAAATGCTTACAGAAGTCCAAAATATCATCGTTACAATGTTGTTTACAAGTATCTATTTTTTATATACTCACAGAATATTTGATAACTATTGGTCTTAATGTTAATAAATCCTTTTAGAAATTGCTGTTGAGAAGCACACTGTAGGAGCTCAATAGAGAAAATTCAGTGAAGTGTGCAGTAAGTGGAAGAAAGTCTCTATTTCTGACTATAGGGTATTTTTCAGGCCTGAAACACAAATGAGAAAGGCAGGGGTGTGGGGCTGTTTTTTCCTTCCGGAAAATGAGGGCCTATGAACCCATGCTATAGTTTAAAAGTAATGCTACAGTAAGGGTTTGATTCAAGTTCCCTAAGATCAAATGCACCTTGAGAAATGTGGAGTGGGGTTGGTTTGGTTTTTTTTTTGGTTTGTTTTTTTTTTTTTTTTTAATATATATATATCCCATGTTGCAGTGCTATTTAAAAACACCCAAGGATCCCACCTCTTGGGTTGTTGTGCCGAGCACTGTGGATTACCTGCTGCAGGGAGATGCTATGGCAGGCTGTGGCTCAGCCAAGGGGCTCACCCTGGCCCTGACCCGAAGGGACCCTGAGCAAGGCCAGCTCTCAGCATCGCTGGGGGACTCTGACCCACAGAGGTCTAGCCTTGTAGCTTCGTACTTGTATGGAAATGAGGGTTTTTGTAACAAAATCTTGTGTGCTTTGCATTCTCTAGATATACTCCCTGAAAAGTGATGCTAATGCAGGAAGACATGAATGATTATTTTGTACTGCTCTTGGCAGTAGTTTCAATATTCTTACTTTCTGTTTATTGCCAGCGCTTTCCTTTTCCCTTTTCAATACTGTACCTTTTTTCTTTAATACATGACTTTTGTTTCCGTTACATTTATTTATTATAAATAGATTATTCTGCTACTGGTTGCACTAATGTCTTTTGGGGACTTTTTCCATCAAAGGTAGGGAAGGAAAGAGGGAAAGAAAAGAGTTTTTCTTCTGCTTTTGGGGCTGGTCAGTGCTGCCTGCAGAATGGGCGGATTGGCAGTTTCTTTTATGAGAGGCTCCTTCAAAAAAACCACACTTCATACTGCTCCCTGTCAGTGACTCTGACTTTTGAAGCTACAGGAAGGCCATCTAGATAGCAGGGTGCATACTTGATTTTATATAAGTCCGTGCTGATAGCGGAGGTCACTTGCATTGGACGGAGCGTGGGTGCTCAAACTGATGCTGCACCTGCTGGTTGTCTGGCACATTGCTGATGGGAAGCTGCCGCTGCGCTTACAGGTGATGGCATAATTCTTGGAGCAAGGTCACTTGCTTAATCTGTCAAAATCCCATGTGTGTAAGTTCAGCCCTGTCCTTCCCAACTGTCCCAACACAAGTCCAGCCTGAGTTTGTCTTGCCAGGGCAATGGAAGCCAACCGGGTGCATCACCCCTCTTCTCAAGCAGTGCTTTTACATCTAGTCATATGTGATCTGTTCACTAGAGAAACCACCTTGTTCTTCTCTGCTTTAGAGGCCCGCCTGCACTCGTTGCTCCAAAATACTTTGCCTTCCTTGACCCTGGAGACGTGCTTGCAGGACATATGAGATTGCTCAGATTTTGAGAGGATGGAGAAACAAGGCAGGAACAAATGTTTGTGTTGGCAGGTTGCAATGGTTAGGGTTGATATACTGTGGCTGGTTAATACCTGGCCTGGGGAGTTAGAAGCAGCTTGTGTCTTTATTGTTTGGTTTTATTTTATAGCTTTTGGCAGATACCCAGAGAACTAGATGACTCCCTTTTTTTTGTTTTCTCCTCTTACAAAAAAACCTCCAACAAGCCTATGCTATGCACCACTGAGTATATAAACCAAAAAAATAGCCTCTGACACAAAGCAGTGCTCTGTTTCTGCAGGAATGCTGTGTACGTCTCGTGTGAACCAGGGAAGTATTGTCATCCCCTGCTGATGAGTGGGGAGCGAAATCCCAGGGCATCCTGGCTCTTCTGCAAGCAATAAATGGGTTCCCCTTAGAGACGACGGGGCTGTGCCTGCAGTGCAAGAGTCAGAGTAACTTCCCAAGTCTCCAGCAGAACCAGGGGGTCTACGTCCTGCGTCTGAGTCTGGTTTGTTATCCACAGCCATTTCCTCTGTGTATTTGTTATTGAATTGGAGAACACCTGGCAGACACAAATGATGAACTCTGCACAAGGGTGAGTGGTTTTAGGTGATATAACTGGCATTTCTGTACTCAGTTTCTCCTCCCTAAAATACTGGAATTCTGTGAGCAGCGCAGCCCAGATAAATAATAACACTTTCATGACATTTCTTAAAGTGTTACAAGTTTTCACTAGCACTTAGACCAGTAAATGTCTGCATTGTTGGGGTTTTTTTATAAAAAGAGTCAAGGTGTTTACCCCAGCTGTAGTTCTAGAGGCTTTTGACTCTTTTGTATATTAAGCAGAGAATTCTGTTTTTCTATATTTTTTTTAAATCCACTGATTGAGTTCAAGACTACTAAAGCAGGACCTGCAGACCAAGAGACTTGGGGTAGCAGTGAACTGTGCCATTGAGTTGCCCATTCCTTCCACTCTGGCTTCAAGCACAGATGGACTGTGAGTACCACAGATGCTACCAAAAACCAGCTAATGAAGTTAAGTTTTTTTTTTTTTGATCTTCATCCATCCTCGGGTATGGCTCGGGGCAGGACGGTTCCCTGCTGACTGGAGGTACTTTGAGAAATCTCGTGTGTATATGAAACATATGAATGCACACCTAAACAAATACATAATTGAGGTTGGTGGGGCACTGGAACAGGTTGCCCAGAGAAGTTGTGGCTCCCCATCCCTGGAAGTGTTCAAGGCCAGGTTGGATGGGGCTTTGAGCAACCTGGTCTAGTGGAAGGTGTCCCTGACCATGGCAGGGGGGTTGGAACTAGATGATCTTTAAGGTCCCTTCCGACCCAAACCATTCTATAATAACATGATAATATATTAGATATACATACATGTATATAGGTATGCATACCTATGTGCACACACACACACACTAGCTGCCTTCCCCCCTCATTTGAGGCCCTCCTGATGGGGTGTCATAAATGGGTGGATGGCTCTGTACTCGGAAGGAGGCCCAAGCGTTACAGCACGTCCTGCCCGCTTACCTCCATATGAACAGAATGAAACGAGTGGTCCATTACAGTGCTAAAAAGTCTGTGTTGAGTGATTTGGTGTGCCCACAGGCAGTGCGAATGTGCAGGACGTGTGGTCTGACTCCTGGTAAGCCATGGTAAGCCACACCGCCTTTCATTACTGTTTACAATAGGGAGCAGCATGGAGCAATCCTCCTGAGGCAGGTGGAGTTCTGGATGACGCTCTTGCTCCTCTCCATCTCTATTTTTCCCAAGAGCCTCTTAAAGATAAAGCTGTGAGGTATATTTTAGATGCCTGCCTGTAGGGGATGTCGCCCTCGTGCTGTCAGGACCCCCACTGGCTGCCAGAGTTGGTTCGTACCCATTGGGCTTCTTCAGCCTGTGGAACCAGCGTGCACGTACTGTACATGACAGATAAGCCAGGTTCTCACTGAACTCTTCTTAAGCAATTTCTCTAATGTATTAGGCACAAACAATCTTTCTTTCAGAGTCAGGCATGCATGTCTCATTCTAATTATTTTTTTTCCCCTCTAACCTGTTTTTGTTCAAGTTGTTGCCATAAGCAGTGGTGATAATGTTCTCTTTCCATTGTTACTATAGAGAGGGGATCTGCTATAATTATTGCTTAAATTGAGTTTTTCTTCATTGAATATGTTAAATTATCTGTGGATGCATTATAATGGTTTCATACATCTACCAAATATACCATTTTCAGGCCAGGCAGAGATGCTTCTTCCATCTCTCGGTCATCCTGCTGTTGTGGGTGTGCAGGACAGGATCCGGCCATGCTGGGGGCACAGGCAGGAGAGGAGGCATGAGGCACAGCACAGGCAGGTGCTACTGCACCAGCCACAGCAGCATGTGAAGTGCTGCATCCTCCGTGCACACACAGAGCTGCAGTGCTCATTGTCCTCTTGAGAGACAGTCTGATTTCTCAGGCATTGTCATTAGCCAGCAGCAGGTAGCTTACCTCTTCTTCCACGACTTTCCAGAAGCACTGCGTTTACACTGGCAAGAAACATCTAAGAAATCACTGCTCCAGCAGCACCGTCTGCCTGGTGGTTGAGCCATCACCTGGATAAAGCTGTCCCAGTGCTTGGACTACTTGGCGTAATGGGATTTAAAACTATGCTGGTTGCTTACAGTCAGACTGTGTCACTGAACAGTTGTGTTGCAACGTTTTACAGGGCTACAGCTGAGCTGTGATGTATGTGAGGTGTGTTTGTCTCAGACCCGGCCTGACATTATGCTATTGGGAGTGCTATCAGCTTTCAAACGTAGTTTAGTATTGTCTGTTTCAAATACAGCTGTCTTAAAGCTGGGTTAGCTTTCTGCCAGCCTGGACAGGGCTTATGTCAGCTTCCATGCCAGCTCATAATGCCATAAGCAGTTACAGGTGTGAGCACGGGAAGACAGCTGAAAGTGGGTGGCAGCAGCAGAGAGGAGAAGCTGATGCTGGTAAGTCAGTCAAACTGCTGCTTTGACGAGGCTGCAGAAGCAAAACTTGAGCAGAGGCAGGCACAAAAGCCATGGGCCAAACTGTCATTTGATGGCATTCATTTATGCTGGGGTTCTTGCTAGGACCTTGAAAATCCATTTTTCTCCCTTCAGAGTCCCTTTGTTTCTTTCTACAGAAAATATTAAGAGACCTCTCCTTGGAAACTGAAGCATCGCCCATTAATTGCCCCCTAAATTGCCGTGGAGCAATGCTGCCCTCACCTTTGCTGCCTCAGCACAGGCAGCAACAGCTTGAGAGCGGGAGGTAATGTAGGTTTTCTGTGCATCTCCAGGGGATGCTGCTGTGGGGCCTTGGCTTTAGTGCGTGGTCTGCACATTGCACATGCTCAGCATGTCGGCTGCTCCATGTCTGCAGCACAGGCTGTGGCAGGATCCTTCCTCCTAGTTATTCACTACATGGGGTGTTAGGTGGTCATCCAGCCAACTAACGGGATAATGTGGCTTATCTTTTCCCCTTTTAACTGGTTTCCAGTGCGCCCCAGTCACAGTTGAAGCCCAAACCAGAAGGTCCTGTGCTTTTCCCACAAATTCAGACAGATGTTGAACCTGTTGATATAAGACTTGCTGAGGCGCAGTCTGAGTTGCAGCTCAGCAGCCTTTGTAGCGTGTGAAGACACTTCTTTAAGCACCTGGGGTTTGGGAGGATGACTCTATGCACCCATTTCTGTGAACTGGGTTCCTGAGAAAATGAGATTTAAACAGTGACGTGCTCTATTTGTCTAGGTTTTTCCCAAAGGTCTTTGGAAGCTCTTGGCTAAGCCAAAGTAACCTTGCAAGAAGGATGAAAATCTTTAAGATAATCAAACGCCTGCTTTCAAAAGCAGGTAGGAAGCTGGGTGGGTGGGAAATGGCCTCAGCTCAGCCAAATGCTGATATGTTTATCTTCTGATGAAATTAGACCCCGAGTGTGACCCAAATCCATGCACAGTCTCAGTCAAGCCCATTTCAAACTTTTTGGTGAATCTCCTATTTATTTCAAAAAAAATTCATCTTACTCTTGCATGACCAGAGGAGATCTGTCTGGTCTGTATCGGTGGCCACTGGGAAGACATAGGGAAACACTTTAATGGCAGCTAGTTTTCCCTTTAAAAAAAGAAAAAAGTAAAAAGAATTACAAATAATTCTCTCTTTTCCTAGCCCTGTCTTTAATAAAAGTCTAATGAAACTATGTCAAAATGGGTGAGTAACCATTAGATGTATAATTAAACCTTCCTGTGTAATATGGGGCACTGCAAGATCAAATGAATTATGAGATTTCCCTTATGGATGTATTACCTTACTGAAAGCTGTCAATATTTTTTAACAAGAAAGACTGAAAGGATATGGGTTTTTCAAAGAATGGGAAAGTTGTAAGCTACGTAGCTGTCTAATACTAGCTCTGAAAGAAAAAAGTGAAGTCTATAAAGAAATATTAGTTGTATTGATACCTGAGACCAGGCGGTGTCTTTAGCTGACTGGATACAGTATATCTTAAGTGTGGTGCTGGTGGTGGTCTGAGCCCTTTGTTTACAAGTTCACTGCCAAGATTTAGTCCTGTAATTGTTTCTGGTTAATAAAAAGATGAAGAATGTGATCGATGGCATTTTAGATGCAAACAATGGATGCTTGATTTTGCCCTCTTTATCATGTCCTTACGGGAAGAAGAAATAGGTATGAGGAGCCCTTCACAGCTGGGGAAGGAAATGAGGCTCCGGGAAGACTTTTGAATGCAGCTCTAAACAGATTCCAGACACTGCAAAAGAGCAAAGCAGTTTCTGAAGTGCAGGGAAAAATAAATATTTTTAAAGAATTTTAGCATATTTAACATAAACCATGTTGATTTATAAGAGTCTAATTATTACAATCATTAAAAGACCATGATTATCATTAAAAGGCTATTATCAGAAATGAAATGCTAAAAACAAATGGCATATATTAAATAGGATCATACATATTTCATAGAACATATTATACTGCAAAATAAGTTGTCACGTAGCCATGGCAATGACTTTTAAGTTACCCTTTTGATGCCTTAATGCACTGCTCTGCATGTTTTAGTGTCAAGCCTCTGAACATGCCCAGCACTCAAAAGCTCCAACTGAGAATGAATATAAAGGGGCAATTATACACCTAACTGGTCACTTGCATATATAAATACTGTTTACCGGCACAGGACATGTCCCTCGGAGTTGTGGGTGTTTAAACAGAAGCTGGCAGGTGTGGACGATCTGGCCATCTTTCGTCACCCAGGACCTCAGTGGGAGTGGCTGGTGGCAGCTCAGCTCCGTCAGCCCTGCTGTGGTCCTGGGCACTCATCCCTGCCAGACCATCCCGTCGCCTCCCCGGGGCCTGGCTGGCTGCCCTGCCATGCCACCCTGCTGGGGGACGCTGCCCTGCCCTGGGCACTGCCGGTCCGGGTTCCCCTGGCCGGGCTCCGTAAAACCCAGCTGCAACCTGGTTACCTGTGTGGCACAGTTGAAAAAAACCAAACCAAACCAAACCAAACCAAAACAAAAAAGAGTTAATTTTCTTGCTAGTTAGTGTTCAATGATTTGGTGCCTTGTCTCAATACCAAGTTTTCCATACAGTTCCCAGTACAAGGTATTTAAGCTTCAGATGTACGTTCCATGGATCTCACAAACCACAAGCAATGTATTTATTAGGGCCTAGGTTGCCTGCATTTCTAAATGCCCCCTAACTAAGAACGTTTTCAGAGTATAATTAAAATGCAAAGGCCAATATTGACTTCTCAATTAAATTCAAGGTCAGGATAGGTAGTAGGAATGGTTTTATTGTAGACAATGGGACTACTTCCGATCATCTTTGTTCTGAATTGGACAACTGGCTGCAACAACTTTTTTAAAAAAATTGGGGGTTCTGAAAGATATTTGTGCATTTAAAGTTCATAATATTTTTATAGATAACCTCTTCCTTTTTCATTTTATGTCCATCTCCTTTTATTTTGAGTGTTTTCTTTGATTTTTGTGTCAAAAGAGCTGATAGGTACAGCATGTTTGATAAGATCCAACTGAGATTAAAATAAATTCTGTTTTGTGGTACATAAGAGAACAGTTTTTACGTATCAGATCTCATAAAAGCAGAAGAGATGTACGTGCGGTGGGTGCTGAACTCTCATTTACACTCTCATTATATTGACTGGAACAGAAGCCAGTGCTTGGTCCTGACGCTGCAGAGGGCATTAGAAGGCTTTTATTACTGCTTTTAAACACAGAGCCCTTTCTTTTGTCACAAACACTTCCCCGATGCTGAGGAGTCAACGATGTAATTATTCACTGAAGTTCTTCCTGATGGTGTGGAATTCCTTGTGAACAACCTCTCCTCTGTCACACCAAGTTAGTTTTGCTGTCTGGGCTTTCCCCATTTCCCTCCCGGCCGGGACCGGTATTTAAGCTCCCGTGGTGTGGCTGCAGCTGACGGAGAGAGAGAGACCCACGGGTGTGAGCAGACAGTGTACCCCAAGAGGAGGGCTCCAGCAGGAGGAACTGTCACCGAAATACACCCTGGAAAGCGTCCAGGTGTCTGGCCTGGGAGACAGCTCAGAAAACAAACCTTCGAGACAGAGTTGCATAGACCTGGCTGCATCAAGTAGTGCAGTTTCTTATTTCTTTCTTAATATTTCAACATAAATCATTGTGATCTTTTTTTTTTTTTTTTTAATGGGTATGGCATGCTCTGTTTCTGTGCTTGTTTGGCTTTTAAATAGGCATTGTAGGAAAATACCCCAGATTGTGCCCTCATTCTTCAGTTACACATTAATTAATATGTTCAAGGCCAGGCTTTATGTCCTCACCTGTCTGGGAATTAAAATACGTCCATCCAAGGGTGTTCCTGCAGGCCTCTCTCCTGCAAGGCTGGGGAGAAGGGGCTGGACAAAGGGGAGGAGGGAGGCTGGTCCATGCAGGAGGAGGTGGGCAGCAGGAGGAGACAGGAGAGAAGTGCTAAGTGCAGTTTATGTTAATCCATCAAAACATTCAACATGACATGTACCACTTGTTTTGGTGATGGTCCTCGAGCAGCTTCCTTCTCCCCCCCCCCCCCCCCCCCCCAAATCCTTCAATTTCTTGATCAAAAATATTCTTCTTCAAATTCCCAAAAAATGAGGATTTCCACAACTTCTCTGAACTCATTCTTCCAAAATAGTACATTCAGAAGATTTGTTTCCTAATTCTTTCCCCCCAACTCCTCTGCTGGTGACTTGTGTGTTGCTGGCACACCAGTGTTAGTGGGCGGCCAGGTCTGCAGAGCCATGAGCTGGCATGGAGCAGCAGACCTCAAGTCCACCCTCGAGCGCTTTGGGGTGAGCTCCTGCCTGACCCAGCACTTAGGACGGTGACGTGCGCCAGGAGGAATGTGGGGCGTCATCCAAGATCACCCCTTGAGGGCTTCAATTGCATGTCCTAGCTGTCATAGGACAGCATGCTCCTCCAGGGCTGAGGAGAGAGAAGAGAAGAGAAAAGCCACCAAAATCTGCCTACTCTTCATCTAGCTTCTGTGTATCCCACGGACTGCAGTCATTAACTCAGGATTACAAGATCTAAGCCTCAGAGAACAGAGAAAACAGTGTTTCCAAGTGTATGAGTGCCTGTGAGGGAGGAGTTCAGGTGGGAGCTAAGCTGAGAGTGAAGAAAGTTATTTCGGTTCAATTTTGTTGTTAGCTTTGCTTTGGTTGTAGGCTTTTTGACAACTGTAGGTGAAACAGTGTTATGCCACTGCAGCGATCATAGTGTCTGCCTACACCCAAATGGCACACCCTATGCATGGGGCAATATTGCAATCATGTCATCACTACCGCCATCAGAGTGCCTTAAACAAGCTTCAAGGTGACACTGTAGTCACTCAGAAATTACACAGATGTGTTAGTGACATTCATGTCATCCTGACACAAAGGTGATATTAGCATCTAATTATCTTGTAGTCAATTTAACATCAGTCACATCCTGTATATCACGTATCGTACCACCTTGACTAACTGAATCTCCCAGGGACATTAAATAAGTTCAGATCACCAAGAATTCAGGTGATCAAGGAAGCGTTCAATAAATTCGATAGGCATTGTGGCACTGAACCGTGTTTTGAACGACAGGGCGTTTTGCTGCTGTAAGGCCTGGATAAACAGGGATGCACGTAATGGTGAAAATGAACAGAAAGGAAAATGAGAAGCTTGGACTCGGCAGACCAGACAAGAATAGCATTATGGCCGTCTGGCTTCCAGAGCCACCCAGTACACTGGGACCTGGTGTCTGCTGGACACGGCAGCAGCCCTGCCGGCACAGGGCAGAGGAACGGGCATGCGGGAAGCTTGACAGAAACCCCAGCTTTGCTGGGAGGAGGATCCCAGTGATTAGCCCAGTGCAATTATAGCTGACCCGACTTAAATCTGTTCAGTTTCTTCCTATTGTTAGGGCATCACTAATTTCTCATTAGCACCAGCTGCAGCCAAGGTTGTCATGGCATTATTGTGTGAGACAGCGAAACTTAGTTTGTATGAGCAGAGGATAGGGTGATCATTGCTGTCATTACTGAAGACTGATCATTTCATCCAGATATCTGAGACACCACCAAGGTTGGTCAAGTAATAGGAGAAAACAGTGAGTAATGTATTCCACAAAAATTCCAATGTGAGCGAGAAAAATGATCTGCACTAAATGATTCGGCCAGTTATGCAGTCCTGAAGTCTTCAAATCCTGCTCTCCTGTGAGATCCTCATTGTCTCTGAAAGGGTGAATTTTATTGAATAATATTGAGCTCTTCTGTAAGAGCATGCACATTACTCTAAAACAATACCGCTGTTGTTACTAATAAGCACTCCTGAAGAACAACTGTGATGTTAGGGTTCTGGGAGTCTCGCCACCAGAATGTTTTCCTCTATTTAATTAGATAACAGTCAACATATTTCAGAAATAATGTCTCTCCCTCAAGAAACATTTCTTGTAAGTGTCAAGTTTTCTGTTTCTCAATTACCCTTTTTTCAGAAAGTATTTCTGATTTTGATTGATTGTCAGTTGTTATTAATGCCTTCCTGGCTGTTTTATCCAGAAATGAGAACTATAAATTCATATCTCTGAATGTAATCATACCTGTATTACAGGCCCATCGCAGAAAACAAAACAAAACAAGAATGCGTCTTTCCATCTCAGTATTATTCAAGTGAGTTCTTATTTTTCTTTTTTCATGGGTAACCTGGTTTGGGGATAGTTTTATGCGTGTTTATTGTGTAGGTAATCACACCTAAATATTATCTCCTTGCTTAGCACTTAAGGTCACTTAAGGTAATTGCAAAACTTAGTTTTAATGACATGGTTAGTAATGAATTGCATTGGCTACCCAGAGCAGTTGTCCTAATGTTATCAGTCAGCTGCTTAGATATTCACAAGGGAAATCTTATCGTTATTCACAGAGACAGAGAAACAAACATTAAATTTAATTGCACTACGGAGCACCAGAGTCATAATCTTTATATGACAGTTAATGCTTTCATTACTTATCAATTCACTTATGTTACTCTTTCAAAAAGCTAAGCATTTAACAAATAGAAGTAGATCTTTCTCTTCTACATATGTAAAGACAGAAAAATGACAGAGTATGATTGAACAAGTATACTGAATAACTTTATTTTATATGAATAGTTTTACTAACTCCTGATGGCATCTTTATATATCTAGTTAAATACATTTCCCTTTCAAATATAAAGAAAGTTTTCATCCATTTTATGTAGGCCTTATTTCAACAAAGCCTGCAGTACCTTATTAGACATAGGCAGTTCCTAAAGCACATCCTATCTGAGAAGCATTCTTAGGCACAGACCTAATTCATACAGCTGGGATTCACAGTGTGTCGACTCTGATCCAGCAGGATTCCTACATGCACGATTAACATTACGTGCATGAGCAATCCCGTGTATGTTGACAGTGTTTCTACATGTCGAAAATTAGTCGAGTCCTTCAGCACCCTCCTGATTGTTTGCCTTGAATGCACTTTGTTAAATGCCTGTTTAAATGTTTGGAAGAATCAGGTCTATAAGAGAACCAAAGAACAGCAAGAAAGTCACAAAGTCATATTGAAATTTTGATGCTACTTTAATGAGTTTTATGAAGTTCTTGCATGCAGTTGTTTTATGTAGAACAAAGCTGTAGCAGCCATTCCAAACTAGTGTTATCGAAGAGCTGCTGATATCCGATTTGTTTAATTATCAAAGTGTATCTGATAATAAAAACATAGCCCCCGATTGATCAGTCTGTATGGACACCTAGAAGCAGCTAGTGGAGTGCACGCAGTGAAGCCTGTTACTTGGTGCTGTTTATAAGCCACACATCATTGCTGCAGTATAGTTGCAGTAGTTGCCTTCAATGCAGTCTAGCTTCTTGCTGAGGAAATAATGCAAAGAGTGCTTGAAAAATTCTGTTTGATATCTGGAAAGAGATTAGATTTGGCCATATTTTCTGCTACCCATTCAGATGTGCATGATTGATAGAGGCAAATACAAACAAAAAAAATATAGCATCTTATCAAGTTGCCTGCCCAGTGCTAAGGGACACAGGTAACCGCTGAGCTTCTCTGTTTCACACTAGCATCAGAAGAGCTATATCTGTAATTTCACCTTTAATTAAAACTGGGGGTTGTTTAATTTGTTCCCTGCAATGGTATTGGAGATATATATCCAACAGCAGGCACAGTACATGCCAACTTTCTTCTGATTCAGTAATTCTTGCTATGCACCTCTACTTAAGCTCTAAACCCAAAACTGTTCAGCAGTCTAAGGCTTTAGCTTATTTTTAAATGATTATAGTGCTGGTAATAAAGCTTTTGTGTAGAGCAAGAAGGAGATGAACATTAAAATAGTCAGGTTAAGTGGCACAATAATTGAACCTGCTAACAAATGGGGGGGAAGCCCTTTTTGTAATAATTTCTTTGCTTTGCATAATATTTGAGTCTAAAGCAAACAGGTTTTTTTCAGTGTGCTGTTGATGTGTGTATACTTGATGTGCCATGTTAATAAGGCACATGAAAATTGAATAATCGGCAGGTTGTCCTCTTAACACATAGGCTTGCCATTACCCAGAGTGCACACAGCAAATGAAGAGTTCAATAATTCATAAACAGTACTTTTTACTTGGCAGAGTTAAGTGAGGGTAATCCTGCCTTATAGTGCAAGATCACCCTGAAGTAAAGCCCTTTAGCTTTAGGAAGAACAAACCTTAATAAACAAAAAGTATCTGGAGCCACGGATCTTTTTGTTTCAGACAGACAGCTCCTCTGTTATTTCTTTCCAGATGCGTTTGATTGTGATGGCTTGCATCACTCTTTTCAGGCCCAGCATCCTCCCTGCGTGCCAAGTTTTTGTTCCTACGTTCACTTTCGCTGTGCTCCTGCTGCCACTTTGCAGGCGCTGGGTGATCTGCTCCCTGGCCCCAATGTGCCTGCGCAGATGATGGCTCGCTAACTACATCTGCCTGTTCACGTGCTCCTTGTGCCCCTCAGTCCATGGTACCACGGTGCATTCAGAGAAGTGACTCGTCGTTTTGAGGATGGCTCAGAGTTGCTCCCCCAGGAGCAGGAGCAGAGCTCGGGATGGATCCTCACTGGGATGCAGCCTCTACCGGCTGCCCACTGCCCCGGGACCCGGCGCTGCCCCGCCTCATCCTCCTGCCATGCCGCCACCATCAGGACCCTGCTCCAAAACGCACCGTGACTGTGTAATCATTTCCCCATCTGATTTATGTTTCTATGTGTTATCTAGCAGTGCAGCTACCTCTTGGCATCTCTGCGTTGCTGTTTCCGTCTTCCCCATTACTGTCTGCAGATGCTGAAGTGCACAACTTAGTAAAACCACTCTCTTAGTGCAGGATCCAATGTGTTTCTGTCATTTTTAGCGTAGCACCCAATTTACAATCTTCAGCACACTTAATGAAGCAGTAAAACGATAACAAATTACCAACCTCATTTATTTTGTTGCATAGTTTGTTTTGTAATTATCAAACGATGGTGGTTGCTCAATGGCAGGGGTGGCTCTTGGGCTCCGTTGGGTGTGTGTCTGTCTCAGGAACAGTGAATGCTTCCGATGTTACATTGGGTGTTCAGTCACCCATGGAGGAAGGCCGGCAAAGCCATTTGGATGTCTCCAGTTGGAAGGAGGGCTGGCCGTGCTGTTTCATTTCGTGTTGCTTTGGGTGAATCACCCCTCGATCATGAAGCCGCTACGGAAAGGCCTGCGGGCCCTGGGTGGCTCCGGCCAGAGCGGTGGCTCTGCGGGGCTGGGCAGCGCCAGTGGCTCCGGGGGCCTGGCCCCTGCAGCTGCCGGCCTCCAGTGGCGGTGGTCGCCCCTGGCCCAGTGCTCCAGCAACGCCTAGGGGCTGTGGAGAAGCCAGCGCGCTCCCTCCATCCCTCCCCTGGGCGGCACAGAGCAGCCTGGGACCTGGCAGGGCCCTGCCCGGCACCCTCGGCTTGTCCCTTAGCTCGCGGCAGCACCGCAGGCGGACCCCCTCTGGGCAGCTGGGGTGGCCGAAGGGAAGGAGAAGGCAGCACCAGTAACGCCGCCGGTTGTGCTGCAGGGCCCGCGGCACAGCTCCAGTCGCTGCCTACCGACACACCTTTGCTGGAACAACCGGTGTCTTCATGGCAGATGGCTCACGTTTCTCTCTCGGGCTCTGCGTAACACTGTGCTTTCATCAGCTCCTGGGGCCAGCGCCTCACCGGCCCCGGCCCTCTGGGGCGGGGATGGCCTCTTGCCTGGCCTCTGTGCGATCACCCACCGCCCACCGTGCGTGTGAGCGACTCAGCTTCAGGGACTTAAAATGTTTTTTAAATTGTTAGTACAACTGGGACAATTAAAGCAGTGTAGATGGTGTATGTTTTTTTTCCTACCAAAATGGTGCTCAGTGCTACCGAGGCCGCGTGACTTATCAGTGCTATACTTTGTACACTGACTTTTAATCTACAGGATTTAAATATGCTTCTTAATTGTGTGTAAGATTTATGAATGCAGTGTTAAATTGCACGTCTGGGAGGGTTTTTTAAAATAACAAAATGTAAATTGCTGAGCTTTTCTGAAGTTTACAAAATACTTATCTATAGGTCTATCAGTTTCCTACCAAAAGCCAGCCAGCCTTGTGGTACTAATCATCCGTCTGGGTGGGGTACTGAGGGAAAATGCCCAAATTAACAGTTAACGTAGATTACTTAATGCATAAACCTTCCTAGGCAGAACTAATGTGGCTTTTCTTCGACTTAGTCAGCCGTTTTTCAGTCTCTGTTTCAGGGAGCTGTGGGGTTTGCTTGAAAACCGAATCCAAGAGAAACCTGTTGTCTGTAGCCGTGCACTGCTCTGCGGTGGTCTGCAGCATCTCCCTCCGACACTTCTGGGTGCCTGTAAGTCCAAAGAAGGCTGAAAGCTGCCAGTTTACTGTAATATACTTTGTAAGAGAATTAAGTTTAAGGCAATCAGGGGAACTTTACTTCTGAATAAGAGCGTCTACACAAAGATACAATGACATTTAAGTAATCTGCTCTAGATTCACAACTCTAGTTAGTTTAGATTAGCTTTTGCCGAGCAACTTCTTGAAGATGAGCATGTTGGTGTGGGGAGGTGTTGAATTTGCTCGCGTTTTGTCCACAGGGTATTTGCTGCCAGGAAGAAGTTTCCACTGCTTAATGTGGCTATCAGAAAATATTTTTGCCTGTGTGATTATGGTGCTCATGTTCCCCTCTCTTCGTGGCATTGCCTTTTCAGACCAGGTGGCTGCTGGAGGAGGGAGTCTCTGATGTGGTATTGGCAACCTTGCCAGTGGGTGCCTGTTAAACAAACACCCAGCACAGGGGAACTGGTCAGACTGTGCAGCCTCCAACCCCCCAACACGCTCGTCTGCTCACTGACTTGCCAGGTTCATAATGCTGTGCTTACAGTCTGAGAGGAGTATCGCTCCTCCCCAGGACGTGGTGCCAAAAGCGGGGCTGCAGACTCTGTGCCCGTGGTAGAGGACAACTGACTCTGAGCAGGTGAAACAGGAGCTCAGGGGCACGCTGAGCTGCCCTGGGGAGGTCCCACCTCTCTGGCACGTCGTGTGAAAGCCAAAGGAAGCCTGTGTCGGTGCCTGTGGGGAGCAGCAGGTATGGGGGCAGAAGGGAAAATCCAGCCTGCCAGTCAAATGGGAAATGCATAAGGAAAAAAGTCACGTCTTATTTTTAACTGTCATATTTTTTTAATGAGTGTTACTATTGGATTCTTCAGCAAAATGCCTCTCCAGGCTTAATGATCTTTGCAGCCTGGCCCTGATTTAAGCCTGGTTTGTAAGTGACGCTGAAGGTTTTGTGGTTAAACAGTTGCTGCATCCTGTATATTGCCAATGATAACTGAGACTGTAAAAGAAAATACAAGCAATACCTGCATTAATCAGCAAATGAATTTGCTCTGACTGTGCTAATATTGATTTTTTTCCTTCACTTTTTGCAAATCCTGGCTAATGAATTTCCTGGCAAGAGTGCTTGCCAAAAAAGAAAATTTTGGTTAAATGTAGAATTTTGATGGCATATAAAATGAGGGTTTGGATCCCAGAGTATATTTGCTAGAATCCAATTCTGAAGTTCATCTTGCCAAGAAAAATATGAAATATTATCTGACTTGCTTGCAAACAGCAAGCTTAAGGAATGGCTTAAAACTCCATAAAAGAGAACTGCGGTCTCCAAGGCAAAGGCTGTTAGAACAGTTACTTGCTGTATTTTATTTAGCTAACTCTCAGTACGCATTGTGACCTCTTAGAATTTCACAACTGAACGTAGGTCAGGAGCTTCTGCTGTAATACTCAGTGCTTAAAGTCAAGCTAAAAGAAAATCTTGTTTAATTATAGCAGTGTTAAGGCCCATATCCTCCATGGCTGAGTGACTAGAAGGCAATGTGATCAGTGCATGTCCAACAGGGATGTATCAGCTAGTTGGTTACCCATATATCTCCTCCCTCCCTAGAAGGTCCTAGCAACAGTCACTGCAACTCTTCTCCTTCCACTGGCTAGGAGCAGCAGGAATAGGTGGCTTTTGTGTAGGTGTCTAGCACTTTTCAACAGTGTCTCTCAAGCACTGTACAGAGAAGGTTACTGGTGTTAGCTCCGTCATTTCCAGATAGTAAAAATGAAGCAACAGATCTTGCAGCTAGAGGCAGACATGGTCAGGGTCTGAATGAGCCTCTGTTGTGTTTGATGTCATCAGAGTTATTTTAATTTTAAGCTAATTTTTTATATTGTCAGACTCAATATCATCAGTGTCACTACCACGCCTATCTGCAGCAAGGCCATCGCTGCTGCTGACACCGTGGTCATGGTGTCACTGCTGATAATTTAAGTCTGACATTAGGAAGATTAATTTACTATGAAAATGACCCTCGGGAGACTAGTTCAGACACAGGATGAATCATATTTGAAAAATTGGATGTCTCATTGTTTCAGAAGTTCTAATTAGCTTTTTTTAACCATCAAAAGTAGTGGATACAGATACATCATGGCTGCCCGTTTCATTCCAATGGGATGGCCGCAAGGAGTCAAAAACCCCTCTTACCATTCTGTGGTAGGCGGGACGACTTCTATGTTGTGCTGGAGCTGAATCAGACTATTTCTATCTCATGCATTTTCACTGTGAAGGCTGAAAAAATATGTCTTGGATAAATCTGGAGCTAAGTTTTTTTCAAATATTTTTTCATCTTTTTCTGGAAAACCTAACAATATTTGCACAAATGTTTGTGCAAATCTTTTTCTGCTCTTTGTGAGCTCATGTCAGATACTGATCAAGTGCTTGTAGCTGCACGTAGTGCAAGATGGCACAGAATCAGAAGAAAGACTAAGTTTTTTGCATAGGCCTTGCTAGTACAGGAGTGTTTATCACATCTAAAGATGTCAATGTTCAGTTTGACTGTCTCCAGCCAGAGGTCTATGAAGCAGCTTCCTTCTGAAAAACATTTGCACAGTGCCCCTGTTATAGCAGGTGGTGATATGGACAATTAAGAGTAGAAAACTTTTAAAATATTGGTTTAGAAGTGCACTATTATGAGAGTTGCCAGCTCTGCACAACCCTCCAAAGGTGTACGTTCACTGGCTGCTTACCAGAGACTCTGTTTGCGACCTGTGAGTCTGGAGAACAGGAGAAATTAAACCAAACTTCTGTTTTAAATCTGTAACTTGCTAAGTTTTCTGATAACTTATCTGCTTTTCTTTTTTTCTGATGTTATTCTCATTTTCCTCACTGTTTCTCCTGATGACACCTTTCATCCAATATTCTATAAAATATGATAATACAAAACTCTCAAGACATGGAGGCTATAATAAGACCCATCAGTGACTCTAACTAGGCAATTTCTCCCACTTAAGTATTTTTGTCTTACTATTTTGACCTGTTTTATATGACCTAGCAGCTTCTTACTTTAGGAAATTTTGTGTCTCAGCTGTGCAGAAAAAGCTGAGATTTCTCTGAGATGTGTTTGAGGTAAGCTAATATGCCTGCTTGCACATGAAAGGTGTAGGAAGAGGAGAAAGAGGATATGACACAACCAGCAGCATGAATTCAGTCTAGTAGTCTGCTAGTAGTAGATCAAAAGAAAAGAAAAATGTATTTCCCTCTTTATTTTCTTGCCTCCTGTTTGTGAAGTGGGGTTATGCAAGGCCTCCAAACCACCATTCCTCACATATTTTCAGTCTGAGACTTTGGGTGCTCAGAGCACTTTTGCAGCAGACCTCCAGGGTTTGGTCTACTTTTCTCTGCAGAAAGCCACATGTCTGCATCCTTGGCTCAATGCTGTTAACTGTCCAAACCATCATCTGAACATTAATAATGGATTCTGAGTTAGCTCTCCAGAGCAGTGATATAACTGTAAAGAAAAACATATTTCCCATGCACTTTCCTCTCTCTGTTCTCCCAGGATCAAAAAGCATGAGCTCAGCTCAGTGCAATTTGAGTGCCAGCCTGAAGGCACGTTTATGCAAGGTTGCCAAGGATTTTTCTAATGTGGATTGCTAGGTTCGGTTTGTAAGAGCTGAGATGGTTTTGCGAATCCTCTCATCCTCTGTGAATTGCCATATTTGTTAAGGTAGGACAATAATTGAAAACAGTAATTTCTGCATTCAGATGCCAAGGTGCTAGAAGCAGGTTCCTTTTGTTGGGAGGTCTCTGATGTGAAATCCGTTGAGAAGGACCACTGGGATGGATCTGTGCCTAGCCAGTATAACTAGCATCTCTGCTGCTGAGTTACTCAAGGATATACAATTAAAGGAAGCTCTGAGTGCTCTCACCAGGACTGCCCTCCCCTGTCTCACCTCCGTCCTGCTGCACAGCTGCAGTTCAGACTTCAGGCTCCTGCTCTTTCTCACATCCGTGCTAATCAGCAAGGTACTACTGATGTCAGTGCTGTCAGCTGTGCCTGCAAACGCACCTCTCCCTGCCGGTTCTGGGGCATTGGTGGGATTTTTGTTTCATTTTGTATGTAAAAGCTCTGTCTTGAATGTATATGGTTGAAAGCTTCCTGATGGCTCTTGCTTGGAAACTTGGCACTGGTGAAGCTGGAGGACAGACAATTCATGCATTAGATTTCATAGAACAGCTTTCTTGTTTGAAAAGAAAAAAAACCCCAAAAACCTACATTCACAAAAAAGCATTTGGTAGCATGTGTCAAATCCATCTGCATGTGTAAAACATGAAAGGGAGGTGAAAACTGTTATTAAAATGTAAATGCCAAAATTCTGTAATAGATGGGAGATTCAAATGACCTTGTTTCAGCAATAACCAACCATAAGATTCCCAATTTATTCGTCTATGTGTACAATAAATACATCTCATTTGGCAGAGGGGAGCTCTGGCCAACATTTGTGGGCCACCCTGTGCACAGTGCCTGGGCTACTTGCATCCACTGCTCCAAAACCAGACTGCAGGCTGGCAGCCAAGAGATGTCAGTGACCTTCCAAGTTCATTTGCTTGTATTCACTAAAGCAACTCAATTTTGAATACAGCTCTTCCCTGGCCATCTTCTGTGGAATTTTATCTGAGCTTTTGTATGGGTGTGTCAAACAAAGGCAGACATTTCTTCTCACTGAGAGACATTATTTAAAAGACGATAGGCTCCTAAAGATGCAGCTAGGTGTCCACTAGGTTTTTCTCAAACCTTACTTTTTCTGGAAATATGCTTGATTATTATTAATATCAGTATTTTCATCAACTTCAATTTAAGCTGGGCATCTAGGTAGTTTGAAAGTCTGTCTGAGTGGTTATGAGCATGTATTTATACCCCAAACCCCTCAGAAGTCAGGCCTTTAAATATTGCCATGATGGATGACAGCAGTAAGTTCCCAAGCGGATCGTTTATCTCCTAGTGGCTGCTCAGCCTCGGCTGGCTGCCCAGGCCCGTTCTGCACACTGCGTTCAGAGCTGGGAAACAGGGCAGTGCTGCAGTTGCAGGGGAATGAGAGCTGTTGGGCGCCTGGTGCTCGGAGAGGTCTTGAGAAGTTCCTCCTGGGCTGGGCAACATAATTTGTGTCACTATCTGCTAGACCGAGAAGCTGTTGTAGAAGGTCTTTGATCTTGGTACTCTTTTAAATTTCTTACTGTCAAAATAGCTGCTGCCCGTGGGGAGTGTGGGAACCAGGCACCATACAGCAATAGCAATGCGAGTACTTGGAGCAAAGATATTAGTGGACAATGTAATAAGCGAGCGAGCAAATGAATACCTCAGGCCATTTATCATGAGCCAGATATGCAGGCAGAGCTCTCTGCAGCTCTGTTAAAGAGAAAAATAGCTCCATGACAACTTGTCTATCAGTGTCAAGGAGACTCTCTAATTTACTGACGTCTGGAGATAGCTGCCTCTGGGGGAAGGAAGATCATGGTTATCTACTTGGGCACCAGCCAATAAGCAGAGCATGCTGTGCACTATATTGAACGGTGCTGGGAGTGCTGAGACGGAGGAAGAGCCTTGCCTGGTACATGCGGTGCTGAACATACCTTTCTCGAAAATGACTCTGGAGATCTGCCCAGATGGTGTACTACATCTATTTCTCCAATGTACCAATTAGCATTTGAGCAGGCAATGTGGATGGTTACTAGCACTTTCTCAGTGGGTCTAGTATTGGGATTTTACTACTTCCCTTCAAAAAAATTTATTGGCTGCTACTAGCTAGCTGGCAAGTGCAAAATCCAGCACCTGTGTTGCTAGATACTGCCTGAGCAGCAAGAAGCACGGGTGACTGCTGGGCCATCTGCAGCATGTCACATGTCATTTGCACCACTGGGGTGGAGAGGGAAGGATCACCTGGAGACAAGGAGCGTAGCAATGGTGACACTTAGATGCAATTCCCTACCCCCTGCATTTTTAAGGCTCCACACCCTGATGTCTCTCTTCAGCTCTGACCCGGGAGGATGGACACTGGTGTGCTGCCCTGCAGACCATACCCAGGCAGGAGCAGGCTGATGGCCAGTGCCGGCACAGCTCAGCACACTGTGCTGCCAGGCGTAGGAGGTATTTTGCTGTCTGCAAGTGGACAAGTGAACATGTTCAAGTGGGGAAAAGAGTGTTTCGGTTTATGTTCACCTTTGATTAAAAGGCTGTTGGGAAGATGTTGTGAGAGGATGGGAATGTACTTCAAAGTTGTTTTGGATTGACAAGTAATGATAGCATGTTTATAGGTACAGATGGGAGAAAAATCAACTACAAAGGGAACTCAATTTTATTTATCATTAATTTTGACTTGCTTCAGCAGATGTTTGCTGGGAACTGTTTTAACCTGCTTAATTTGTCTCTGTGTAATGGGGAGCAGATAGCCTCAATTAAGAGACTGATTAGTAAGTTCTTTAATGACTTTCAATAGTTTTAATCATTATTGCTGATACAGGACACTGAATCCTGGGAGCTGGGATTTAAATATTACGTAAAATCCAAAACACATCACAATCATTTGTACACAGTGAATTTGCTACTTGTCTGTTTCCCTTCTTGGCTGTGTGGAAAGTTGCCAGATATTTGCTGCATCTTAAATTCTGAAGTACGCAAAACAATTTTGAAACATGTGATGCCACCCACTTACCTACTGGGTAGGGCAGAATGTTCTCTTGGTCCTCCTTCAGTAATTCACTTGGGGAAATAGTTTTGGTGAACCTCAGGGAATCAATGGCAGCAGATCCCTGAACAGAAATTTAAGTAAAACATGAAGATTAACAAGCTGGGGTTTTTCTGTTTGTTTGTTTCTTGAAGCACCTCTAGTCAAGAAGTTTACAATAGCAAACACAATGCAGTAAACCCTCATGTTAGCAAGTGTGCTTCAAAGGGTATATTACACACAGCCTTTCAGATATCTGGTATGTATTCACTCTTTTTTAAATACCAATAACTTATGCATACAATGCATACTACTTACTTGCATTAACAGGGTAAATGGCAAAACTCTGTGGCTGTTGCATTTATTCTGCATCCCCTCACATTTTCGCCTGCATCACCCCTATTAATCAGTCCTGTCTGGGACTGTCCTTAATGTTTGCAGACAACTTAGGAGCTTCCACAAGGTTCCATGATGGCTGGGCAGCAATTACCTATCGCAGACACCCAAGTTACCAGCCCGCAGGACGGCTTTTCTTCTTCTGCCATGCAGAGAGGTTTATAAAATGGAGCCAGTCCTAACTGGGAGCGGGTCTCATTTTTGGTTTTGTGGTGTTGATGAAAAGGAAGTTCATTGAAGAATGCTACTGGAAATATTTGTCTGAAATGTCTCGGGTTCAGCAGACCACTGACAAGCAAAAGAGAGATTTGTGGTGCCAGCAGCCACACGGGCTGGTGCAGCTGTGCTGGCCAGGGACGAGCAAAGGTGCCAGGGCAGCCAGCACTGCTGGAGTGCAGCAAGGGGACTAGCACTCCTTCGGGAAACAAACCATTTTCATCTCTATTTTCTGCTCTGCAAGGAATTCTGAGATGCCAACCTTTTTTTCTTTTTTTTCTCTCAAATAATGAGAATGAGGTAGTTGAGACAGATGTGAAATAAAGTTTAAAATACTGTGGAAATGAAAGATTAATGTGCTCTCTTGAACGTATATATTCAGAACAGGGTACTTCGACGTTACTGAATTGTTTTGTTTAATTTTTATTTTTCTGCAGCCTAATTTTTTCAAACTTTGCGTATTTCCCATTGTTCATATAAATGATGTTGTGAGCAGAAGTTTCAGCAGAAAATTTCCCAACAATGCAGAACATGGGGACAAAGCACTAATACTTTGGTATCTTGCAGTGCTATTCTCTTGTTTTTTTCAGGAACTGACCATGTGCACAGCAATGCGCAGACTGGTAGATAGAAAAGAAGGCAAGTAATCTGGACTGTGGTTGTGTCAATATTTGTGTCAAAATTATTACTGGGATGAAGTGGACCACTGACTGGATTTCCCTCCTTGCTATGCCCCAGCTTGGCTTCAGTTTCTCTATCTGCAAAAGAAATGCAATCCTGTTGTTTTCTTCCTCCTCACAGGTGTGATTCATGACTCTTGCTCAGGCTAGGGTAAATTTGGTGGTAAAAACTGCAAATCATTATTAGGAGGGAGGATGACACAGTCTGTGTCCCAGAAATCTTGCAATCAAAAACTGTGATGTGAGAGCACCATCATGCAAAGACATGCTGGTAAGCCTCAATTATCAGCCTGCTTTCTGGGGAATTTTACTGCCTTGTGCTTCTCGATATGTTTTTGTGTGCTTATTTTTGTGTTTCTCTGAACAAGTCCTGGCAAGTACCATGAAAGCTTTGGCCCCTTGCAGTGAAATAATGGAAGTTTTTTTCCATTGCACTATTTTATGAGAGCATAAAATTTCATGGCATTTATGGAAGTTTGTGTCATGAAGCAGGTGGCTTGTTAGCCTTTATTTTATTTTACTAGACTCATTTGTACACATGTAATATTGAATCTTTGCCCTAAGTTTGTGAATTATGCGAAGATATTGTCTGATATTGCTATCTGAGGAACCTGAGGAATCTTTGTTGATGGTGACTAAGCAAGCAGGTATATTTATCTAGTCTAGATTTTGATGTAGTGTTTAAATGCTCCATATCAGATTGGAGTGATAGCATATAAGAAAGGAGAGCAACCTTAAGGCCAGAGAGTGGCAATCTGCCACTGATGGCTTGCACATAAGCTTAGCCAGCTAGTTTATCTTCTCTCTTCAGTCTATTCTTGTTCTACCTAATTACAGGCATGCTGCAAGCCTGAACTAAGCGAGGATAGTATTTCCTTGGTATCTGTAAAATGCCGTCATAGCTAGCCTAACAGCTATCGTGGTAAGCACATACAGAAATAAGGAAGAGAAATTCAAATGACCCTAACACTCAAGACTCTGGATTGCCTTCTAATCCAGATGTTCCCCCATGATACTGCTGGGGTGCTGGCTTAGCAGCAGTAAAACCCAACTGTGCACTTCTCTCTCTGCAGGTTGTATTCTGCATGTGCCGGCAAAGACCTTTTTAAAGATGGTCCACTTTCACCAGCTGGAGGGATTTTTAAAGTTCTGAGATGAAAGAGGGACTTCTGGCTCTCTTTATGCAGAAGGCTGTTGTCAAGTCATTGTTTGCCATTATTAGATGGTTACTGCAAGTGTCCTGCATTACAGTGAAACCTGTATTTATGCCCCCCCTGTACTTATGGCCACCTGCTTTAGGTGGTCACTGGTGTTAATAGCCGATGAAATCTCATTCCCTGGGACATGTCTTCTCTTTTGCATAATCCTTCACTCTCTAACAGGCAGCCACCTGCCTGCCATGCTTTAGCCACCTGTGGGCCTGCCCAGCTGTGTAAATTGCATTGCAATCAGAATGACAAGGCAGCTCGAAAGAGGCACCACTCGGCGCCAGCAGATTACTGTGTAACATGTTTTCAAGCCATTGACTTTTACATTGCAAACAAAGTCTTTTTATTTGACCTTTTAAATGCTCTGTTGCAAAATGCACAGGAAGTGCAGTGACAGCATGTATGTGGAAATTGCTTTCATGCTGATTTTTGGTGTACTTTGGCCCATTACACTGGTTACAGAAGTTTCCTTTATTTTATTTTTTCCTTCCTTTTTTTGGTAGCGGGTGGCTCCCTAGGGTGTCCATTATTAACGTGCTTAACTCTAATCCATTAATGGCATCCCTGGCTGTATTCCCAGCAGATATATCTCTAAGGCTGGAAGGAGTGACAGGCTTGTCATCTCAAAGATGCATATTCCAGCCCTCCTGCAAGTGTTCCCTGCTTCACTGCAAGTCCAGCGTGTGTGCCAGGATGAACTTTTCTCCTCGCATCTTATCTAGCACAACAGATTAGCTTTTCACTTTATGCCATTGTTGTGGTTTAACACCAGCCGGCAACTAAGCACCACGCAGCTGCTCGCTCACTCCCCTCCAGTGGGATGGGGGAGAGAATCAGAAGAGTAAAAGTGAGAAAACTCATGGGTTGAGATAAAGACAGTTTAACAGGTAAAGCAACAGCCGCATGCACAAGCAAAGCAAAACAAGGAATTCATTCACTCCTTCCCATCGGCAGGCAGGTGTTCAGCCATCTCCAGGAAAGCAGGGCTCCACCACGTGTAATGGTTACTTGGGAAGACAAACGCCATCACTCCAAATGTCCCCCTCTTCCTTCTTCTTCCCCCAGCTTTATATGCTGAGCATGACATCATACGGTATGGGATAACCCTTTGGTCAGTTGGGGTCAGCTGTCCTGGCTGTGTCCCCTCCCAGCTTCTTGTGCACCCCCAGCCTGCTTGCTGGTGGGGTGGTGCGAGAAGCAGGAAAGGCCTTGACTCTCTGTAAGCACTGCTTAGCAGTAACTAAAACATCCCTGTATTATCAACACTGTTTTCACCACAAATCCAATACATAGCCTCATACTAGCATTTATGAAGAAAATTATCTCTATCCCAGCCAAGACCAGCACAGACATCTAGCTTCCCCTGTGCCGCCCATGAGCTGAATGCTATTTTCTGTCACCGTTCCTGAGCCCTGACTGAGGTAGCTGTTTTACCTGCATATTACCTAACCACGTGCCTGGAGCCACAGAGAGATCAGGCTGGGAAGGGCTGGTCCAGCAAAACACTTAAGTGCACACTTCATGTAACTACTCTGGTGGTTAAAAAGGAGGAAGGTCAAACACTGAATCAGTGCCTTGTTTTGCCTAGGCAAGAAGCTGCTGGGAAGGACTTTGATTTAGCCAGATGCAAGAGCTCACGTTGTCCTTGCTTCTGCCTGTAGTCTTTGATCACAGCTTTTCCCCTTAAGTCCAGCGTGGGTTTTCAACAGTCACCCTGCTCCCACTGTCCTTGGGATGCAAGCATTGTGAACATGGTGCCTGCAGACTCCAACACAGCAATCCACTCCATCACCTGTGAAATGCCAGGCTGGCAAATTAAAGCCAGGGCATAAAAGGAAAAATTGAGAATAGAGCCAGAATATTCCCATTGCTTGGAATTGTGAGATTCATGTCTGTTCAGCCCTGGACACTACTGGAGTAGTGAGACCTTGGATACCTTGCAAAGGGGAAGGAGGAGGGAAGAAAACTGGAGCAGGCTTTCTGTTAGAGTGTCTTTGGGGATGAAGAAAACCTAGGCTCAGTTCTTTATTTTGAAATAATTTTATATCCTGATTCTGAACTTTATTCCAGACCAAGACTCTAATCACATGTTCACAGAGTTACACAACTCCCATCATCTATAAAAAATGAATTATTAACTGGGACTAAGAAACTGACTCTGTAGCCTTCTCTCTCAACGACTCACCCCAGCTGCAGAGATCCACCCTGAACCAGACAGCACAGGGCCCTTGTCTGGGTCCCCCTGTCCTAGGTGATTCCTGTGCCGTTGGGCTGCCTCCTCTTCCACAGAAGGCAAAGCAGCAATTCTCTCTCCCTTTCCATCTCTGAGCAGTCATTCTTATGAAAAGCTTCAGTTTTCATATGTCAGCCTATTTGACCCAAATGTAAGCTCACTGTGTAATTAAAAACGTGCCAGGCAGCTCTAGAGCTTGGCCATCTCTCCCTGCGCCACGGCCACGTACCGTTCTGAGCGCAGTTTGGCAGCGGCTGCAGAGCCCTGGCCAGCAGGACCCGCTGGAGCCAGCGCAGCAGCTCAGCACCCAGGGCGGGAGCAGTACAGATGTTGCTGACTCTCACTTGTCAAAGGCTTATTATCGAGTCCTCAGCCAGGCACGGGCTGGTGTGTGTGGGTTCTCTGTGCTACAACAGAGTGACAGTAGCTGCCAGGAATCTCACTTTTTTGGGGATTTTCAAAGAAATATAAACTAAGTTTGAAAAGGAAGGTGCTACTTAACATGATATGACAGATATATTTACACTAGCAGAATTACATTGTATCTTGTGCTTATTTCCGCCAGATATGAAAGGAAATTGGAGATCTTGGCCAAGAGATTAGAAGTGTGTCCACATTGTCTGAGGAGTTATTTTCCCCTCACCGTGCTCATCCAAGTTCTCTGGCCAGACTGTAATATTAATTAGTTAGGTGGGTATAATCCAGGAACAAATCCTCAGCATGAAGTTAAGCTGGTATTGATAAACTCAGGCTTGGATAATATCATTTAGTGTGGTAGATGTGTGGCTGCTGAGCATTAGCTGTAGCATGGCCACAGTGGCAGGCCCACGCATCTAGGATCTGTTCCTGTTATGACCCTGAGGATAAGGAGAGCAAAGTGCTCTTTTTTGCCTTGGGCTTTCCGGTAGATTAAGCCTTGGTTTCTCAGTTCATTGGTAAAACTTCAGGCAGTAAAATACCTGGTGTTTGGATATTAACTAGGTATTGAATGTTTCAGCTGAGTGCGATTAAAACACTTAAACAGCAGTAAAGTAACGAGGCATCCTTTTGCCTATAATTAATGGCAGAGTGAGACTGACTTCAAGTCTTCATAAGAACTTTCATTTTTCCCATAAATGATGACAATGAATAACATTTACAGCTTCTGTTTCAATTCGCAGGTAGTTGTGTGTATTTTTTCCAACTATACCAGATGTCTAACTTTTCATTGACTTACTAAAATATGTTATTCATCCCTGCAAATCTTGCCTCCTTTTGCATCCTTTTGCGAGCATGATTGCCACAACAGCACTACTGAGATTGTTTGCAATAAATGTCTGGGTGGACTAGACTCTTTTGTTGTGGCCTGGATGCTGAAGGACCTGTTGGTTCTTACAGCTTCGCTGTATGTGGGATTGTCATCTGTTTTATGTTAAGGCTGATGGTAACACTTGCTCGTGTTTCATGTTTCATATTTAGTGGGAACACTGCTTGCACAAAGAGTGCAGCCAAAATTTTTTGAAAGGAATAGTTATTTTGAGGGCCTCCATTTCAAAAAAAAAAAACCAAACCAACAACTCAGAAATGACATGCTGAAAAAGTTGCAATCTCACCACCCAAAGCAGTCAGTCATTTTTGGAAATCTTGACCAGCAATATTTTGGCTTGTTAGGCACATCTCAGTTTACACATATCAGTGCTGTGTCCAGAAACCAATATGTGCTTTGATCACTGAGAATTAAGTCAATACACAAATGTGTAGAAAACTCAGCCAAGGGGAAAAATCAGTCCTTACAGCAACTGTGAAAAGCTGTTGATTTATTTATTTGTATTGTCACTCAAAGAACGTTGCCACAATCACATTTAAAGTATTAAATAGATTGTGGCTGAAAATTACATTTTAGGCAGCTGAGGCAAGTTTTTCTGTTAAAAAAGTAAAATAAAGCAAACACAGGAAAGAAGCTCTGGGAGAAGGAGCCACAGGAAAGCAGTAAATCTGCAAAACAGAAGGATAAAGCACTGTCCAAAATATCTCGTTCGAGATTTATGGTGAACGATAGTTAAGTACTAATGAAACAAGGCACTCAGTCTTTAGCTGACTTCACTTATATTTAATGATTCTCATCGGACTACAAGATGAGACCTTAATGATCTTAGTGTGTAGCTAAAAATTCACTTCAGTAATCTATTCTCAAGCCTCTTTCTGTCTGGAAAGCTTGCGAGGAAAGCTGTGCTGCGGTGAGGGGAGGATCTGGTGGCGAAGCCTTGTGACTAGACCCACTCTTATATGGTTTGAGCTGTGGCGTTGAGCACAAAAGCCAGCTTCTGCAATGGCGATGCTGGCAGAACTGCAAACAAGGAATTACAGTAATCCCATCTAGATGTTATTAAACTGTGCAACTGCTTTCAGAAGAGCAAGGGACCGGGCAAGATTTAATCCAGGAAATGTTTACAAGACAGCAAAAGGGTGTTTCAGTTACATTTTAATATGTGAGGCTCTTACCTCTCTTTTGACAAGCGTAAGTCCTTGACGTTTTTCAGATGTGTAACGTGGATATAATAATCTCAGGAAATGTGTTTTGAGTAAATGATTATTTTCAAGGGTAAGAGAAAGAAACCAAACCTTCAGTTATGGTTAGGATTTTGGTTTTGCCAGTCAAAGCTCCTCTTCCTCGAAAACATCATAAACAATCTTCTCAACTGTAGAAGGGCCTGTCAAGAGACATATATAAAGATGTGAAGTAACAAGTGGAATGGCACACATTGACTGTCCCTCAGGCTGATCTTGTTAAAAGGTACTGCTGACGTACATATTACAAGTTTTTTGGAGAGGTTTTTTTTGTAATTGTTACATCAACACCTACGATCATTATAGCGGAAAAGAGACCTGGAAGGATTGATTTCTTCTGCAGGTTTTGAGTCTCCTTATCTTGAGCACTTAACACTGTGAATTTTCTGTCTCTGTTTCTCAGTAAGACCATTGCTGTGCCTTATGCATGTTGAATCCCTCCCCGAGTCCAATGGGCCAGCATCCATGACAAGAGCTAAGTGTGTGGGCGAGAGCTCTGCTGGTCTGGAGCCAGAGTTAGTATTTCCTCATTTTTTAACGATAATGTTACAGGGAAGTTGAAAGGTGTTTTTTTTTTCCAGTAGGGAAATGGGGTAAGGCAATAAAAGTGGTGAAGAGACCTGTTACAAATAGTGCCATAACGTGTACATGGAACAACCTAATCTAAACATGCCAAAGTTGGTTGTTCTGAGTGGAGGCTGAAGGTCAGGAGTATACTTCAAATAATTCAGCTATCCAGGAGTAAAAACCTGAGTCCTGGCCAGCACTTCAGACCAAAGTGAAAGTACTTTCCCGTGGTGATGCGCTGGTATGGACTTTGGTGAAGCCCCGCCTCTGGAATGACAGCTGGACCTAAGTAAGATCTGCATGCCAGGCATGGACAGTCGGAGAAGTCAGTGCAAGGGTGAAACAGGACGGGTAACGTCAGAAAGCAGAAGGGAGAAGACAAAGGCATATCTGGTCATTAGCTTTATAATTGTTCTAAAAACCATTTTTTTATTTGGGCAAAATTACAAGGATTATTTGTAAAAACTGAATGACAGCCTGATAAGTCAATTTTTATTTGGTCTGGCAAGAGTGGTTGTAAGGACACAATAGCAATGGGGAGCCCGCAAAATACGTGTATACATGTGTGTATAGGATAGTGCCAAAGAGACTAGGCATGTGTTCATGCCTATGTGCGAGGCAGTGAATTCCTGCCACAAGTCCTGGGAATCAACAGCACTTTGTCTCCCATCGCGTGGCCTCATCAGCGTTGGGCACATGGGGAACGGCTCTTGGAAGTCTCTGTGGCAGTGCCTTAGCCCCCAGGAAGGAGCCCTGGGTCTGGAAAAGGATGCTGTGAAAAGTCTGCAGTTCCATGCTATTTTTGCTTGTTTATCTGGTCAGCGCCAGCCTATTTTGTGGGCAGCTTGTGCTTGTCTCAAGGTATTTGGATTTGATAATCTGATCAGTGCCAGTCCATTCTTGGCTTCTCTGTCCACCTGCTGACTCCCTTGTGTTATCCTTCTGGTGCTCCATCCATCTGTTAAGAATTTACTTACAAAATGCATTAAAATAAATCACTATGATTTTATGTGCATAGGGATTCTGTTTCCAGCATTTCAAAAATCCTAATAAATAACTGTATCTGTTAGTAACAGTATCATAGAGTCTTGTATTTTACCATTAGTGATTTACAGGGAATGCCACGATGCTTCGAAAACAGCCTTTTAACACTCAAATTTGGTGGTTTTCAGAATTCATTTTATACTTTGTTGTCAGGTAATACAGGTTTTCAGACCAGGTGCACGTGCTGAACACTATTATCAAATAAATATATTCAGATACAGAGTACAACAACAGCTTCCATTGGATTATTGCTTGACTGTAAAGAAGATCACAGCTGAGACCTGGGGCAATGGAAAAGCTACAGATCCAGACATTTTTTAGTTTCTGAGCTATTGATTTTTCCATGGGGGAGGACGGGATGACCCTGCAAGGAGAGAAGACTGTTTTCCATCCTCTGCAGAAGCCGATCCGAGTGCTGTTTGTACCAGCACAAGTCATGCGATAGCTGGGGGAGCCTGAAAAGGCTGGCGCCACCAGCCAACGCTGGTCAGGCAGGGCCATAGGACAGGGGATTGGCTGAGTCCCTGCCAGTAATGGGGCTGGAGGTCATGGGGGAAACAGGTGATGTTCAAACCTCCTTCATAACCAGCAGCGGAGCTCCCCTGAGCTTCAGGAGCAGCGCCTGGTGGGACGGCCACTGAAGGTGTAGCTCCATAACCATCAAACTGTTGAAGGTATAGGAGAGGAGGAAGACTTGCTGGAGGCAAGGTGAGGACAGGTCGCAGACATGCTGGCATTTGGAAGCTGCTGAAAGGCCATGGAGAGGTTTCGCAGCTGAGCAGCTCTGGTTGCCCTGTGTCCCTTTGCGTGGATTCGTGCCGCTCATCACCACCAAGCTTCCAGCCGTTTTCAGGGGACTGACCCTGAAGAGAGACTGCTGAACACAGTGTAGTTGATGCCATTTTATCTTCTTGTTCAATGCTTGTGAGCTGTAGTTTATTCAAATGAAGCCTTTATCTGTAACATATCATTTAGAGCCATAATGTTATAGGAAGAGAAGGGCAGCTTGGCTGATACAGGGATTAAAATCTTTTAACGTTATGTCCCAGATAGTAAGTAATGTGATATAAAAAGATTCTAATGCATTCAGCAAAGCCAAACAGAGCAAGACCTGAACAAACCCCAGAGGAAACCAAGACAACCAGCCTAAAATATAGGGCAATGTTTTCAAATTTGGTGTAAGTTCTTTTTGTCTAATTAATCTATATCTACCAATATGTTAATGTCAGGGAGACACAGAAAGCTGACTGCCACTGAAAGGTCCCCAAGGCTGAAAGAAAACAGTCCCAGCTTGTGGCTAATTATTTTTTTCCTTAAAATTTATTACTCCGAAAGATAAGCAAACATGGTGTTTATTTGACCTGTGCACCTTGTACCAGACTCTTTTTCCAAATACCGTTCTTTAAAACAGCAATTAAAATGACAGAAAAAGAGAAGAAAATGCTGCTGAAAACACAGCAGCATAACAGTGAAGGAAGGGGATGAACATGGCTTGAAATTACAGCAGTCGCTGCGTCAAGATGTTCATCACCCTTGTTTATGGCCATGCAAGACATGGGCTGAGTTTCCAGCCCTGCTGATTTTCCTCATGGGTCTCATGACATCTGCTGTTTTCTTCCTGAGAACCCAAGCCTGAAAGTGTGTTGCTAAAGGGTGATCTCGGCTTTGCTTTATGAGGTGCCTCTGCTCCATTTTCTGAGGAGAGTAAGGCATGGCCATGGGACCCCAGGGTGGTCTGCAGGCAGCCGTCTGCTATGCTTGTCCACCCTCTGGGCTCAACCGGCCCCTCACGCCCACATGCGTGGAGCAGCATCAGCCTCGGCATGGGGCTATGCCAAGCACGTGGTGTGGGGGGTCGCGGCACCGCAGCTGGCACGTCGCTCCTTGCATGTGGGGAGTACGGCTGCTGTTATCAAGTGCTGTGGTTACCCGTGCCTCATTTACAGCCTTTACATCCCTCACCAAGGTAAGCTGTAATCTTTGGGGAGCTATCAGGATATCTGATTTATTCAAGAGCCTGTAATAAACTTATGACAGTTATTTCTGTAGCTAATGGGAATGCAAAAATTCAGATAACATATGTTAATACTGATAAGCAAAATCTCTGATAAGAGCACCCCCCACCACTAAATAGGAAAACTCTGCTCTGACTGCTATTGAGCCTCTGTGCCTTGCTGTCAGTGAGGAACTTTCCTGAAAGATGGATTTGTGGAATAGAAGTAGACTACCAAGACTGAAGGTGTCTGTCACTTGACATAGACCTTGATCTCCCCAAGCAATTAAGTTGGTTGTGCCTGTGTATGGTGAATCTGTTTAACCTAAGATGAGGCTAAGAAGGGGACCTTTCTGATTTACATTGTGTTGCATCTTTGGGAAAAAAATTAAAAAACACGATGCCCAGTCAAAGCTCCTGGCAATGACAGCATTAGCTACTGCACACAGCTGCTCCCACTAGTGACTGACTGGAGCCCAAAGGCTCGACATGGGGGCTTTGATCATTTGTCGATGCTTTTGAAATGCACAGCTTTTCTCCTTCCGTCCTAATGGCTTTATAACTGATTCATAATCTCACTCTTCTGAATGAGGTTAAGATATGGCTGAATACGTTGCTGAGTAAATGGCTTGCTTTGTGGTATTTCTATTAGGCTTGAAAGAAAGTATCACTGACTTGCCTAAGAAGGGGTTTGTATTTCATATAATAGCGGATATACATCCTGATGTGCATGCTGTTTATAATGCATTGGTAGAATTTATCATAGGAACATCCAGACCTCTTAAACACGCACTAAATTTAACTTTAAAGCAATGCTAATTCAGGGGGAAAAATAGTATGCATCATCTGTCGTCAATTTTATAGTCTGTGATATGTGTAACCAATTGTTCTTATTTACATTAATTTGCATTGTGAAAAGCAATTTTACAGTTTCAGTCAGACTTAATAGGCAATTTGCAGCTCACTGCCTAATGGCGTAGTTACTTAAGCCTGCCCCCAGGGTGCTTTCTAGACCTGACATGAGACTAAACCTTTTAAATGTTCAATTGAACATCTTAGAAAGTCAAAAAGTCTTTAGCTATTAGACCCGGTTCATACTTGCCTTGTCATATTTGATATTATTGCTACAGATGCCCTTTGATTCGTATATATTTTGCCCTAGACTGCAGAAATGGTGATTCGATTCTACAAAACATCGTGGCATGAATGGCTCCCCCCCCCACAGAGTCACTTTGCTGAAAGAAGAAGGTGAAGGTAAGAATGTCCTGGCAAGCCTTACGCCATGGCAATTCTGGTTCAGTAGATCTACTACCTGCATTTAATGACTGACTTTTCACCAAGGCATCTCATCTTAATGACACTTTTCCGCATATATGAATGCACGAACCATCTCCGGTAGGTGTGATAAAAGCTAATTTTAAAAGAAGACTGAATGAAAGCCCTTAATTCACAGCAATTTTACTTCAGGTTGAATGTATTAGGGGCAAACTGAAAACCAAAATAACCTACATTTGGGTGATGCTGCAGAGGCTATTGTGATTTTTGGCACTCTCAGAGCACTACCTAAGAAAGGTTCTTTGCCCCATCAAGTTACATTAGGAGCTTATCATTCTTCTGATACTATGTTTCATCATTGAAGAGGCACTTTGAGAAAGCAGTCTAATAGGGAAGGTTGCTGGTTATTACACAAAAGATGTGTTGTTTGGTCATCCTTGTACTAATGATTAATGAAGACAATAGAGAGTTGGGATACTCACTCATTTACATGAAGATATTGGCAAGTTTGACATCAGGATGGATCACGACCTATGTTACTGTTGTAGTTTGATAGTGATCCTCTTTCACATTCAGCAGTGTTCATTTCCAACACACTTCCAGATGTTGAGATATTTGTTTCTAACCCATGCTGATATCACATATATATATGCACTTCGCAGCAGATTATGAAAATATGTGAATGTTATTGGATTTCTGTCTTCTCTAATATGATAAAGCAAATACAAGGTTTGCTAAATGCCATTTTCTAGGAAAGAATATTGTGCCATGCTGAACTAATGTAATATCATCGTCCTTCTTCTTTAGGAGTTTGCTTTATTTCTGCAAGAGGATTTTACTTCAAAAGATGTCGCAATTCACTTCACAGTAGTATACAAGAGAGATTCAAAAAAATTGCTATAGATGTGTGCTACTTGGCATATCTTGCATTTGCAGCATTGCGCAGAATGTGGAAAGATAGTCAAGGAAAGTTACGTATCAAATCACCCCATGTCATAACGCAAAAAGTCCCTTATTTACAATGAGCTCAAGGTATTTGAGGCTGTGAATATCCCAGCCAGTTTAGCAAAAAATAGTAAAATTATGCTTTTGTAATGTTTTTCAGCTAGATCTGGCTAGTTTGAGGCCGTCTGAGCTTTGTGATGCATGGAGGTGGTGTAGGTAGCCTAGGCAATCTGGTATTGTCTATTTGTACTTCAGAATATCAGTGATCTAACCTATTTTCAGTTTGAAACCTTTGCTGTTTTCTCACAGCTACATAATTAAAAAGCACAAAAGTTCAGAAATCAAAGTGTGAAAGGTTGAAGACAGCCTTTTAAAATGGGAGGTATAGGACATTTTTACAGCACTAGAACAAATCTTTACTACTTTTCAGAGGTTCACTTGTAACACAGCTAATATTTTTAGCTTTTTATGAAAAAGAATGACAATTACGGCTGCACACAATGCGAACTGTATTCCATGGCTGAAGGTGGCATTAGACTTGGGGCAGGAAGAAGGCTGGAGCTCCTCTCCCTCCACCCACGCCCTGGATGGCCTTGGTTAAGGTCTGACTTACCCCACTGGGGCCTTGCCACAGCCTGGGACTCTCGCAGGTGACTTTGCTGTTGTCCTCTCCCACCAGCTACTGTGGTAATCCTGCTGCAGAGTTTGCCACAAAACCCACCACGGAATAATATTTTTTTTCAACCTGCTCTGGATTCTTCCTCTGCACTTACCAAGAACTCCATACCTAGTGATAAAGGCTGGTCGTCTGAGACCACCATCCACAACTAAGGTTTGGTTTGCTCCCCCCCACACTCCGGGTTGTTCACTAAAAATCCTAAGGGCGTTGGGAGCAATCACTGCTGTTGACCACACATTAGAAGAATGATCTTGTGGAACTGCCACCCAGTCTTTGTTCTACTTCCCAGATACCCAGCTCTCTGCAAGTCTCTGTAAGTCAATTGGGTTTTGTGTTTCAAAGTCTATATTCTCCAAAATGCAGAGGTAATGTTTATGAAAAAAATCACAATAATGGAGGATTTTGGATTAGCTGAGTTCTTTTACCTTTAAATCAATGACTGACAAGGACACTTTCTAGTTTGCTGTGGCACAGTGCAGACATAAATTTGGTTTTTGTTGTTTATTAATGTTTAATAAATAGTGACCTGCAGATATGAGATGTACTTTACAGACTAGTACTGCTATGTTGTTGTGAAGAAGACGGACTGCATCTAACCCTTCTGGTAATGGACACTGGTCTTTTCATCTTTCATTGATTTTTGCAAGATGGGTTTTATCAGCTGAGCTGCATACCCTCTAGGTTCATGCTGAATACTGAGTGTATTCATTAAAGCGTAGAGAAGAACTCAGGAAAAATATTAGTCCATTAATCACTTGCACATATAATGACCTTCATGCCTATGTCTCAAAGTGGCCAGCCATGTCAGCCAGAGTGGCAACATCAAAGCACATTAATTCTCAGCCCATGCAAGAAGCAGGACAGCGCACTCTCTGAAGGTGGCCACAGGAGGAATGGAGTCCTGCAAGGAACAGGTGAGCATGGAAAGAGATCATCCCAGAACGTAAAGAGTACGGCCAAAAGCAAACAGCCACGGGAACGCAGTTAGTCCCAGCAGACCCTGGCAGGGTGGGCTCTGGGGGAGAGGGCAGCCCTGCCCACGGACAGAATCACAGAATGGTAGGGGTTAGAAGGGGACCTCTGGAGATCATCTTGTCCAACCCCCCTGCTTGAGCAGGTACACCTAGATCAGGGTGCACAGGACCGCGTCCAGGCGAGTTTTGAATATTTCTAGAGAAGGAGACTCCACAACCTCTCTGGGCAGCCTGTTCCAGTGCTCTGTCACCCTCACAGTAAAGAAGTTTTTTCTCATGCTGAGGTGGGATTTCCTGTGTTCCCATTTGTGCCCATTGCCCCTTGTCCTGTCATTGGGCACCACTGAAAAGAGTCTGGCCCCATCCTCTTGACACCCACCCTTCAGATATCTGCAAGCATTGACAAGATCCCCCCTCAGTCTTCTCTTCCGCAGGCTGAACAAACCCAGGTCTCTCAGCCTTTCCTCATAAGAGAGGTGCTCCAGTCCCCTGATCATCTTTGTGGCTCTCTGCTGGACTTGGTCCAGCAGTTCCCTGTCTTCCTTGAACTGGGGAGCCCAGTGCTGGACCTGGCCCTTGCTGTGGGAGCTGGGGGTGCCCGTGGGGGTAATGCAGCGCTGAGGGGCCCTCACCAACAGAAGGTGATGTTGTTCTTTAAAATGCTGAGATCCACAGAGGGAGGAGTCTAGCATTTTGATGTACAGAACTTAACTCCTGTACAGATTGTTCACAACTTATTTGCATAGACTGTTTCATGTCCACAGTCCTTTTCAGAGGCTAAGAATGATCACTAAGGCAAATTGGAAATCAAATGAATGGACATGTTGTGCTTTAAATGATTATGCCAGCATTTTAAAACTGTGATTGCAGCACAGAACAAGGCAGAATATATTTCTTTAAAAGGAATTATGTACAAAAGCATAAAACCTTTTCTTCAGCTATTCTGATAACAGAGTGCAAAGACTGGCTGCAAAAACAAGACAAACAGCCGTAAGAAGATAGTCAGCTTGAGTGAACCTTCTGGTTGTGCTGGTGCCTTGTCCTCCACTGCTGCAGCAGTGGGTTGCTTCAAAAGTGGTGAGACCTTGTGAAGAAGAGACTATGGCCCTTGTAGCTGCCAAAACCAACATCCATACAACTTCAGGGACTCACCACTTGATGTTAAAGAGCAATTTGATCCCCTATATCAGAGCTTTTGTGCAGCGATATTTGGCGTGTGTTTCTGTGAGACTGTTGCAGGAGGCAATCCTGTGGCTGCAGGCAGGGCTGGGGGCTGGCAGGAGTGGTGTGCTGCCCTCACGCTGCCCAGCCTGAAGCAGCCTGGAAGCCAGTGTACCCCAGCATGGTCCTGTGCCCTTCTGAAGGAGGGCCTGTGCTTCCCTTGTGCGCTGCCTCCTCACCTGTGATGTGGGGAAAGAGCACTCCAGCAGGAGCTCTGATGGAGAGTTGAGGGTGGACTTCATGTGTCTCGGGGAGAACATGCATCAGGCAGGGATGGGAGCCAGAGCCCAAGCATGCGCCAACCGGAGAGGTGAACTCTGTAACTCTGTGAAGTTACAAAAACAGCACTTAGGCTAACTGTGGATGTGGGTCTGACCCAGCTTCCCAGATGGGTCCTTATGCTCGCAGCGTGTGTGTATTCTGTCAAATCCCCTACCACGGAGATCAACTGGATCTCTGTCTATGTCTCTCGGAGTGAGATCAAACCTTGAAGTTCAGCACAACCTTCTCCCTTTTCTCCTTTTTTTTCAGAAGTTTTCCTTCTCTTTTCCCCTGTTGTGGTATTTTGGCTGAGATGGGAGGTGTGTTACAAATGCAAATCCCCAAGTGAACACAAGATCGGTTACCGCATGTCAAGGGCCGATGTCATCGGTGGAGGTCTCCTGAGGTGACCTAGGCATGGCAGGGAGAAACAAGGGGAAACTTAACAAAGTTCTGACCTTCCACTGTGCCTGAAGGGCACTGTCACGGCAGTGTCCCTGGCAAAGCGGTGGGTTTCCGTGGCACGGCTGCCACTGAGGGCACTGGCAGAGCCCTGTATCCTGGGCACATGCAGGGCTCCAGGCAGCGGCACCTGCAGGCAGGAGGGGCTGGACGTACCGTAGAAGTAATACCTGTCTTCTAAAGTAAGCAACGCCTTGAGCACGGTAACATTGTCAAATGGGGCTGTCTGTGGCTGAGATCACTTGTTTCCCACTTGAGTAGGAATGCAGCAAATTACTGCTATGATACAGCCTATGAGCTGTGTAAGTGATATAAAAACACTTTTAAATTTATCCCGAAATGGTTCTGATACACTGAAAATACTGATCGCACTGACTGCTTTTGTTTTACTTTTCTTTCTCATCCATAGTGCTGTACACTTTCCAGACAACTCCAGTGTCTAATTTGCCAATTCTTTGTTTTTCTCTGCCAAATCTCTGCTAGACTTTGAAAAAAAGAGGTGACTCTATCAGCTTTATTTCCGAGGTTTCATTGACTGCCCTCAGAACACCCACATTTGAGCAGCTTGTCTGTGGATTTTTAGTTAACTGCTGGGGAAGCTGCTTTATGACAAAATTATGATTAATGATTGCCTTTGCATGTTTCTTATAAATGAGATGCTCTGTCACTAAATAAATACACAAAAAATGGGCTGGGTGTAAAAGAGCATGTTTTTCACCAAAAATGACATCCTTAGTTGTAAATTTTAACAGATGCCATGAAACCAAAGATATTATAATCTATTACAAAAAGCCTTTGAAGTTCTGTTTTAATTAACTTGCAAAGCCATCAGGACTCTTGAAGAGAAAATGATATGTGTAGTATATCTCAAGAACTGCTTGAATGTGATCACGAGGATGTGATGGGCATGGCTGGAGAATAAAAGTACAGAAGAACAGAAGCTAAGAGCAGTCACTACTGTAGCAATGCATAGTTGATATTTAGCAAAGCAACCCTGGCATGGAAAGCAACTGTGAAAAAATTGCTGCCACTCCCTTAAAAAACCCTTCTTGCTCCAGCAGCAAAAGGGGAAAGGCTCTGAAGCTGAAGCCAGTGTTTGAAGAAGTTGATCCTTAACAGAAACAGAGAATGGTATATCCTGGGGTAAATGTATATTCACATACAGATCGTGAATTTCTTTTAAATCATTTTCCCTGGATGCTCTTGCTCTCGATCAATGACAGTGGCTTGCAGCCCACTCACAGGTCCCTGTCCCCACTCCCCTGGCAGCAGTGTGGGGCAGTGGGAGTGACGCGGGGCACAGCATCCTCTGCCTGGCCAGCTGGACCTGCCCTGCATCGGGTAGCACGGATGGGGCCCATCAGGACTGCTGTAAAAATAAATGCTGTGAAGCTGCTCCAGAAGCAGCATCCTCCCAGACCAAAGCCCCAGCCGGGCAAAAGCAGGAGCCCCAGCACCAAACAGGGCTCAGCATCCGTTGTAAACAAAAATATGTCTTGAACTTCGGGTGGTGATGATGCCTGTGGACCTGAAACACATATCTCAGGTGGAGCAAGTACTCAAACCGGCCAGAACTAGGTCTGAAGGCAGTTTTCAACTTGTTCTCCTCCCATGCTGCCCAAGGCAGACATCAGCATTGTAAGGATCGCTGTCCCTTCACAGGCTTTGTACAAACTCTGGGGCTGATCTTCAGCAAATGCAGTGTGGCTTGTTTGTTGTTCAAGTGTCGGCGGGCGCTCCATTGCACACTGCAGACACCTTGCAGCTTTTCTCTTCCAGAAACTTCTGACTGAATGAAAGAAGACTAGGACTGTAGTGGATTTATCTCTGAATATATTATATTGGCTACGGATGGAGCCCCCGCTCGCTTTATAGCATCACTGTTTTTTGACTGAAGGTAACCATATGCTGTATTTCCATAGCATGTGCTTCAATGAGATTTCCATACCAGAGCAGATGGGCATGCTCCAGCATGGCAGAACTGTCTCTGTGGCACCACTATGAACCCTGGTGTGTAACCATGGAGTAGATGGCACTTCACATTTGTGTATGATAAACATGTTTTAAATAGGTTTGTGATTCCCCTAACTAATATAAATTCCAATTAATTGCTCTTCTGAAATCCCAGTTGCATGCCTACTGCTCACTGACTTTCCAGTTTCCTATTGTCGCTCTTTTTCCTCCTACTGATTCATCATTGGCTGTATCACTGCTGCTGCATTACAGAGGTCTTCCAGCCCAGTGTAGACAGACGTTCTTATAAACCGTCTATTGTGTGCTTGAACATCAACTAAACGAAGCAGCAGCACAGCAGTCACAGGCAAGTCAGTCACCAGTCTACTTCTTATCCTGTCTGTTCAATGTCTTGCTCTACTATAGACTGCCTGCATAATGTTGCACAAGTGATTTGGAAGTACATAGATATCTAATTTCTCATTACAATAAACAGGAGTTAATCCCTGTAGCCTGTGAGCTGGCCCTTGCTGCCCAAGGCCCCACTCCCTTGCTGAAGGCTTGGCAAGGCGCTCTGTGTTTCATAGGTGCAGTGGGAGAACTAAATACCAGCTCCTTCCAGGGGAGGTGGCACTGAGACTGCGGGACAAGACCGCAAGCTGTAGCAGTGCGTTGAAATACCATTGTAAGTGAAATACCTATGACACCTCAAGAAGAAGCATTGCGGCATTGCAGTTCTGCTGCCTGCAGCTGGCTCCCCCTGTCCGGCCCTTTCCCAGCCCCACGCGTCTGGTTTTGCCGGTCTGTCCCCCGGCCGGTGTTTCCATCACCACTTACAGCCGGGTATGTGCAGACCATTTTTTTTCACCCACTCATTTCCTGGTTTATTTGATTCTGAAATAATTGTGCTCAAGCATTAAAATAGGGTGATTCAAATTATTTTTAAAGAGCTACACAACTGCTCAGGGGCTTACATGAGAGAAATAATGGAATGAATAAATGGATGACTGGTGGATTTGAGTTTTAAATGCAAAAAAAAGAACCAAGTTCCCTCTGTCATGAATGTGGGATTTAGAAAGTCTTATTCGAAGGTTTATCTAAAGGGTATATGTTTGGTTATGTCTGCAATTTACAGATTGATCCCCAGTGTGAAGTTTTGCAGAGAAAAAGCTATTATTTTAGGGTCTGGGAATAGTAAGCGGGGCTAGATCCACCAGAACTAGGTGGATTTTCAGCATGAAAGAAGCCAGGCAGCACTTGCCCTTCATCGGTATTTGAATGTGGGCTCTCAACTAGAAAAGAAACCCTGGAGGGCTGTCAGAGGATTATCTCTGCTGCTCTGCAGAAGTTCAGGGTATTGCCACCAGAGCAGCGTGCGCCTCTGATTTTGTACCAACTTAGCCAAGATAAAAATCAGACTCAATGCTTCTAGCCTCTGAAGGCAGCCTGATAAAATTAGCAGGAGTAATTTTTTGTAAAAATGTCTTTTGATTGCTTAGTGAAAGCCAGAAGATTAAATATAAGGAGGAGGACTTCAAGCCATGTTTTCTCTGTTGGTGTAAACAGGTATCATTACACTGAAACAAATGGAAGGGCTCCTAATTTACACCACCTGAAGACACGACAAATTCCCATTTGTTTGATGCTATAATGAATAGACAATTCATGGGTATGAGATGAGTTCAGGTACAAACCTTAGTTTTTAATTTCCTGCCTGTCTCACTCCGATCTGTATAGCAATCGGCATTATTTCACAGTAGTTGATTTAAAAAATAACTTGTAATACACTCTGGTCAATCCTTCCTACCAAACGATAACTTTTTTCTTCATTTAATTTTTGGTTTTTAGATTGACATCCTCATTGTAATGCATCTTTATTTTGATTTCCACTAAATGCTCAGTATTATGACTTCTGTGGAATTTTTAATGGGCAGACCTCTAATACAAATTTTGCAACTACCAGTAATTAGACTCACCCGTGTGCAATGCAGGGAGCAGGAACCTCTGTAGTCATCAAAGGTGCAGAGTCAGGGAATGAAGCAAAGCTTTGTTTTCCCTGTGAAACAGAGGGAGCTGCGCCACCCCCCCACCCCCCCACCCCCTGCCCCGAGTTTGCTATGCATTTTTGCAAACAGCTTAGCAGCAGAGTTCCATTATTTTTGACCTTTCTGTCCACATCATAGCACAACCGTTGCCATTTGGGACAGTTTAAGGTACGTCAGACTGTTCTGTAGTAGTCAGCCAACCATTCTAGCATCATCATTAGCTTTCTCTGTGGCTGGCTTGGAGTGAAGGCGAACACTTTGGGGCAATTCTGAGCAAGAGTTCCTTCAGCATCATTTTCTTTTCCAGTAGTTTGACGCCAAATACAAATTTCCATTTATTATTGTATGGAGCAGGATAATACATTTCTCAGGTTTTTGTTGCTATCTTCCAAGAACCCAGAAAAGAGTATATTTATCTGAAGCTATAATTTATTGGTGTAATGACCAAGAGCTAAAGACTGAGGATAACTAGCAACATCAAGCTTTTTTTATTTTTAAAATACCTCCCATTTTTAAAGTTTACTTGCTACATGCTTTGCTGTATTCAACAGACATAATTTGGGTCTCAGTTAACCTGCGGTTTAGGTCAAAAGGAACAACAGGAAAATTAAAAGAGTTCAACCAGCAAGAAATAATTGTGAGTTTCTTACAAAGTGGATGAAAGAGAGCAAGAACTGCCGCTGTGGAGCCAGACTGTGGAGGCTTTAAGGGACTTTGGAAACTGTGAACCTCACACGTTCAAAGCCTGCTGGGTCATCAGGGGAAACCCCACATCATTCCTGCATCTTTCATGGGCTTGCCACGCCCGAGAAGCTGTAGTGCGCATCCCACCTATTTTTAGGGCAGTCCCAGCTCTCCATCCTGCTCAAACCTCTCCTGGCAAACCCATTCCTGTCTTGAACCCTCTTGTGTAAGTTTGCATAGTGCAATGCTGTTTTATTTCGGAGCAGCAGTAAGATAATTGGGCAATGGTACTGACACTGGTCTTGGATGGCTCTGGGGAGGACAGAGTCCTCACCTCGGACCCAGGTTGCTGCAACCCCCCAGGTCTGAGTCAGCACGAAGTGGTGAAACCAAGTTAGTGCAGAATCACTGTGGGAAAGGCCGGGAGAGGCCCTGCTGCTGGGCAATGCTGGCAGTGAGCACCACCAGCTTCTGCTGCTGATGCAGCGAGGAGAGGAGATGCAGGGCACAAGCCCCAAAATCGCACACCTTCGCTGCCCTGACCTGCCTGGGCTTTCTCAGTGCTCCGTATTTCAAAGTGCATATTACCAGTGAAGTGAAAATGACATTTACTATCCTTGTCTAACTTGAAATTTTATAAATGATCTCTTCAATAAATTTTACTTTTAATGTTTTCTCCATACTGTTAGGAAATATGCTGTTTACAGATGATTACATTTTCTAAATGACTGCATTTGCTTCTCGGCCTTTAAGTGAAATGTCTGGAAAAATGTGTTTCTGTAGCCTTCAAGGTAAATAATGGGAAGTCCCTCCCTCCGAGTTCAAGACCGCTCTCAAAAAACCACCCAGGTTTTAGCACTGGATTTATCTCAACAATGCACGGTCATTTAAAAGCTTCCTGAGCTGTTTGTACTTACAAGGAACATTTCTAATGCAACTTTAGAGCATAGAAAGTAAATATGTCTAGCTTGGCAGACGACTTGAAGAAAACCTACTTAGTTCAATCATTAGGTCAAGCCAAATAAATTTCTACCTTCTTCAAAGAAAATTACTAGTGAATGTCGAGGCTGAAGTGATTGTAACTTCCTTGACATTGAAGATTTAGTTACATCAAACAATAATGAACAGCTGAAAGATGTAATTTTGGTTATAAAAAGAGTGCAGCAGCTACACATTCAAAGACAAAATAATTCTTGCTCTTCACTGCACCACAATATTTAAATACTTATGGCATTAAATATTAGTAAGACTTATTTTTAGAGGCAGCTGATGGCTCTGAAGCTTAGTCCCCACTCAGTCTGTCAGATCCTTGAGTTTCAGAGGAAAAACTGTGCAGGAAATCTTGTTCTTCAGTCGTGCTTTTCATTGCGTTACAGATCAGTAAATGGCAGTAAATGGAGCTCTGGCAATGGGAAGGTCGCTGCAGGGCCTTTGGAAATGAAAGGACTATTTTGTGTCTCGTTTAGAGACTTCTCTTTATTTATTGGTGCGTGTTACCCAGTGGCTGGGGTAATGGGCCTCAGAAGAAAGTGTTGTTTAAGTAAAATTGCTGTGGTTTGGGGGCGAAAAACTAAATCAGAAGTTCTGAGAAGCAACGGCCATGTTCTCAGGCATCTGAAATGTATCTGCTACTAAAAGCAAAGCAATTTTTTCTAATTCCAAAATCCCAGTTTGTGAGGATGCTAAATCATCCTCGAGCTTAACACAATAGTCTCCTGGCAACTGCAGATGCTTATCTTGAAAGATTCATTTTTACAACAGATTGAATTCTCAGAAAAGAGGCCAAACATAAAGATGTTAGAAATCAAAGCGAAAATCCAAAAGGGTTTTGAGGCTTGATTTGGTTAAGCATCCAAATGTTTGGATATTTATTTGAAACTTATTCAAGCTGCTTAAATCTAGAAAACTGGTAATAGGCTCTATCCTCCCTGCTCTGTGACAGAAAGTCTTGGCACATACAGTTCCAAATTGCATTGACCTTTTTTGCTGCCAAATTCTATTGCATTTTCATTTCTAATTTACTGTCCAATCCAGCCCCAAGGTCTCTAGCTTTTACTACCTTTCTAGGTTTCCATTTCCTATTCAATATGTGCTTTTCCCCCTTGCTTAATAGTCTTCATTTTTCCCCAGTTAAGTCTCATCTTATTACTAAAAAATTTAGGGACTGATATATGAGATCAGACCGACTATCCATCCATTTTGTTACTCTTTCTTCTGTAATTTACCAGGTTCAGATGCTTCAGAAAGCACAGAAAAAACACAGGAATGGATCATTATGGAAACCTTTGTCCATAGAAAAATCCATAGTGTATTTCTGTGCTAATGTAGAAGGGTTTATATCCTCTTCCTTCATCTCAGCACCTATATACGTAGCCATATTTTTCTGAATTCTAAGAAATGTTCACTCTCGGTAATATCCATTGGCAATGAGTTCCACAGGTTTATTCTGGAGGTTTATTGGTTGTTTCTGTATTTGTATTTCCTCCGATGACACTGGTATTATTTATCCTTTTTGCTTGTTTGCTAATTTTCCAAATTAGTGTCACTTATGATTGTCATTAATATGCTAAATGTCACTTCCTTTCCAGGGGCAAGGAAGATGCTGTACAGAATGAATTACAATACATGTTCTCCCTCTAATTTTTAAAGTACATTTGTATAAGGTATATTTTGAAGTATGTTGTAAAGGCTTTTCTCTGAAATCTGTGGCTGGAATTACCAACCTCTTTCTTTCTGGCAGCTCTTTTACATTGCCACTTTTTGGTAAGTAGCTGGCTTGCAAAAGGAAAATACCTGCATAAAAAATCTCTTTGCATGTTTCTTTTTTACCTTTTCCATTACCTCTGAATATTCCTGATGACATTTCTTTAATTCACTCTTCCCGATGATTGCACCATTTTTCTTAAAATGACAGACTGAAAATACCATATTGCAGGTGAAGGAGGAAGATGCAGAGCTCAGGCAGCTCCTTACTGGGGTGAGCATGATCGGGCGTGGGGGTCCCCTGCACCACTGACCCCTTCGCCCCGGCACGGGCGCCGGTGAGCACCGTGGGTAGCCAGTCCTTGTGACCATGCAGGATGAGAGACCTGGCCCAGATGAGCTGCCTGAGCCCCGCTTTGGGCCAACGGCGCTGGTGATTCAGTGCCAGCCTCGTGGCCGAGTCAGACCCCATGGCTGAGTCAGACCCCATGTCCGTAGTTACCTGGCACTTTCTCTGTTTCCTTCAATTTATTTCTTTATTTTAACATTCAAGGCTTGCCAGCCACGCTGGACTGGTGGGACCTTTGCAAATCTTCTTGGCAGCACTTCCCGCCTTCCACTCAGCTTGCTTCCTCCGTATTGGATGCTTTTGATCAGTGCTTGGGATTTATCAGTTTAATTAATCTAATCTCTGCATTATCATCCATGCTAACTGAAATAATTCCTGACAATGTTTTATTGATCCCTGTGATTGCTGAATGAGAGTGAAGCTATGTGGCAGCATATGGCAATATTTCTTATCTGCGATGGCTAAGTTTAGCATTTTAGAGTTTTTTTAGTCCTTTCTTGTAATCAGAGTTGTCTATTTGCTTAGAGATCAGGCCATTTTTGTGTGTTTCCTCATTGATAAAACTATGCTTTTTAATGTTCTGTAAAATCCTATTGTGTTCCCACAGACTTTTGCAAAAGCAAACTTCAGACACAAAATCACAGGGCATTGCTACAGTGAAATGCACAGAAGTGGTGTGGCGCACAGGCTTTTTTCTGAAGTATTCAAATTTGTTGTTTATTTTTAAGCGTTTGCAGAAAGAACAATGCTTTTTAAATAAGTACCTGGTTAGACTAATCCAGGACTACTCCCAGTAATGGCAATGGTGTGGTTTCAGGCCCACAGTGGTTATACCAACACTAATTTTATATCGGTAATGTTTCTTTACTTATAAACTGCCAGTGAGTTGAGAGTTGCGATGATAACCCTGTCTTCCAAGGATGCACTGAAGCGTTTTGGATCCCAGTGCCTGGTATTTACGGAAGGTTTTTATAGTACAGACTCAGCAGTTTGCACAGTTTGGTGAATTCGTTTAGAGTAATTAGTGTAACACCAGGCTGGATTTGCAAGTCTGTTTAAGCCATTCTACTTCAAGTACATAAAACTTTAAAACATCTACAATACAAACATTGATTTTGTTTGGATTATTTCACATGTTCTTCCAGCTCTGCTGAAATAATGGTGAGTAACTCAATGGTTGGTTGACACAGGTCCTGGTTGTTCCTTAGACTTGTGGACCAAGTGCCTGGCTGCATCCCACTCCAAGTCTGAGGTGGACCCCTTTGCCTCTGAATCTGACTTTCCTGACCCTGCTGATACACAGGGATGATAGCTGAGCCCCAGCAGCCAATAGTGCAATATAGTGTACTTCTCACACCGTAATGGAAATCCATATTGTCGCCGTTGCAATACATCCTGCTATAACTGCAGACCAGTGGTTTTGCCTTCCCGTTATCCTGATTATGGGGTAGTTGTTTATGTTAGAGACAAACGAAATGTCAAAATGTACTCCCATTTGATTTATTGTTCACTTGCAAAACAGAGAATCACTCCGCATATTTTTAATACAATTTTTTTTCCCCAGGGATGGGTCAGTTTTATTCTACGTCTCTTCTCTGGGATGTGCAGAAAGTCCTACAATGCTATCTGGAGACACTGCGTGGCAGAAATTGCCTCAAGAGAATTTTCTTTCATGCTTTATCCCAAAATGCTTATGTGGCTGTTCAGTACTCTTCCACCAATTATTAAAAGAAGCTTGTGCTTGTGTGGTGTCCTGTGAATGTGACTTGATGAACAGACCTACCAGCACATTTGCTGGGGTAAAGCAGATTGCTGCCCTGGAGAAGATCCTGACAGTGAGGGACATTGCCTCAATATAAATTAACCTTATGATACTGGCCTTCCCTTTTTGCAGTTTCTTCATTTGAAATCAAAGTCAGATAGCATGAGGAGGTTTTTTTATTTTTTGCAACTCCTGGTCTACATTCCCTGTTAAAATTATCTTTTTTTTCCTCCAGAAGTGATTTTTGCCCTTGTTCACCTAAAATAGTGATAAGAAGATAGATGAAACTCTCCTGCCCCCTACATGTATTTTTAGAGAAGAAGTAGGGTGGCTTGACTGGTAGTTCCGAGTCAGTGTTGGTACCTTGTACTGGCCAGGTGATTTGTACTGCCATATTTTTCATATTTTTATACTTTATTTTTAATTATTTTTAATATTTCTATTTATATTTTATTTTATTAATTTTAATATTTTCATTTTAAAATTTGCTATAGTTTTCTGTATGTCACCAGAAATCTTGTTATTTGTTCATTAGTTACTTTAATTTTTACAGGTAAGATAATTCAGGGTAGCTGAGCCATCTCTTTTATCTCGGACGTAGTCCACCCAGGTAGTCATATGCTCTCCTGTTCCATAAGCAGCTAGCACTAATGCGGTCAGTTTTCTTGGTTACAGTGGTATTTAAGCGATGCTCTAAATAACTGGGTAGTCCTTTGCTTCAGACCATTAAACTGTGGCTGCTTTTTCCCTGTGGGTGCCATGAAGATATATTGGTACTTTTTTTTGTCTGCATATTAGTTTTGAATTATACAAATTCAAAGTTCTTCTAAAATTAACATCTTCTTGTTGTTTCTCCTCACCAGTAGAGCTGGCCAGAAAAAAGTGGAAAAGTGATGGTTCAGGCTGCAGCCCCCGCCAGCCCAGGCTGCCAGCATGGGCTCCGAGCGCTGGTGGTCTGGGCAGTTGGGCAAGGCTCTGCCCTTCTGCCCAGGCAGGTCGGGCACAGGCAGGAGGTGGAGGAACGCAAACGTGTGCCAGGACTGATCAGTACGACGCGGGTAAGTTCAGGCCTGTTAGCACAACACTGATCCCAGGCACAATAACAGAATAGCTTATATGAGACTTGATTAATGAATAATTAATTAGAATGTATTCTAATTAGTGTCAATCAACTTGCGGGTATGGAAAATAGGACCAGTAGATAAGATTGACTTTTTTTTTAATGAGGTGACAAATGCGGTAGATGAGGAGAGTATTGATACACCAGCCGTCTGTATGGCATTTGCTTTGACACCAGTGTGGCATCTGGGGAGGAACTGGGATGCTGCTGGACTGCCATGCAGAGAGGTGGCAGCTGAGGGTTGGAGGCGAGTGCACGGCTGTCACCTCTGCGTGGGGCTCGGCAGGCACCCTCTGTGGCCACAGGGATGGGGGTTCGGGGAAGGTGCAGGTGGCCCTATTCGGCAAGGGTCTGCTGCTGCAGAAACCCTCTGCTGAGCTGTGGCAGAGGTGTGTGGGGGAGAGGGACCACGCCAGGCAGAGGGACCACACAGAAGGATCATGCAAGGCCATGTGTAGCAGAGGGGTAAGGGCCAGGAGAAGAAGCTGGGCACCTAGAGGCTCGAAGGAGCTCGCTGAAATCAAGAATGAGATGGGCAAGGCATGATTTGATCTCAGCCTGTGAGTATGAACACAGGGAGCAGAAGTTTGATAACAGAAAGCTTTTCAATTTAGTGGACAGGGATATAAGGAGATCTGAAGCTGGAAGCTGAGATAAAAGCACATTTTATGTACAGTGGGGGTAATTTGGTAACTGGAGCATCCTACCAGAGCTGAATGGCTGAGTCCTCATTGCCAAAATGTCTTAATGGAGATTGTGGTTTTCTGAAAGGGTGCTCTACTTGGAAAGGAATTAATCCTGGAAAGTTTTATGTCCAATCCACAATGGATGCTCACAACAGCCCTTCCTGGCTACAGACCCACAATTACTTGCTCCAGTTAATTTCACTGGAAGCAGGATCAGACCCTCAGCCCATGGAGGAGTGCAGAGCGCCACCCAACCGATGGCTATTGTGGCGCTGTGGCACATGGGCGAGCAGCACTGGTGTAGCTCTGCGGCTAATCAACACATCAGCTAAAGTGGATTTGATTTTGAGAAGTCTCACGGACCCTAATAAAGATCAGTAATCATTAAAATTAACCACACGCTGATTTAGTCAACATATAGCTTTGTTAATTACTAGCTCTTTCTTCATGTCCATCTGTTTTAAAGATTTTAGTGAACCTGCAGCAGATGTTCATGTAAATATAATAAGCCGGTTGCCATGTAAATATAAAATTTTCAGGAGTGTTTTTGTAACAGACTTCCAATTTATTTGTGCTGTTGTCGGTATCATGTCTTTAGTGGCTTAAATGCAAAAATGATAACTTTGTTAAAATTCCCATTAGAGACAGCGTCTGCTGTCAGGCTGTCCCTCTGCCTCGCCTCCCCCACTGCGTCCCACTCCTGTGATCTGTGCTCAATGGCCCAGGCCCTGGAGATGTGCCACGGCATTCCAGCGTTGTCCTGAGAACTGCCACCTAAAAATTAAATAGGACCCATCTATTCACGCTCCCTTCCAGGGTATAAAAAATAATTTCCGTGCTCACGATGAATATGATGCACTCATTGTGAATGGTGTAAGTGGGAAGTGGTTCGTGCAGCTGAACGTTGCAGGTTGGCAGCCAGTTTTCATGTCTGAACCATCTGCCGGCGGGGAGGCTGGTTCGGCGAGTGGGAGGTGGGCAGGAGAGCAGAGGGGGATGCTCGTGCAGGGTCCTGCCTGAATGCAAGAAGGCCAGGGGAGACAGCGGTGAAACTGGGCTGGCATGTACAGAAAACACTGGCAAGTGTTTTAAAACCTGAAATTGCTTTATAAAAATTAATACCCCATGGCATAAACTGAAAAAAACCCCTAGATTTTACTTTGCCACTAGTGACAAAATCAGATCCATTTTGCTGGATTAATTTTTTTCTAGTGAAACAGAATCCCCAACACAATGGGAAAAAATGCATGAAAACATCTTACATTTGCAGAGGAACTCTATTTTGCTGAAAATACTTGAAAAGTTTAAGACACATCTTTTGAGTCCACAAGCTTAATAGCAGCGTTTTTTTGATTTTGCAGCATGTGGGGCTGTTTCTGTGTGTGTGAGAGCTGGGGATCTGGGTCCATGGAGGTCTTTGTCTATGGGACCATCACTCTGGGTAAGTTTCTTCACCAATGGTACACAGTGAAGGGGTCATGAAGGCAGAGTACAGGTGTGCGGAGGAAACTTCTTCCACTGCGAGCCTGGGAGAGGCGGAGGTGTCTGCCCTGAGTGAGATGTTGCTTCACTGCTGGGGAGACAGCGTCCAGTCCCAGCCCTGCCAGCACAGGCACCCAACGCCTTCCTGGCAGGAGGCACCTTGTGGCAGTGGCCTCTTCCCTGCAAAGGGAAGAGATGCTCTTCAACAGCTGCAGAGCTGAGCAGGAAAACCTGGCTCTGTATTTGCCTGCATTTGATATTTGTTGGAGTAGAACTACGTTATTGACATAATTGCCCAAGTTTCCTGTGTGAAAGTGATCTGACAGCCGGTCTCGTACTGCAGGACAGGACTCACAGTGAGGATGTGAAGCAGAGTAGCCAAGGGCAGGTCCCATATCATCACCGGGAAACAGGTGCTTCTCCAAGGGAAGCAAACTGGGACCACTTGGCGGGGGGGGGCACCAGCTGCAGTGAGTCGTTCATGTCGTTCATGACGAGGCGAGCCTGAGCCACGACAGGTTTTGGCAAGGTGGTGCTACGGATACAGTACAGTCCTTACACTCATGGGGGTACAGCCATGAGCACTTCTGAATGCACAGCCCATCCATCCCCGGAGTGTCGACTGCGACCTCTGAAAATAGGTAGTGTCAGCTCTTACTGTGCCCAGGTGGCAATCCATTCTTAGCTGCAGATTAACCTCATTAAAAACACCACTAAAACTCCCTGAGCCCTCACAGGAATTAATACAATAGGTTCAGATTGTGAATTCAGGGAGGAATCTCTTTTTTTTTGTTAAGTTTGTGCAAAGAAGGTCCTGGTCAATAGAAGGGATTCCTAAATGTGCCTGCAGTGCAGTTAAGTGATAATAATCCCAAAGGTAATCAAACAACAAAGGAAGAAATTCACTGTTCATCTGCAGAAGGTGAAAAACCACTGATTCTGAAATTCACTTGGCAATGTCAAAGACATATATCTGTACACTCCCTTTAGTTGTGTAACCTCCACATCCAATCTGGAGACCTCTACCTCTGACCGTCCGTGCCTGGAGTTGTGTCTGGGAAGAGCTAAAACCCTAGCAGAGCCCCACGACACGCGACATTGCTCTGTTGTCCCTCCAGCTGTGGCGTCCTCCTGGGCTGACTAAACAGTGGGGGGCTTTTTCTGCACTGGGAAGAGGCTCTGGCTCCGTGGGGTCCCTGCTGCCAGGCAGGTGTCCCCACGGGGTGGCAGCGAGAGGGGGCCACCGGGAGGCACGAGCACCTTTAGCACCCGTGGGACAGGCTCTTGGCTCATTTGCAAAGCCTCGTCTAAGATGGATTTTAAAGTCAATTAGAGGTGACCTTGTGGCATAATGGGAAAACTGACAAAATGCAGAACTGCATTTCATATTGGTTGTCTAGATTTTCCATCTGCATTCAGAAAATAATTAGTCTAATAAACAGTAGAACTTCAGCTTCAGATTATGTGTCTCTCTAATCCCCTGTATGTGTTTATTCCTCCCTGTGTTCAGCAGGTAGACTCACCAGTTGCAGATGGCGGGCAGGGTGCAGATCCTCGGCCGCCAAGTCCCGTGGGAATGCCTCAACCTCCCTGCTCTTGGGGCTTCCCCGCACCGCTCCTGTCTCCAGGCAACACCAGGCAGGGTCCCCATCCCGGGGGGCTGTCCCCCCTCTGCCAGGGCCCCAACACTGGGCAGCGAGACTCTGGGAGCCGCTGGCTGCAGTGAGCCCTGTGAATTCGTCACCACTGGCCCCACTGCAGTTCCCCCCGCATCCTCTCCAGTCCTCTTCGGGGCCAGGCAGCTCTGGTGTCCCATAGAAATACCATAGAATGATGTTGCTTTCTGCTGACTTCTCCAGAGCGAGTCACCATGTACTGCATACCAACAGCCTGCTGCAATGGCGAGCAAGGTGGCTTTCCAACAACGCTACTGATGGATGAACAATGGAGAGCGTGAGCCCAGCTTGGTGCATGGCTTTGCCCATGGTTTGATGCTTCCATCCTGATAAAACATTTGCAGCCTGGCACTCGTGTCTCTCTTGCATGAATTTATCTTTGTAAAACACTATCCAGCAGCTGATTCTGCATGCTTGTTGGAGGTGACATGAAAAGTGAAACGTATATTTTGGTGCTGGTCAGGGGAGTAGATGGAAAGATGAATCTTAAAGTTTCCTGCAGAGACCTGAGTCTGGAGTTATCTTTCATTTATGCCTGCACTTGAAAAGAGCTCCGCTTTCTTATTTCTTCTCTTATTTTTTAGCTTCTGAAGAGTTTGGTTTCATTTAGCTCTGCGTTGGCAATGACTTCAGGAGCCTAGAGAAGAGGATGAGAGCGAGTGAAGGCAGATCATTAAACAGCTCTCTTCAGGCACCTTTTGATCTGTGCAGTCCTTACTCTCAGATTGGCCAGAAAGGCCACTGCTGGTCTGAAATTCCCGTGCACGGTAGAATATTTACAGTTTTTCAGTGAACGGAGCACAAAGAAACAGACGCCCGCAAGTGACTGGAAAGTCCCAAGAGCAGAGGCGGCAACCCCTCCGTGCCCTTCCCAAAACAGGCCTGAGGAAGTAGAGATGAACAGCATGGTGGGGCTGGGCAGAAATCCGGTGTCTCAGCAAGGGCAAATCAAAGTCAGCAACGAAAAAGGAATTTAAAAATGATAGAAAATAATCAGCAATGGCGAGCGGAAGTTCATCTAAACCAAACATTAAATTATTTACATTAAAAAGGATTTTTGCAATTTCTAGTAATCTTTGCATAATATTTGCTAATTTGTCTATTGTTTTAATACTAAAATTATGCCCTTCTTGACTGAACACAGCAAATGGTAGAGAAGCTTCTATTTTCCACCACAATTGAGTCTTACTACGTCAAATCCTTAGATTTCATATGACAGTGGAAATTAATAGCAAGAATAAAATCTTATAATTGAAACTGAAATGAAACTAAATCTTACAGATGGGATACTAGCTTGAACTTCAGCCTGAGTGTCTAAGGAATCACTGTGCATTTTTTAATTCTTTGACTCTTCTCCATAAATGTTTTGACGTGCTCAGAAATTTGTCTTCATTATCAAGGCTGCTAGATCATCACATACTGATGAGTCCAAAGACAAAATTTTTACTTATCATTTACTCAGAAATAAATTTCCAACTGGAAATCTACATGATGGGCTTATTTCTCCTATTAGTCGCTGTAGGCAATACTTTGTTTTACGCTGTAGTGCAGCACATGCCTGTGTCCTGCCTGGGCAGCCAGGGCTGCTCGGCACCGCCGAGGCTGGGAGCATCCTGAATGCTGCAGGTACTTGGGGAACAGTCCCAGATCCCACCAGGGTCAATGCCTTTCATTTTTATTATCGATACGAGTAAGCTATTTGGTGAGAATATGGCACTCCTATAATGTATATTCTCTGAGTATTACTCCTGCTTAGAAGCCCTGGTAACTGTTCCTTTTAGACCATATTGATATTTTAGTTATTAGAGTCAAGACCTTCCCTTTTGCATCTGTTTCTCTTCAACCCTGTCCTTTTAGATGTTGCATTTCTGTTGTGTACGTAATTAAAAGATGGCCTTAAATGTGTAGGAAATGAGAGGCTATGAAATGGAGGAGGGACGCATTTAATTTTGTGCCTTTGTCCCACGATGGTGTTATGTGGATTGAGAAAAGAGCTTCTGACCAGTGTGAGTATGTGTTTCTGATGCTGGCGTCTCAGGTGCGTAGATGCTGAGCCAGTGCTGGTGAACCATCCCTCTGATGGCACAGCTGCCTGTCCAAGGGCAGCGGGAGCCGATGCCAGGCTGGGATTTCGTATCTGAGGGCTTGGACCAGGCCCCACTTTGGTGCTCCCTACAAACACTCCTCAGTGATTTACTGGGATCACGCTAAACCGCTTGCCTTTAGAGACGAATTAAAGTAATTGTGGGACATAATGGAGGAAAAATCCTTTAGTATTTCCTTCGTTATAATTCATATTTCTGTAATATCCTTTAATTTTCTCTAAGCTCCTTAAGTGCCTGTGAAACTGAAGAGTTCAGATCCTTTCTACACTGTTTTATTATTGAGGTGTGAAATATGTGGTGCTCCCATTAATGATCCGTATGAGCCCTTGTGGTCCCTTTTTGAGCAGCCGTGCTGGTGGTGGGGCTGGTCCGCTCGGTGTGGCAAGGATTATTTCTGAAACGAGCTGTGTGTCACTGCTGATTGTGAGAAAAGGCATTTTCTAGTTTGCCTTTTGCATGTAAGCTTAAGGTAAGTATTACAATCATGTATTTACAGAAAAAATATAGTTTGATAATTTTTATTATATGTTCATTAACATACAATAAGTGTTTGCTGTACTTTTGCATCACACATGCGTTTGTGAATTTCTGCTTGCAAAAAGTGAGCGAGGAAACTGCAACTTTCAGGGTTGGGCAATTTTACTGAGTAAACGTAGAGCTCTGAACCTGGCAGTTTCTGCCATCCTCTGCCTTTCCCTGTGACATGGTACCGACCATTAACAAAGTCCCTAAGATAGTGGTGCCGGTCCTGAGGAGGGGCTGGCATCTTGCTGTGGTTCCTGCCCTGCCTGCCTGCAGCATGCCGAGCAGCAGTTTGGGAGGGTGCTGGGCTCGTCCCCCACTGTCGGAGAGGGAGGTGAAGAGATGTTATGGCTGGGAGGACCCCTTGGGACACCCCGCTATGACCAGCCCCTGCTCCTGGCCGTGGGGGTGTGAGGACATCTCCTGCTCCAGGACACTGTCTCTGACCATCTTGGGTCTTCGTGCAGCTCCCCCAGCTTGTCGGGCAGCATTGCTCTCTACAGGGTGCACGCTACTGCCATGATGCTCCAATACTTATCTCAAATCCCCATCCAAAACTGGTACCAGTGCACCCATGACCAGTGTGGCTTGCGGTAAGCATCAGCTCACAGTGTTTGGTGCCTCACTTGATATCAAGAACCAGCTTCGGGTCATTGAAACTGTCACAGACCTGTGTTAATGTGCCCAAAGCTGGTGAAATGCCTGGGATTTACACAATGTAATTCAGACATCTGTCTTTTCTGATCAATTCCTGGAAGATTTTTCTGTTTTAGTGCACATTGGCAGCAGTGCAGAACTCTGAAGTTGGCGCTGGATGACTACCAAAGCATTGCCCGGGGTGGATCTTCTTTGTTGGTAATACTGGAGGTGGTTGATTCCTCAGTAATATGCAGTAACAGCTACTAAATATTCTCATTCTTGAGGCTGAATGATTTGTTGCAGTACTGCTTGGTGTTTATTGCCAGTTTTGAATTTGATAACACCTTAAACTTTGTCCAGTTAAAACATTAACTTTAATAATATATAATGCTTTTAAATCTGAATGGTAGGAAACAGGTTAAATATCTCTCTGTTGACAGATGTGTGGATTATGTGGCCAAAATATCTGTTATGGTCACCTAGTTTGACCTCTCGCATAACAGACACTTAAAATTAAACCTGCAAATCCTTCTTGAAGCCCTTTTCCTTTTCCTTATTTAGAAAAAAAAATCCATCTTGATTTATTCACAATTGTTTCATTTCTGCATAATGTGAAGACGGTGTGCTAGGATGGAGTCCTCTAGTATCAAAGTCACCTTCTGAACATTTCAGAATAAAACGAATCGTTGATCTTCTCAAATCTTTTACTGCAAGGAGGCTTCCAGATGCAAATTGTTCTTGTGGGTCTTTTCTATGCTGCTTCTAATGTTTCAGCACAATTTTGATGTACTGATGACAGCACACGGTTCAGTATTTCACTGCAAATCTCACGGTGGAGGTGGATAAAGTTTTTCAACCTGTATTTTTTCTGCTTTGAAAGAATAAAAAGTTAAAACCAAATTAATGTGTGCTTTGTCAAATTGTCTATCAAGTGTGCCGTTCACAAATCAAGACAGTCTCAGAACTTTTTTTCAGATGATTCTTTCTTTTTTCAAACGTGTTGTCTTTAGACGTTTCCCATGTTTTTATTATAGAAAGTGTATCCCCTATTATTTTTACTTTGGTGACAATAGTGAATACTTTGTTCCAAGTCAACCTTAAACATTTTAAAAGTTATTTTTCAATTCAGCTGGCTAATTTGATCTTCTGAAAATCAGTTTTTAAGAACTGTATCTTTTATCCTCCTTTCCCTTGATTTGGGAGATGATGACAAGCCTTTGTGTCTAAACCATATACGTTTTTATAAAATGGATATGAGGTGGAGATTAGTTAAAAAATGATTTACCACAATATTGCAGATTAGGTTTTTGAAGTCTGTCAAAGCAATGAACAATGAAAAATGGAATAAAGGGGTTTCAGATTGCACTTGAGTAGCTATTTGGTATTTGTATTTATTAATGCTGCAAATCAGTACAAATTTTCTGAAGAATCAAGTTTGCTAGCTTTATTTCTTCATTTTAATAATTACTGGCAATAAATATCTCAATAAGCCACCATTTAGAAAGTAATTTTCATAAAAAATAATGGCCAGATCCTCTGCAATTATAAACTTCCATGTACAGCTTGTTTACAGCATCTGATAACCGACCCTCTCGTCTGCAGGCTCTGCCGTTTTTATTAACCTCCCTCTCCCCGTCCTTTTCAGTGTTATGAGTTAAAAAGCTCTGCAACGGGCTGTTGGTGAGCCAGTCATGATTTTACTTCTCAGCAACATCACGGATCAGCGCCAGAAAGCATGAATTCCTTGCTATGAAACCTGCTACCGGAAAGGTCCAAAAAATGGTATTTTTGGAAAAGCACCTCCTGATGGGAGTCTTGACACTGCTGCGCCTCGGTGTGCAGGGAGGAAGCTTGGCTGTGGCACGCATGGAGACCAACAGCATGCATTCATTGCCTTCATTGCAGATGCAGCTGCCCTGACTGAGAGGGTCAGAAAACCCCAACAAAAGGGTCTGAATAAGAAAACAAACTGAAAATAAACAAATCTCATTTTTGAGGACAGCTCTCTGCTATGGAAACAAAAAGTCATTTTGGTGACCTTTGCTTTTTTGGTCATGTCTGCTAAAATATTTGGATATTTTTGCTTTTTGAAGTGCTTGGACTACAAAAAGCATGCACCAGATTCTCCTTTGTTAGTTTAAAAAATAAATGAGAACTGAACATTTTCTTTCTTTCTGACTAATTACATACCAAATTGCTTTACAACTGCACCAGAGAAAGCCCATTCTATTTTTTTTTCCTGAGTGAAAGATCTTTATCTCTAGATGCTTCCCAGGAAGGAATTTTCATAACAAGAGTCTATTAAGAGATGCTTACAGACTTCCAGGTCATCTGAGAGGTTACAGAAAAAAAAAAAAACCACCCGCAGAAAATGGTGTGACATCGTACACATTCCCCCTAAAGTGTCCGTTGCTATAGCAAATGAAGGAGCATAACTAACCTCTAACACAGCCTGCTTTGAAAATCTGTGTGGTTTGTTAAGGCTCTTTTGTTCCGAGGCATTCATTTTATCCATTTCTGCTGCAGTTTGCTAAACTGCTCCCAAATTACTGGAATTTATAGTATAGAAATGGTGATAGATGTTAGGTATGATCTATAAAACCTTAAAGCAATGATGAGTAAATCTTCTTTGTCATCCTCACTAGCACATTAGTACATTAATGCAATTGTGGAGCAATTTCAATGTTTTATTTTATTTTTATTTTTTAGATTAAAGATGGATCAAAGCTGGAGGAGAGAATGCATAGGTTATCCAAGCTGGAAGGCGTTACATTTCTGGTTTAGGGTAACATCTCTTGAGGTTTCTGTTTTCTCCAAGCTTTTATTGGTTTGAATGCACCTCCACACTGTCTGATGCTGTTAGCACCTTTCCTAAGTGCACGCTTTTTCTGTTAGTCTTTCACGCAGCTTTGCAGCCCAACCTGCACTAAGCCCCCAGAAGCAGCATGGAGCCCCTGGGCTGCCTGAAAACTGGAGCTCAGCCTTTCCAAGAGCACTACCCTTCCACGGGAACTGTCTTGTGGCGGGTACAAAGAAAATAGCTGTAGGTTTCAAATAAATATAAATACGAGCAAATACGTGGTTTTCAAAAGTAATTGCTATTTACTTTAGCTAGCACAGGAAATAAATCTGGTGAAAACACTAAAGAACACATTCTGTTATTTGCTCTGGAAAACAGCAGCTTGCATGAACTAAGGACCAGCTAGGGTTAACGGTCACTGGTTGAATTAAAAAAGCAAAAACCAGGAGGCATAGAAAACCGAGAGCTTGCTGTCTGAAAAATACAGAGAGTTCCCAATATGAAACACAGTAAATTGCTCTAGCCCAAACTGCTATAATTTTATAGAAAGAAATAAGCTGGTGAATGTATATAGAAATGTCTGTTCAGATTCAATTGAGATAACAAACTATAAAACTGATGTTAAATTAAAATGAAGGGAGCTTCCAACACTGCACGTTAGGAATTGGACTGACATCGACTTCCTGGATGTACAGCGCCAGGTGTTGCAGGCAAGACATTGCAGGATGCTGCCATTTAAAGTGCAGAAACCCAGTAGGAAATGTGTTTTCTCAGGGAGGACTGCAGGGACCTGCCCTGTCCAGAGGCATACACAAACCCTCAGTGTAACCTGCTGTGGCCACAGCCCCACGCATCCTCAGCAGAGGCGGCGGCTTCCTTTTACGTACATAATATAACCTATGCAGAATAATGAAATTGCAGATATTGCTATTCTGGTATCGTCAGGTGCCAGAATGGTGTTCTGTAATGGTGAGGATTTACTGCCCTGATGTTCTGCAGGGTGCGAAAGGCCATAAAAGCAATGCCACTGAGACTGCAATAAAGTCAGAGTCAATTCTCCTGAGTTGCCTGTGAGGAAAGAAACACTTGCTGGGGCCTGTCTGGTCCATGCTCAGTTTCTGTCCCTCATATGGGCTAAACCAGGTGTTCGGGGTGGTGGACTCAGCAGCTCCCACACACGCAGGCAGAAGATGCCATTGCCTGTGTTGCTGTACCAGCCCTGAGGGGGGAAACTGCACCTGCAATACCAGCAACAGCTTTAAAAAATGCGGACAGTTTATGGTTAAATCTACTTCATTTACTCTGTTGTTTTGTCTCTTGGAATGCAAAGATTGTGCCTTGTTCTAAAGCTGAATTGAACAGAGTGGCAAAGAAATGCAATTGTGCCTCCTGAAAGGCTCCATCCCACCACCCTTGGAAAAATGCTGTTTTTCACCTGAAAAATAAGTTTAGTTTGGACCCTAAGGGGACAAATAGCTTCACTGAACACCCGTACTGGTGCCGTGGGAATTTTTCCTGGTTGGGGCAAGACCTCATCTCCCTGTGGTTAGATTTATGCCAGGGCTGTCAGGAAGTCCACCTTTGACAAACAGCTATGGAGCTCTTGCACTGGAGCAGCCGAGCTAAGGTTGAAGCAGTATTAAATCTTGACATTTTAAGAGAGTAAAATAAATAAAAAATTACTCACTGTTTCACTATAGCCCGAGCAGAACCTGCACCGCTCCTAAAGCCGAAGAATAGCAGTCACCGTATACAAGGAAAGCTCTTACGAGTTAGTCAATTGGGAAATAAATCTAAAAGTCAAGCTAACGTGCAAAATATTGAATTTGTTTGAAAATGAGCACACTGTAGTGGTCTATTTCTCCAAGAGGAGGTTGATTATAACTGACATCATGGGGCCTTACAGCCACAAAAGCTCCGGCTTTTGAGGAGTTTGCAATCCTCGTAGCGCTGAACCGCGTCACCCCTCGTGCCCCTACGTCCCGCGAGCACCAGATGAAATCTCTCCTCTTCCCCCTTGCAGATGGGACCTGTTTAGTGAGATGCACCTATCGTGGTTTTCTCCTCTCATCTCGCCTTGTCATCCTTTACTACAATATTTCCTTTTCAGCTGTTCTGAAAGAGCGACTCTCTTACTTGAGTGTGTTTTGGTCCATTAAAAAAGAACTGTGTGAAAAAAGGATTACATGCCATGGAATCCCAACAGAATTAATGTTAAGGTCTGTGCTTTATTAGATTTTTCTTTCTTTCTCACTTCTTTAGATTGTGACAGCTGCATATAACAAAGAAAATGGAGAAACATGTACTGCATCTCACTGTGTGCGTATATTTTAATAAGGTTTTGAATGCCATTAACCCCCCCCCGCCCCCAAATCTTGAGCTTCAGTGGAGACTGTGATCAGCTGCTTTTGAAATTATAAATCTAAAAAGTACAGCTGGAGAAGAAGCATTTGAAATCTGAAAATATTGTGCCTGTAGGACTAATTATGCTTTTGCAAACTTTATCAAAACATTGCTATTTATTTAAAGTTAGCAGCACAAGAACGCCATCGTAAATGAATGGTGACTATTATGACTCATGCATACAAACATCTATTTTCTGGAGAAAGTGACAATTAAGGACTTGTAATGGATTTTGGCTGTTTTAATCTCTCTGCTGGGACAATGCAGAATTAGAGACACTGTAAGCACAAAGGACGCTGAAAACCTGTTCCCTAATTTCACAGGACAACTCTCAGTCTTCTCTGAGGTGCACGCTGAGGACTGACTCACCATGCAGCGTTTACTGTTGACTCTGGAAACGGAATGCTGATGATGCAAACCTATTGAAGTGACAGAAATAAAAAGCACATGTCTCAAAAGTTCCCTCTTCTTTAACCCTTGCAGGGAAAAAATACCTGAATCTACATGACATATGTAAGGTATTTCTCAGGCCTGGTGGAGAAATGCTGGTACCTCTCCTGGCAGATACACACGTGGTGGTAAAATACTTGAATTATTCAAAATACTGAGTCAAGGCATAACAATATGAGATGAGTTTCATGGTTCAGCACAGCAGTCCCTTGTAAGGATACCTAAATTTGGAGCTAATTTTCTGGCCTAATAAAGATAAAATGTAAAAAGCCATTTTCTGTCTACTTGTCTGTGTATCTAATCTCAGCAAGTGAAATTAGTCTTCAGTTAGGTGTCTAGCTCCTATTCAAATATGAATAATCTGGGATTTATTGTGTCTCTTGTAATTGACTTAATTTTTTTGGAGGTGATATTTCGTTTCTTCCTTTTTTGCTCCCACCTTGTCATTTTTACATGACATGGAGTTTTTCCATGTGTCCGTGCAATCCTAGGATATATCATCCTGGGATATATCATGCCTAGGTTGTTCCTAGACACCAGGATTTTTGCAAAAATCTTTTGTGAAACTCCCCGCTGCCTGCACACTCCGTGCTGCTGTGGGGGGACTTGCGAGGAGCCCCGGCACGGGGACCACGGCTGCCTGCTCTGGGTGGTCCTTGCAGCAGTGAGCACCTGCCCCGGCCAGAACAGGCTCTTCCCCTTGGTTGGACAGATGCTTCCAAACTCCTGTTTCACCCCAGATGGAAATTGGGTGGGAAATGTTGGGTCAGCTGCAGGGTCCAGATCAGCGACATCTCCCACCAGGCTTGTTCCTATGCCAAGACTGCATTTGCAAATGGTGTCCAGAAAGCTGAGAAAGAGAAAACAGGCTTTTATTTGTACACTCATGAGTGTATCACATTATGATTTGACATTACTCAGATGGAGGTCACAAGCTGTGCCCAGCTGAAGTGAGAAAACTGTGCTGGCAAATGCTGTAAAAAGCTAAAACCTATTAAATTAGACACAGAAAATCCTTGAGAGAGGATGTTAATATCTGTAGCATTTCCTCACTTAAATTTTTTGTCACCTTTTATGCAGACATGGTTACAAGTTAAAACTATCACATTTTTAAAGGCTGGTAGATCCTGTGCTGTGGAAGTATTTTGACTTAGAAACATCTTTAATCATGAACGTTATCATATCAGATTACTTTAGCTGGTATTATGTATGAGAATAGTAAGAAACTCCTCTGTAAGAGGAAGGCAAGGATGCCTAGACAGAGACGCATCTCTGTGAGCAGTGTGGGGTACCCCTGTCCCATCCGGGAGAAGGCTCAGGGTCCAGCTGCCTGTACGTGCCAGTACCCAGCTGTACGCATGGTGCGGCTCTTGCAGGAGGTCCGGGAAAGATGTCTGGCAAGCTGAGTTGATAAAGCTGTGGCCTTCCAATTAATTTATCCCCACGGCACTGCTCAGTCACAGGCATCTTCTCATAAAAGAAGGCTGTGACAAAGTAGGTTAGGCAGATCCTTTCAGAAAAGGTACCATTTATCATTCGATTACAGTTTTAGGGGAAAGATAAAGTAGCATGCTCTTTTGGGAGATTTCAAAGCACCATAAAATTTGCATTGGGAAAAGGCCATGAAACAGGCATGTGATGGAGGGTCAAGGGGGCTGGGTGGTGGTCATCCATTGCCCTTTGGGGCAGAGAGTCGGCAGCAGTGGTTGTTTTCATTTGTGGCTCTTTCTCTGGCCAGTGTCTTCCAAGGAGATGATGCAGAACAAGAGGATTCATGAGGCATAAAATAGAGCAGTTATTAACAGAATAAATGCACTAGAAACACCCCACTGCAGCCAGTTTGTTTGCACTCTTCCCCAGTCTTTCTTTGAAGGGCAGCAGACATGAAATCAGATCTGAAGCAGTTACAAGGTGAGCCAAAGGGAATTGCAGTAACTCTCCCACAACAAAATATTGCAACTATAATTGAGGGATAAAAAGAGGTGAGACTGAGGCATCTTATATATGAGGATGGTAGAGAAAGGAAGAGCTGTTTGCTGTTGGCTGACAGTACTCAGGTTTGCTGAGGGGACTGCAGACACCTATGTGACCGAGGGATGCTAAGCAAGTACCGCGTCGTGCTGGGTATTATACTAGGCAAAAAAGTCCCTGCTCCTAACTCCAAAGTTAGGAGACGATGTACAGTGCAACCTCTTCTGTCCTGTGGATGGGAATAATTACGGGAACAGACAATGCAGCAGACAAATTTCCACGGGTGGTCTCTGAGGGAAGAGGAGGGCACGAATCAAAAAAAAGACAAGAAGCAAAGCCTGAACAACAAACCAGCCGGTCATGCGGGATTACCAGGAGAGGTGGCCTTTTCCTACTGCTGCTAAAACATCTCACACTGAAAACCTGATGCTATCAGACCATTTTGGACACCTTGGGAAGCACATACTGCAACATATTTGCGAGAGGAAATGCATGCATTGGGGATTGCTATTAGCGTTAATTTGCAAAGGCTTGGTCAAAATACTCTTTCCCTAGAGACAAAGTAGGTGTTCAGGTCTTGGAGAGTAAATTCAGGCCCTGGGCAGCTGTGCTGTGGATTTCAGTGATTCCCGGTAGGATTCATCAGTCTTTGATTTTTCTCTCCTCCATGGCCTTTCTCCCAGCTGTGTGTTAGCTGTGTTCCTCACAGATGGGGGAAAAATTCCTCAAACCTGGAACAGGTAAATTTGGGGTTTTCCTTCCAAGGAACCGATATCGTGACAAATGCTTCTCTGGGTTCCCTGCACCACCACTTTGTCTTTTGGAAGCAGCTGAAGTACTACTTGGGGCAAGTGCAATCTTATACTTAGTGATGTCAACAAAGAGAGTTATTAAAGCCAGTTGACCTGGGATCAGTAGATTTGATTTTGTATATGCGTAACTTTGGAATTCATACAGATGCCTGTTACTGCCAACAAGTGCTGTGCAAGCCTTGCTTTGTAGGAGAGGACAAGAGGAGGAAGAGGAGGTCACACTGCAGTCTATGAAGCTGATTACATGATACAAGCGTGCCAATATATCCCATGGACAGACAGGAGTCCTGGTGTCTTTTTATCTGCACAATTAATTTCGACTACTGAATACCATTAACTTATGCAGGAAGAAGAGTGAGCTATTTGTCAGCGTTTGACGCAGCTCTTTTAAACTGCCAAAGTCTGGCATTGCAATTACTACTCTTATGCTATGCAGTTGCAGTAATTTACAGTGGAAGTCAGACACATCTCCAAGTTAAAAGCGGATCTCCTGTGTGGAGGATGTGACAAAGTTTAAGTAGAAAGCTGATCCCCTCCGCAGGAATTTAGAGATGCATCTTGATAGCTGTAAGGCCTTGTAGGATGCAGGTTTTGGCCTTGTGCTTTCAAATTGATATTCTGATGCTGAATCTAGGCCAGCTTCACTTAAAGTTCTTTTTTTTTTTATCCTGTCTCACTTGTTTAATTATTGAGCTCAACTCTACAATGGTTTGACTCTTTTTGATGTGCAGCAGCTGGTCGTGGACTCTGCAAGCAGGACTGTATTTGAAAATCAGGCTAAGGAAAATGCTGGTGGAAAATGGATAAAACATCAGTTATTTCCCGTAGACAATAAGAGAACTGCTGTGTATGCAGTGTCATCGTGATTGAGCACGCTGCTGCAACGAGCGGTGTGTGAGTTTGTGTTGCACAGTCGGCTGGAGCGATTTGGGAGAGCAGAGTGCTCTGGAGTGATGGGAACATCATTCACTGCTTCAGAAGTCCCAGATACAAAGCAGCCATATGGGAACCTCAATATTTATCCTTCCGGATCTATATCATAGCCTGTGTGGACAGCATACTGTAAAGGTAACCTGGGCAGCCAGAGGAGCGATAAATCAGGAGCGAGCCCAGGAAACCAAGGCTTGTATAAGCTTGTGCTGCAGCGATGGGTACGTGATGGATATCTGACCTTTCAGATGTCGGGGAAGGATAATATATTTCTCTGTTTATAGATACTAGGGTTTATGATTAAAACTGTATAAAAGCAATCTCTTTCACGCATTGCGCTTTGAAGGCTCAGCCTGAGAATATTATTGAACCAGTTCATAAAAACACGACCCAGTTCCTATACAGCGATGGCTTTCAGCAACAGTCCCTGCAAGAGGTAGGGCTCCATCCCAAGTCCACTAGAGTTAATGGAAAAACTCCTATTTATTTCAGTACGCTTTGGATTGGGTCCTTAGAAAGCAATCTGGGTAGTGAGGTGAGAAATTTGGGATGACCAGCGTATCAATAACACGAACATCAAGCTCCACTCTTCTCACTTCAATTCACAGAATAAATTCCAATCCAAACGCTAAGCAGCCGATCTTCCACACATTGCCAAGGCAGATGCAGATACTAAAAGGTACATTTGTAAATGGATCTTTTTAATGTATATCTCTAGTGTGTTATTTTTGTACATTTATTCTTAATTTGGTCGCGGATTCTGGTTTTAGTTACTGTCCTAAGGTGATGCTCTGACTGTACCAACACCTGTTCAACCCAAATTTTAATGTGGTTTAGATGAGAGGAGGATGGGCACTTTCTACTCCACTGACCCAGTCTTGTGTTTGTTGGAAGAAGCCAGGGGAGCAACACGGATTTGTCCCAGTAACTTTATGAAAGGCCCTTGTTTCCATATGATCCAAGTTCCTTTTTTCCTTTCAATATTTATTTCTCAAACTCAGGATCCATGGAGAAAACACTGGGCATTCATAACTTTTTATAGCAGCAGTGTCCCTTCCTGATGGGCACCACCAATGAGCCTCCTTTTCCTGGCATGGCAAACCTGTGTCTCGTGGCTGTGCTGCGGCACGGTGGGCTGGAAAAGGTGCAGGCAGAGGCAAAAGCTGAAGCCAAGTGCCTTTGTTTTGAGCCCGTCCACACAAACATCAGCACGTTTTGAGTGGTAGTGCTTATCGGAGGAGGCACGTGTCTCACTGGGGACATCAATAGCTTCCTGCTTCACATGTGGTTGGCATGGTTGTCCTATGAAACGTTGATTGGGTAAAATGGGATTTGGGGCAAAATCACGAGAACTTGCATTCAGCATTGCCCTGAAAGAGCAAAGAGAGTGGGGATGCTTCTCTCTGCTGCTCTGTTCAGTGCACTGTGAAGGTTCATTTCTGGATTTAGGTAAATAAACAGGCAGTTAGGTGGGGATTCATACCTCCAACTTTCCAGAGACCAACCCCTTCACAGTCCCTCTGTCCTAAGAAAGAAGGAAAGAAACTTCAAGAAGGTAATTCAAATCAGTATTTGAAGGTACATTTTTCTATTTCTTTCTGTCCAATACAAGGATGCTCAGGATGGACAACCCCAACTTCTTTGCCTCTCTGAGAGTGGGGGTGAGGCACATGGTCCCACAAACCTAGGAGCTGGAGCCTGAGTCTCTCAGGAGAAGTAGCCTTTCTCTGCTGGCCTCGGTGTTCCAGGGTCACACCCATTGCTCTGGGGCATAGGAAGGGTCGAGGGTGCATTGGGTGCTGCTCTGCAGACATGTGTTTGGACCCAGCAGTCCCATCGCTCTGCTGCTTTGCAGGTCTCTCCCCTTGTGCGGACAGGTCAGAAGTCCTACACATCCTTAGACCTGTACTGTGGTTCAAACCCCATGATGCTGAAGGCCTTTGTCGTGCAAGCCCTGTGCTTCTGCACATGTAAAATAATTTCTGCCTCTGCAGCATGTTCTCAGATGTTTGTGAATGCCAATTCCTGGATTTATTGATTGCATGATATCAGTTATAGAGGTTCCTACTGATGCATACCTAGGCAAGCTCGCCCAGCTTGTTTCCTGCCAGGTGACATGGGAAGCAGGGTCACTGGGATAGCTCACAGCCAAGCTGCTTTGTCTCTTAGCCCAGGGAAGGCAGGGATCAGCTCCAGATGCCCATCCGACATTATTGTACAACTGGATCATTTTCTGCCGTCAAAAATTATTTTCAATATTTTTTCACAGTTTGTCACAAGTTTAGTCTTGCAGAAAAGTCTTGCTCTTGTCATTGCCTTGTAACTTAGTAAAACAGGTACAGGACAATGTCCCTGATCATATGTGATTGCTGCTGGATAAGTGCGTGGTGAGGCCAAGGAAGTAATGAGAAGAATATAAATATCAGTTACAGAAAGAGATGTTACTGGACTCCTGTGGCAATTTCCTATGGTAATAAGCATCCAAGAGGATATTAAAAATGTCATTTGTGCTTTAAAAGTAATAATAATTGAAATAGATTCTGGCATCTTTTATAACAACAGAGCCAACAATTATTACTGGAGATATTTTAAAGAAAACAAACACATTAAATAATTAGTTAATTGAATTGCCAATATGTTGATGCTGCTGAAATTAATGTGAAAAATATGAAATTAGCAGTGTGGTTTTGCACAATTATAGCTGGTTGTAGATAAAATTAAGAGGAGGGATGGGATGTGTTCAGCTGGAAAGCAGACTCGGTCGGCACTGAGCCCGGTCTGTGGCGTGGGGTCCTGTAGGACCCTGGTGCTCAGGTGCCTCCCCAGCCACCTCGAGCATGGTGCCCCCTTCCCCAAAGGCAGTGTGGCAAAGAGACCAGGGCGGTCCCCTCCACTGGCCGTGGGGGCTGCGAGGGCCCCCTGCCACGGGCACACCGACCCGGGGCTGCCGACGGCACCTGGGTTGGAGAACTGAGATCCACTGTCGTGCCCCCCACACCACTTGCCTGACATCAACTTCTGCGAGCAATGCCCTTTTTATTCAGAGTTGTGAAGTTACTACTCCACGAGCAAGCTAAGCTATACATTTCTTATCATGTCTGTTTTTACAGCTATAGAGGTACAAATTTAATGTATATTTTGAAAACAAAAAGCTCCTTGGATGGGAACAGACCAAACTCAAGTCAGGCGGCTACGTTTAGCCAGAAGCCTCTGATCTGAGCCTGGAGATACTTCCCCAGCAGATTATTCACCTGTTTGGAGACATAGTTTATAGTGGGACTGAGGTTTTTACTGGGGCCGATAGCTCAGAAAAAAGTCTTTTTTTTCCCCCCAAATAGGCAGGAAAGTCAGCCCGCAGCTGTGCAGGACCGGCGTGCGGTGCCTGCAGAGTCCTGGCCATGTGCGCGGTAAGCAGAGAACCAAACAAGCCGTGGTGCGGGGGGTGGGGGTTGTTCACACCTGGCCGGACGTCTGAGCTGCGCTGCCACGAAGACACAGGATGCAACAAAGACAACATTTTTGCAGCCCTCCCTTTCCCCCTAAATCACAATTTTTTAAGCCTTGAGTGTTGTAAACATTACCCATGTGAAGGGGAGAATATATTTAAATATCTACAACACACTCCTGAATACTCTATCATGTCTGGCACAGAAATGCTCACTTTATAAAATGTGTCAACATTTCTCTGAATCTGTTTTATTTAACCATTAGAGCTGTGCACTGTGAACATTTCCCTTGGAAGCCTCTTCTCCCACCCCGCATATTGATGCAGGCGCAGCCCTCTGTTTGTGCAAGGTCTAGACTTCCAAATGCACTCCTTCTCCATTTGGGCACCAAAATAGAGTAACAGATTTTTAAAAGCAGTCAGCACATTGGGTGATCCCCATGAAATCTGACTGTTCGATGCCCACGTAGAAGGTAAACTGGCTGAAAAATCACTTCTCTTTAGCACGCTGAGCTCCTGGAAAGGGCAGGACCCTTCTCAACCCCGTTCTTCGGTGCATGCCTTACACCATCAGGTATCAGCAAAGGGTCGCCTGCTTCACAGGCCGAAAGCTGTCGCTGTCCTCGTGTGACAGGATTCTCCAGGTGCCACAGGAGTTATCTCGGTGTTATCCATCGCTTTCACTCGCGTGACTGTGGGAGACTGACAGCTTAGAGCTCATGGCAAGACTGCTGCTTAAACAACTGGCTTGTTCCATGCTAAAAACGGCCCTTGCCAATGTAAAATGCTGCCTTCCTTCCTCTCACAAGAAGGAATTATTTTTTATTTTTTCCTTCAAGTGCTGGCAGGTGGGCTCCCTGCACTTCACTTGAAATATAGCACAGGAGCTACAAAAGCAGCTTTCAGCTTCACATGCCTTCAAGTTTATTCTTCCTGCTGTAGCTGGGACGTACACACCACGATCCAGGGCTCAGCCGTGGTTTTCCCCGCTGCATTTCCATTTTCTTCTATAGTTTCATCATGCCAGTCACACACAAAGTTGCATATATATATATCTATAGACACACATGCAAAGATTTACATGCACGTTCAGCTGTGTGACAGCCCTGGTTTGCAGGGAAAGCTGGAAATAAGAGGCTCAACGTGTACCAGTTTAAAAATACAATATTTTATGATAAACCAAGATTGCTATATCTTTTATCAGGCTGCAGCTCTCACAAGCAGTAAAACGGTGTGGGTGGTGGTGTTATGGTGAGAAGAAAGTACAAATTGTCATCCCTTGATGCCAGGGACGGGGCAGGGTACCCCATGGAATCCCTGCTCCAGGGGCCCTGCCCCTGCCTTCTCCCCACAGGGGAACACGGGCATCTATTACTGTGCTCTTTAGAGACCTCCAAAGATTTAATTGATTTTCATTATCATAATGCACTTAAAGGATATTTTCTTTCTTTAAAGAAAACAAAAGCATTGTTTATTTCAAACCTAAAGAAGATTCACGTGCAATTTGTTTCCATCCTGCAGACACCAGGAAGCATAAAGTCTGATGAAAACTTCCTTTGCCACACTTGCCTGTCTCTGAACTCGTCAGTAGGAGCACAGAGATCTGAGAAACTAGTCCGTCATAATGTACCAGGTAATATCCATTGTGTGTTGTCCTAGTTTTAAAATAGATAAAAAAATTTTGAAACTGATATTTCTTGTCGCAGCCTTGATGCCTGTTGTGTTAGTATTATTTCTTCACCTCCCCCCTTTAGCAAAACAGAGAAAATTTTTCTGAGTGTTAGCAGTGAAACTTCATCTTTGTTTAAAATTCTGCCTGCGCATCCCACGGCGCTGGGTGGAGAGGCACTCAGACATGCCTGGGAAAGCACAAGGACTAGCAGAGCAGCAGCATCCTCACAAGCAGCATCTCCTTTAGGAACCTGTGGAAGGAAGCTCCCAAAACACTGCTCACAGAGCAGTCATGGATTAAATGTGGAAACCACAGGACTCTCGACAGATGTAGCTGTTGGAAGAGCAGAGCTCTGGTTTAACAGCAGCAACAACAAAAGTGACCCAGCTGTCCCCACCGCAGCATGTGCCCAGGCCCTTGTGTGCATTAGCAAATGCAAAACCTGGGGCTGCAGGCACGTACCCCTCCAGCTACGCATTGTCGTATGCCAGCCCTGCGCCGGCCAGGCATTGGCACAGGGCTTTCGACAGTCTTGGAAGTACCATGTCCTGCAGCCACTGGTTTTGCAGAAACACCCAAACCAGCTTTCCTAAGCACTACACTGGGAGCCGCCGCTGCGGCTCCGTGCTCTGCCTCTCCCTTGCAGTGCGGAGTCGGAGCATGTCAGTGCTCCTGCACCACAACTCCCCCCGGCACCTGGCCTTTGGGGGGTTTGCCCTTCTATGTGTGGTTATTTAGTTCACTTCTCTGCCTCCGGTTGGCACATCTCTATAAGGCAAATTTCCTGATCTTATGATGTAGTTGGGGAAGAAAGCCAGTTTCTGGAAACTACTCTATTTCAGCTGAATAGTCCAGGTGAATGCAGTCAAAGGAAGCATGACTTTTTTATGTTGCCACTCCGTATCCTGCTTGCTTTTTTTCCTGTGTTAAATAAAACACCAACATGCTTTGAGCCCAACAGCAGAGAGCTTTCCCATGTAGCATTCTGCTCCTAATTGTATTTTTTATTTTTATTCAGCATCAGCCAGTCTGTCTTGCAAGAGAGTTTTACCTTTTACCCTCTTTTCCTAACACGTTTTCACTCTTACCCGTTCTCAAGAAACACTCACTAAAACAGACAGACCTAATCCAAATGGCTTCATTCAGACTTCAATCTCCAGGCATCTGGCCTTGCTGTGTACTACTGCTCTCTCTCTTTCTCTTTATACAAATTATAAAATATATCAAAAACATTTTCTTGTTGTAAGTCTGAAGACATAACCATTATTTCTGACTGGTGTTCAGAGCAAACAAAATTTTTTTATTACAACTTATCAAGCTATGCCACTTGTCAATTTTATGAGTTTTTAAAATAACATCTAATGTTAACTTGGCAATGAATCTGTCTTAAGACACACTACCCACTCACATTTTATTTCCTCTATTAAAGGAAATGATGTATAAACACTATGGGAAAGCATGGATCAAACTTTTTAGTATCGCATCTAATACAAAGAAATCCAAGCACAAGTAACTAAAGGAAAGGGGAGTGTCGTGCACATGTTCCTCTGGGCTACAGAAACCAACAATTATTTTGTCTTGATCCAGCTGCACAATAAATGGGAACAAATACCCCATTGTGGAAAGACTTTATTTTTGGTTTCACAGTATTTGTGGAGAATGGGTATTGCTTGCTATAAAAAGTATGTTTAGGTCAGATGGTTATGCTTTAACATTTATTTTCTTTTTGAAGATTTATGATTACGCTGTTAGACCCTGATTCATGGGTGACCTTCACGCATGAACCTAACTTAAGGCATATACATGGTCCTATTGATTTGAATTTTAATATTGATTAGAGTGGGGTGAGGTGGAAGTCAATGTGAATAGAAGTAATATACAATGTGCCACCATCGTTCTCAGTAACACAATAAAGGAATTAGAATCGCCTCTTGCTAGAAAAAACAGCTGATTCCCTTTTTGTTATGAGATATGGATTTTAATCACTCTCGAATATACTGAAGTTCAATGAATTCTGTTTTGTCCTTACTTACAAATCCACACAAAAATATATTTTTTGCATTTCTGGAGTTGAGAATGTCAGTGGTTCAATTTAATTCTCTCCTTTAAAAAAAGATTTCTGTAGTAGGTATAACACCCGCTTCAGACAATTTTACCCTCAGTAGCTGCGTATATTGTCATTCACAAAAAAAGATGTGTTTAACCTCTCACTTCAGAAGAGATTCTTTCGTAACATGAAGTCTGATTAGTTGTGACACAAACTATGTTATCTATATAATTAAGTGCCCTTCTGGGTTAGTCACTGTTGGGAAGATGCTGTGACCTTTAATGACCAGTACAAATGAGCAGAGGAGCCCAGCCTGAGGGGCAGATGAAGTCTCCTGTGACCGCCTGGTTTTATCCAGCGGAAAATGCTAATAGTATAGAGGAATTTACCTTTTCCAAAGTGCTCTGCAAACTCTAATTACTCCTGCAGCCCCTCAGTGAGAGGCGAGTTGTGAGATGCAGTGGAACTCCTGCCCAGGTTAGCTGCGGCGCGGAGGACTGATGGCTGCAGCCCCCGCTCCTCCGCGGGGTCCCGGCTGTGCCCGCTGTGCCATGAACGAAGCCGTGAATGCTGGCTGCACGCAGCTCCACTTCTCCTCACTCTGGGGAAGCGTGCACAGCAAAGTGCTCCTCTTAGCTAACTACTGAAAAACCTGGAGCGGGAAGTTTTTGGCTGGGGTGCAGGCAGCCACCCTGAGCCACCACATCACATATCTTGCTTTTATGCCTGTTGTGTCAATGGGTGATGGCGCTGTATCCCTTTCCCTTCCTCCCCAGCAGGGAAGGTCACTCCTCTGAAGTCTGAATAACAAGTCTTTCTGTGACTGGAGAGATCAGCATTGCTGGGGCAGTGCTGTGCATGAAACTGGGGAGGAAATTCTTGTTTTGAATACTGCTTCAGACTTGAATCATTTTTGCGAGGCTTTCATGCATGAGTGTTTGGAGAAAGTGAATACAAAAGCAGGGTAAACACAGCTGAAGCAAATTCATTAAACATTAAAGCAAATATTTGCAGAGATTTTGGTTTGCAGCCTTTACACATTTCCAGAATTATAGTAATGGAACACGGGCACGTGTTCAGCTGGCAACGGCAAGATGAAGAAAATCAGCATGAGCGCCAAAGGGACAGTGAAGAGTGGCAGGAGGTGGCTCCTCAGGCCACTACAGACAGGTTGTTCTGCTCCTCCCTGGGGAACAGACCTCTAGCAGTGTGTGACCGCTCCTTAGCCCTCGGCTTCTTGTTCACTGCAAACGGGAGGCCACCCGTTGGAGTAGACCAGGAGCAATTTACAACATAGAAATTAATATATCAAAGCTTGGAAAAATAAGCTGTCTGGTGTAAGAATAAATGACACAGCTCTGACGGGCAGGGTAAGGGATGCTGAGGCTCTGGTGGGGCAGGCAGTTCTGGCTCCCCCATCCTCTCTGGGGCAGAGAGAGAAGGCAGATGGGGAGGGGCAAAAGAGAGCAAGGGGAATGGTAAAGGGAAAGGAGTTAAGAGAAAACATGGACATGGACTAAACTCTGCTGAAAAGTAGACAAATAAATATAAATTTAATTCTCTAACATTTACATGTTGGATCAGCTGGTAGTCAGCCACTATCCATTATTTCAGCCAGCGGTTGGTCAGATGATATTATTTCTACCCTGATGGAAGGACTGAGACTTCTGAAACAGAATGATGGCCAACATTATCCCAAACATTTTGTTGTGTTTTTCCTCAGCTCCTAATCACTGGATTTGAAAATATTTTGAGGAATATTCAGATTGCCTCAAAATCTTTGAATAGGTAACATATGGGGGAAAAAAAGCATCATACCATGATTCACCAAAATACCAACAAGACAAAGGCTGTAATATTTCACTGTCTTTAGCGTTACCTCGAAACTCAACCTGTATTTTGGGGCATGTGCATGTTCCTTGATGGAGAGCATTTCTCTTGTCTTCTCTTGGTGAGCAGCAGCCTCCTCTCACTACCACAGCACAGCTGGGATGGTGCCATCTGCCAAAAACTCTATTAAAATACATACACGTGTAATTTGCCTGTTTGCAAAGAGGTAACAAATGGGAAGCTTGATCTCTTTACAGGGGGTGCACATGTGCTGCCATTAGAAACATGTACACCAGGGACAATATAAGCCTTGATGTCAGAATGCTGGTTGATATTAATGAGGGTTTCAAATATATCTGTGATACATGAAAGATTTTTTTTTAAAAGGACATAGTTTTCAGAAGCACAGGGCATATTCAGTGCCCCAAAAAGTTACAGACCGTAGACAATTAGATGCTGCTTATGTTTTTAAGAGATGATAAGAAATGAGAGGATTATCTTGCAATCCAGCTGAAAACTGTGTGTAAACATACTGGACTGATTCAGATGATTTTTAGCATCAGTGAAAAACCTCATGAAGTGAAAGCAAAAGAGAAAGAGAGGCCTTCAGAGTTGATCAGGAGTGAACCTGAAGTTTTGTTTTGTTAAACAATAAATTAAGAGATTTCAGGAAAATATTCTCCATGCTTGCTTTTCATCACCTTTGCACAGCTATGGCTCGGGCAGCAGAGTAATGCCTTCCTGTGCATCTTACAACTGGATTCATAATGGAAATTGCATAGGGAGATTTCAATGACCTGGGGTTTGGCACCAAAATTCTGAGAATTAGAACTATGAAACTGCTGAGGAGACACCCACTCCGCTAATGACCCCCACCTGCCTGGATCAGTTCATGCCTCTGGAGGACCAGAGTCTCACCAGCGCTGGAAGCAGGAGTGGTGAATGGATGGACCATACAAGTACAACAGAAGAAACGGAATGGATTAATCAGCTCTTTTCCCTCAAGCTAAGAATGACCTGAGAAGGGTATGGTCCCAGGCTGGTGAGGTGGCTGCCCTCTGCCCAACCCTCCCTGCCCATCCCTGGTGCTTGTCCTCCCCTAGGAGCGGCACCCACCTTCTCCCTTCCCACTGCCAGGAGTGGCGGCATGGCCCCGGGAGCAGCCACTGCCCACCGGTATGTCCCCAGCACAACTTTTTGCATATATTTCCCTTTAATGAAGTATGCATTGATTCCTGTTAACTGATCTTCCCAGGGCAGAAACCCCACAGGACACAAACACAACCTGGGGAGCACGGGCACAAAGGACAGTTGTCAGAGGGGTGCAGCAGAGCAGTGCGCTGATGGCTGTGTTCACAGGCACCATGAGTACAGCTGAGAGCGTGGGTGCGCGGCAAGGGTCACCCCAGGTTTTCTTCAAAATAACACATGATTGGAAGCATCATGCAAATTCGACAGCTTTTCAGTGAGCAGAGAAAAGCTTGAGTTAATGAGTTGTAAATGGTAAGGTAAAGCATTTACTACTGTTTTAACATTGGATTAAAGTAACTTTACAGCATGCAATAAGCTGCAGATAGGGTTACAAATAACCATTGTTAACACTTAACTGGTGAAGTGCAAAGGAAATCAGAAGCTGTTCTTTGCTTACTAGAGGTTATTGCGCAATGTTTGTATGTAAATGTATGAAAGGAAAGTAATGGGTATAAATTATCTTAACCTCGGAAAGCGTTTTTAGATTGAACTGACATTGCAGGAGTTGAATAACCATCCAGCTTTACAATTTGCTACTTTAGAGTTAGCTTTGGTTGAACAGTCATTGACAATGATCTAAGTAGGATTCTTAAAACATGTAAGGGGCCCAAATCTGTTGAGAGGATAGCTACAGCACCACCTGCATGTTAACATTTCCTCCCTGAATACTGTAGAAACAGGAAAAGCTGCTCAGACTTTCATTTACATTTTTTCTTAATTTTTACCTTTTAACCATATTTTCAACAGTTTTATTTACACTTGACAAATGCAATCTTCTTCATTTTACTGTCTGTATATTTTACCGTAAATTCTGTTTGGTTAGCAAGGCAAATCCAAAGCATGCCAGTTTAATGAGCACCTTGCAGACCCAGCTGAGACCGACGCCCAGCAGGGCAGTGGCCCCCATCGGGACCCTCTCCGGAGGAGCAGTACTTCATAACCACAGCTTGGGGCTCCTCTTTCTGCCTCTTTTCAGAAGGATCAGCCATGGCCTGAGGCTCTGAAAGTCCATTTGACGATCGCCTGGTTTTGCTGTGTCTCTCTCCATGTTCAAGGAGTAGTCCTGGTAGAGTAGAGGTGGTCGTACTTTGGTACGATTGTCCATTTTTTTGCACCAGCACAATGGTGAACAACCGTAACTGCCGTGGTAGAGGCCTTAAGAAGAGTTAAGCCCAGGTACTGCACAGCTCACACCATTTATCTCTCGACCGTGATATAAGGATGGAGAATCAATCCTGGCATTACAAGAGATCAATATCAGCATTACAAGGTGGCCTTTGTCACACAGCAAACAATGCCCAAGTGTAAAAAAGGAGACTCTTACGTGTCTTTTGCCATGTCACTCAATTTTTAATATGTATTCATTCATCATGCATTATCCATCTGGCAGCTACACAGAACCACACCACAACAAACTTACGTCGCCTATGATGCTGTGATTTTTAATGTACGCATACCTTGTTTTCAGTGGGTTGCTGTCATTTTGCATGTATTTTGCTGTTGCAGTGCATATCAAATGACAAGGCATTCCCCTCATGCTAAAGACTCTAAGAAACAGGGGAAAGCTAATTGTTTTCAAGCTTAATAGACAGTGATCAAGGGTCTGTACAGAGCCTCGGCAAACACTGGATCCAGACCTCCCCAAGCCCGTGAGACTGACACGATGGAGAGGCAGGACTCAGGCCCCTGGCACTGACGCTCGGACCACGTTTCTGTCCTTACAGGAGCTGTTCGTCCCTACACTTTCCTACATCTCACTGAGCGGTGCAGCCCAACTTCGGCCCTGTCCCTGCAGCTGCACGGCACAGTCTGGGGACGGTGGTGTCAGTGGTGTGGCTGCAGGATGGGGCCAGGGTCAGTGCCGGTCCTGCAAGTGCCAGAGCAGCTGGCTGGGAGGGGGGGGGACATGCTGCCTCCATCCCCATGGCACCAGGGCAAGGTGCGTGGTGCTGCACATCTTACCGCTGTGGCTTTTCTTGCTTTTGTCCCACGTGCTGCTCACTGCACTCCAGATTTTAAGTGTAGCCACGTGTTTCTGCTCCTTGGGTTATGGAGAGATGAGGAAAGAGGTGTTTGCAGGAATATGACCTTTCTGAAAGATGTGATTACACCACAGAGTGGGCAGAAAGGAATGATATATGCCAAGGGTGAGAGAAGATACAGCAACAGAGAAAAACACTGAAGAGCACAATGCTTTGGTAGGGGCATGGGGGGGAGGACTGAGAAAAGTGGTGAACAAAGGAAGAGCCCACTGGACCCTGGAGGTGCTCTGGGAGAGCTGCGCCGCAGCTGTGCCAGGCGGGCGGACCAGCCTCCTGGGAGGATGCTGCTGCCAGCCAGGCCGCTGGCAGAGATGAGGATGCTCCCAGCGCTGCCCGTGAGGGAGGGCTCCATCTGGGGGACTGGGGGCTGCCCAGCAGTGCTGCTCAAGGTACATGGTGGAGTTCACTGCTGCTGATGAAGGAGGTGCCCATTCAGGTGAGATGGGACACTTGACAGGTCTCTCTGAATGGAGACCTGATTTAATCATTTTTATACCAGTTTCCTTGTGGGAAAAAAGAAACTTGGCTGCTCTTTCAGCTGTGCAGCTCACCACCTTCATTTACACCCTCATCAGACCCACATTAGGCCACTCGGAGGCACCTCTGATTAGCCTCCCTCTGAAACAGCTGCAGGATTCAGGAGGTGCAGAACGTGCTTTTTCGCTTGCATTGCAGAAATGGCAAAAGCACCACAGTGGATGCTGCTGGGGCTGCAGCTGCTCTGACATCTCCTTCATCTAGCGCCTTTCTGGAGGAGAGAGAGGAATGGCTCATTCCCACATTACAGGGGCGCTACCTCTTGAATGGGTGGGGGCACCCACCACATTGTGTCTCCAAGAAAAGCGCGGACTACCTCCATCAGTAGTGGGACAGTGTTTATGTTTGCTGGCCTTCCTCATATGCAAAAATATAATCCCTTGACAACCAAGACTTCTACATTTTAGAGCCTTAAAGTGTTGCCACAACAAAATATCCATCCTTTTCCAGGCTAGTCAATCTTCTAAGAACAAAGAAAAATGAAATTATAGAGTAACGGTAATCTTATTTCAGTTAATGGTCTCATATAATAGCTTGTTTGTGACAAAACTCATCTCTTTCTCCTGAACACTGTTCAGCCACTAAACTGTGGAATCAGGATCAATTTCTGGAATAGGAAAGAACATGTTCTTGTTTGTTTCATTTAAATTTCTCTTTTAATGTGTTGGTAATATCTGCAGTGCCCACTGCTGATGTAATATAGATCTAATTCTCAGCTCATTTAGTTGTTGCTTCAATAGGAAAACAATGCCTAGTGGGAGTGATGATTAGAAAGCAGCAGCAGAGATACGAAGCATGGATAAATGAAATAAATTGCAGAAAAGTTACTGATAACATGATCTCTGGCCACATCAGTCAACTGGTATTCTGACGCACTAAATTGCTGCTTTTTTTTTTTTTTTTTAAGTGATAGCCACATTATAAAGCAGCAAAGAGGAGGAAAGCAAGAAAGAATGCATAATACACCCTCTCCTCCCGACCCCAATGTCATGGGAGCATCAAGTGTGGAGGAGACGGAGTCATAAAAATGAATTGCATGGAGCATGCCTCTCAAGCTGTTATCTATTATTTATAAAGAATTAAAATGAGCTAGTTATTTCATATGTGCCAGAAAAATGAGTTCATCAGTATTGTGCTGAAATGCATTACGACTTACTGATTCCTGATTTCATAGCTGTTGTACTTATTTGAAAACATATTTATATGCGTTGTATCAACTGCTAACCATTGAATTTTTATTGTACATTACAGAGAAAAATCTTATGTTTCAATTTGCATCGCACTTGATTCATTGACACACAATACATAATTCTGCTCTTGTGTGATTTACTTGGGAAATATCTGATCATAGGCTTTGAGAAAATCCCTTCCTAAAGCAGACAGGTAACTACCGTTAATGCCTGTCACACCATGTGGTTGCATAGGTAAACGGAGTTCCAGTCTCTACCCACAACCAAAACCAGCGTGTTAGAAACGACCTTATTTACATACAGCCTGGCAAAATCTACACGTTGAACAAAAAGTGATTGAAAACATCCAGACTTCGTGAAGGGTTTTGAGGAGCTGAAGGGAATGAAATGCATGAAGAGCTTGTGGTCTCATGTCCAGCTCTGCTCTCGGGGCAGCCACTTGAAGGCAAGTGGGGGCAGAGAGCACAGGCAGGAGATGGAGCAGTCTCTTATCTTAATGTAGGCAACACTTAGACTCAGACTGTTCTAAGACTGGTCCATGGATCAGTAGTTCCTGGTGAATTCTACATCTGTGCCAAGGTGTGCTTAGCAGGGCCAGAGGATCTAGGTCAGTATCTTCATTAAGTTTTAAGTTGATTGAAAGCTGGGAAAGTCCTTTCCTTTCTATCCCACCCCCAGTTGACAAGCAATTTGATTTTTTTTAAAAAAACCTAACTTCTCGACTTTCAAGAAACTGTATAGACAGGCAGCATTTTAGCTGTCAGTGGGAGATATTGATGCTTGGTGCATCCGAAATTTGGACTGCTGTTATGTAGGAGAATAAGCATGACTTCCAAAGCCCCTTCCGAGGCACCCACCCCTGAAACGCCAGTTTTTGCTGTGCAGAGCAGAGCCATTGCAGTCCCCGCACAGAGCACAGTGTTCCCCAGGGGAGAGTGGCACTGTCCCAGGGAGGGGGCCCTGTTTGGCAATCGGGGCTGACTGTCCCGAGCAGGGCAGTGACGCCCGCCATGTGGGTACCAGTGCCGTTGCAACCCACGTGAGGGGAAGGTAAACGTGTCGTTGGATGGGGCAGGCTCCTCAGCAACCATCTTTAATGTGGCATTAGCGATAAAGGTTTTTGGCAAGATTCTGCTCAGTCCTAGCTGAACAAGCTGAGAAATACCAAGGGCAAACTCCTCATCCTGCTAAACAAAATGGCAAAACTTCCATTGCCTTTGAAGTTTTTCACTTGCAAATTTTTTTTCCCTTAAATCGTTGTCAGAACATTTCTATTAATTTTATCCTTAGCCTCTAGGTACAGACAATGCCCGGTGACTTGTAGGTCTGGGCTGTCAAGGAAAACTGATTTACAAATTTAGCTGCTTTTCTTAAACTGAGTAGTTAGACTCCAATTAATATAACTGATATATAGAAGGCCAAAAAGGCCTTGTTGGAAAGATCACCTGGAATGAAGGTTACTGGTAGTGCCCCTGGTAGGATTAGTGAAAGCATATTGCTGAGAAAAAGCCTGCAATTATGATAAACTAATGACCTATATTTCATCTTGTAAACTTAAATTATTTTTATTTATAAAGCATATCTCCCTTCAGGTATTTATACACATGGATGAGATCCCCCTGAGCCTGCTCTGCTCCAGGCTGAGCAGTCCCAGCTCTCCCAGCCTTTCCTCATAGGAGAGATGCTCCAGTCCCTTCAGCATCTTGGTGGCCCTTCGCTGGACTCTTTCCAGTATGTTGACATCTCTCTTGTACTGGGGAGCCCAGAACTGGACCCAGCACTCCAGGGGTGGCCCCACCAGTGCTGGGTGGAGGAGAAGGACCACCTGCCTCAACGTGCTGGCAGCACTCCTCCTGATGCAGCCCAGGTACCGTTGGCCTCCTTTGCCGCAAGGTCATGTTGCTGGCTCATGGTCAGCATGTTTGACACGCACCACGTCTCTCCATCAGGCCTCTGTGCAGTCTGAATTTGCCAATGTTGCCATGAAGCATGTCCTGTCTGCAGTGATTCCTGGTGCTTGTGCGTCAGTCTACAGACACCCACAGCCTTGTCTGATGTTCCTTAATGGTTACCGAATAAGGAAATCTGTATTAAACCTTCTGAGTTCCCAACATCCTGAGGAGGTCATCAGAGCGACAGTGGGGAAATTCTTTTACGTCCCATCCACTGCTGCAGAGTTCTTTGCAAACTTTGCTCAGCACTGCTTCTCAGCAACCCTGAAAGAAAAGTTTTTATTTTGAGAAATTGTGTTTCTTCTGATGGGTGACATTAAAAACACCCTGTGCTGAATGTCCTATTATTTGATTTGATGGTTACTTCTGCTCACTGCTTGAAATTGCAATAAACCCTGGAGACGAGGTAAATTGGAGAACCAGTCAAAATATGCATTCCTTTAAAGGTCAGGTGTGCAAGGCATTGGGTAGTCTTTCCTAAAGCTCTGATGGTGAGATTCCTGATCGTGAGGTCTGGGATTTCACATCGCTGTACCCCTCTCAGAAGGACTTGGTGACCCTTTGGACTCATCTGGGAATGACCAAATTAGAATTAATATGAAGGGCCAAATCCTCACTTCACGGTGGTGAGGGAAATCAGCTTCATTGGATACAGCTAAATATGCAAGGCTTAAGATCTAATACAATCCAAAATATGGCTGGCTATACCAGCTATACTCAGTATAACTCACTCAAACCAGTACACTTCCAACTAGGAATTTGGGAGGTAGCTTTAGCTGCGTATCTCACCTCGCACAGGGAAATGAGATGCAGAAAATCCTAGTGTATACCACAACTGCAGAGAGTCTGCATGGCTCTGCGCACTGCTTTCATCAATTGTATGATATTGCTTTTCTCTATTGGGAATATGCAACGTACTCGAGCAAAAATTTCTGGAAAAATAAATATGAAATGCTTTTATATTAACCATTTCCATAATGGAAGAAAAATTACACTCAAAAGAAGGTTAACATTCAAAGTCTTCTGCTATACTTGCTTTTTATTTGTGCCAGTATTCACCTCACTTTCTTCAGCATCTTGCCTTTTTAACCCTTTACTCTCTGCTGAAACAGCTGTACCCCCACATCAGTATATGGAAAGTGATGTTGTATTCAGGTAGACTAATTCTCTACTCTGTTACCTTGGTTTTATACCAGAGAGACGCCTTTGAAATCAGAGGCAGGTAACTGCCTGAAAAATGAAACGTGATGTCTACTTCCCCTTGATACATAAAGAAGCTAATGGACCAGATCCATCCACTGATTTATGCTGTGGTTGACTTTGGTTTCAGAGGTTTAACAACTTGCACTGGTAATTGAAATGGCCCCCAAAATCAAAAGGAAGAAAAGTATTCATCTTTTCTTTTGGTAGAGTAATAAATGCAAAGATCCAAGGAGGGTCAGGCACAAGTTTATGTCTCATAAAAGAGGTGGCAACCAACTTAAAACTGCTCTTACTTTCCATCAAGAATGAATATCTATTGAATTCACTGCTGAAAGCTGTCATCTGAGTCAATACCAGCATCCAATATTCATAATAAATACTAAGAATTTCCACATACTGTAACCGTGGAAATATAGAAAATATTTAATAATATTTAATATTATTAGCTAGAAGCTTCAGAGCATAAATTATCGTTGCATGACAGTAGCTTTGTTGTGTGTCTTGTATTTGTTAACTGTCAGCTGAGGGGGTTTATTGCCTTCCCTGTAAAACCTCTGACGTTGGACACTGGAGGAAACGGGCACTGAAGCAGATGCATTGGATTTGCCTATACAGCATGGAAATTCTGATGGTCCTATAGAGATAAACTAATGAAAAATGGAGTGATTAGGTTACACAGAAAATAAAGATTCCCCACTTGCTTCTACAGCCTGACATAAATGCTTCCAAAATTCATTTTAGGGCGAGTTAAGAACGGGAAAATGCACTTTATAGATTCACATTATTTAAATGTAATTCTCTAACTTCATATATAGCATCCTTAAGGTAAAATATCTCACATTGAGCAATGTGAAGAGAAGTCAACATAAAAATATCTCAAAAGGGACGGTTTACTTTCAAACTCTCTCCTTTCCCCTGTGTCTGTATGTATTTGGATTCGTCCATCTGGGCACTTACCAATGGAAGCTGTTGCCTCTCCTCTGCTTCCACTGGGTTCGGACGAGGCCAAAGCCACCTGGTTTTGTCAGGATTCTCTGCAGACAGTGTGATCTGAGGGTCAGTTATGGGGGAGATACTACAATTTAACATTGTGATTGTTCTGCAATGTGATCAATACTGCACTGAGTAAAAGTTCAGGAAGAAATAATTTCATTTTAGAACCAATTCATTTAGAATTAACAGAATTAATGTAGTAAAAAACCCTAGTTGTGACACAAGGAACTTTACAAGACTGTCACTTCCAAGCTGCCTGTGAAACACCCACACCTGCAGATGATAAGCAAGGGTGACATGCCTTGTCATGACTTGTCACCTGTACCAAAATATCCTGCAGGCTGAATGCTATGTAGGTAAATCCAGTCCAGTGAAGATCAGGAAAATGTCCAGCAGGAAACCCTCTTCAACAGCAGCTTGTCTCAATCAGTAATGGGTACCCAAGCCAGCACAGGCGTGATGCCTCGTGCCTGAGTTGCTGTTGGTGTTTACGTAGCACAGATCCGACACAACTGGGACTGAGCAGAGCCTCAGCTCTGGATCAACTCACAGGACCCACTCTTCCAACCTGTTCTTACCGCAGCCAGATGAGGCATCTCTGCTTCGAGGCGACACAATTTTGGGGATCATGAGTCCAGCCCATAGGGCAGAGTTTTGTGCCCAGTAACCCTGGTGTGAGTGCAGATGGACGCGTTACTGCCAGAGGAGTGACTCTGGATTTTCCTCATTACAATCACCGCGATGCACTTGGATTTCAAATCCAGCACCGAGAATTAATTTGGTGGGTTGTGGCAGTAATGAGGGCTGTTGGCAGAAGAGCATTTAGTAGATGTATGGTTCCACTTTCCCCGTGCAATGGCTGATCTATGCAGACTGACACTGAATGGAGGATTTCCATCAACAGGATTGCTGCTTGTTGTGCCAAGTAAGACCGTGCACTGCATAGTGCTGTGTTAAGTTAACATTGCAGAACTGCCATTAAAGAACAGGAGACAAATATTTATACAAAGCATTAAACCAATACTGGCAATAGATGATTATTGTGAAAAAGCGTTCTGCTTATTTTTACAGCTATGGTAGACATGAGTGAGTTGTGGCTGTGGCGTTTGAAATTCCAGTGCTGTGGGAAAGGTTGTCCAAGGTACTGGAAATGTCTAGGGTTTTAATTTACTGGCTTTCCTTCTGCTTTAGACAACCATTATTTCTAGTAGAACAAATACATAATGTTCTATCTCACCCCTGAATGTCAACTTTTGAACTACAACAAAACCACCATTTTGTTTATTTTTACTGACTTTGGTAGCTAGGAAATCCTGAGTGCAGAGGTATATCTTGATAAGCTTAAATAGCATCCTGCATAGAGACTGTACATCTATGAATTCATTTTTGGTGTGAATTCAGTAATGGTATACAATAAATCTGACCTGAATGCATCAGAAAGTAAGAGAAATCTATATTAATGCTTTATAATGGGTTTATAGTTAAATAAATTTTATGAAAGCATAGGGGTCTCATTGTTACCAAGCCAGCTTTCCCCACAGCAATATTTTCACATGATTAAGTTAGAGATCAGATAACCACCTTATGCAGTATATACCCAACAGCAATTTAAAAAATTCAATATCAGCTGTATTATTCTAAAGACTCATTCCATTTTCAATGCAAAATGAGTACAAAATAAAGAGATAAACTACATATAAAATGTAAAACATGGAAAAATTTATCACTTGCAAACATAAAAGCAAAAAGGATAAAAAAAGAGAACAAAAGCAAATGGAAGCTATAAAAGAATACAGAAAAAAAAGATAAATCTGCAGTGTTACCTTTTCCACATGTAGTTTAGCTGGGCTTTTATTAAGGTGCATACACTTTAGTACAGGAATATAATCATCTCTGTAATGCACTTTACTACTGCAGGCTAAATTAATTTATGCCGTGCTGAAAATTTTCAGCCCCACTAGATACGAAAGGACAGGCTGTGTTAGTCCAGGCAGTCAAGCAGTCTGCGAAGCAGTTCATTTCCCTTCCCACTGCGTAAGGGCTGAACAGGGTAAGTGTGCAGAAGAGCTGCAGGCTGATGTGCTGGGGAGGAGGGCAATGCCAGGGACGGAGAAGGGTGAGGGCAGGGGCTCACGCAGGTGCAGTTGTGAGCGACCCGAAACATCCTGTCCTGCAGACCAGTGGGTTTGACCCGGGCCGTGCTGGAGCTCATCTTTATCATGTTACTGGGCGGGAGCCAGGAGAAAATCCTGGAGGCAATCTGTTGAATCAAAAAGGTAGTTGTGGGTATTCAGTAAAGCTTCACTGATCCAGTGGCAGAGGCGAGTGTGCAGGTAACCGGGGCACCCCTATCAGCCCACAATTTCCGTAAGTGATTTTTTCCTGTAGCAGCACAAAAGCGAGGTGATGTACGCATGCAAATATTAATGAGTCCATGGTCCAAGGCGCTGCCACTTGGCACTGAGGTGTGGTACTCATGGCCACATCACATAATGGCCCCGTATCAATCCCTCAGTGAGAAGACATGAAAACTTTGGTGAGGAGGAGGATAACTGAGCTACTGGCTCCCTGCCTGTGACCTCAGCAAACAGCCACATCTCTGCCTTCCCTCTTTCCCATGGGAGTGCCGGCCCTGTGGGGCCATGGCGGGGAGCTGCTCCCCTCCCCAGGGTGGGGGTGTGGGGGTCCTGGCCCAGCCCTGCCCAGGGGGAGTGCAGTCCCAATGCTCCGAGAGCTGTCTCTTCCACCCTGCCAGCTATTGATGGGCAGCTGGTATTAATGCCCTCATCTCTCGGATGCCAGAGAGCAAGCGATATGGCACAGAGCCTTGTGTACCTTAATTCATCCTCGTCAACACCTAACGGCATCTTGTTCCTATTACTGTAGTTAAGGTCGTGCCAACGATTCCATTATGAACTTGCTCTCAGGAGTTATAATTACCATATTTTATCTGTAAAAAGTTGCCCTGAGCTGACGTTTTGCATACATGGTTTTCACCCAGGCATAAATTGTTTTGTTTTTGTTCCTTTGCTAAATTGCTACTCATGTCACAAAATCTGGCCAGTTGTACAGTTCATAAACATAACAACAGATTTTTCAACAGGCACTCTGAGTTCACACAGCCTTTTTCTCAGGAAATAAAAAAGCTCTTTGTGGACCCCCTCCCCCAAAACCCAAAAAACCTTTCAGAGAGAAACTGGACTCAGGTGCATTATCCAGTGACCCTCCTTTCCAAGGACATCATAATTTCTGTCCCAAAGTTACCCATTTTCTACTCACTTTTGCTCTTGAGAATTTGCTATGTCAGAAATAAAGAGTTATGAAACTGAGGCAATAGAATGAACTATTTACCCTAAAAATAGATTCAGCAGTATCTAAAATTTCTTGCTTGAATAACAGATGGCATGTATTCTGCCTGTTGAGTCTTTTTCATGCTGATGTAGAGCATGTCCAAGCTGTTGGCTAAGGCTGACCTTCAATCTATCCTCAAGACCAAACTTTGAAAACAGCGGTGTGTGGGACTTCATGTTTTAAAGCATGTCCAGAAAAAAACATCCATGGTGGGGCAGGTGGCCGTGAGAGCCACAGAGCCATGCCAACAGCTCTGCTTGGTCCCTTTGGTGTCTGAGACATCACCGTGACTGCTCTGTGTTCAGGAACACATTAAGATGCTGGGTGAGATGTGCTGACGTGTTTCAGGCACCACGGGCAGGACCTGGTGTTGCTGCTGTCCTTCACATCTGCACACATTTGCATTCTGTCTCTTGAAATCGTTGAGGGAAATCTGAATTTACTTTTCCTCGAGCAGTTATATCGGACGTTGGCCTGGCAGATCGGGTAGGACAGGATCAGGCATAATGAGGCTGGATTTATGCTAAATGTGACTCTTCTGAATCTACCAGGCTTGTACCTGTGGAAGAGGGAACAAACTTAGACACAGATTTTTCTTGCAGGGCCCAGACACATGCTTTAAACAGGCTATCAGATCTTTTTATCCCCCCTGGCATTGAACAGGGCTCTGCCTGCCAGAAACCACGTATATCTCCATGGCAAGGCCACCTTTCTTGTACATTCTTTTTGCTGCACCTGAGTGTTTTCCTGCATCAGAGCACAGTGACGGTGCCCTGGCTGCCACTCAGCTGGGCTAGCAGCTCTCCTCCCATATACTGACAAGCAAAGAAAAACACTTTTTGAAAGCTACTCTTTGTAAGGGGAGACTTTGTGGGAAGACCCATAACTTCCAGTGGTGTGTAAAGATTTTTATTGTCACTATTACGCCTGAAGACGTCCCTTAGCACTCATGAATAAGAGCACATTAGAAGTGAAAAAAACTCAGTAGAACCACAACGGAAACCCAGGTAAAGCAACATGTGGCCATATTTCAGTTGTCTTTGTTCTTTTTCTCTGATTCTTGCAGATAGAGCTCCATGTGAGTTTTTGGGCTTACGGGATCTAAAATTGAAGGATTGCTGAGGGACTGCTGTGGCTGCATTAATCCAGAGGCGACTAACTGGTTTTGTTTGTTGGCAAGCGCTGATGGGCCAGAAAGGAGCTGAGTTCAGTGAAACCATCCAAGGAGAGCCAGCCCTTGCTCACGGGATGGGTTGACACTAATCTCACAGGTAACCTCATTCCTTTCCTCAGTGTTTGGAGACCTGCGGGTCTTGTGCGCTACCCTGAATTTTCAAGTTTATTTTTACTTTAACATCAGTTTAAGGCAGCTCTGAACTGGTGCTTCTTTTTATGGCAGATGTCCACAGATCAAAAAGATGACACTCAAAACGAGACAGGGGAATGAGACAGAGCAGCACCTTTGATTTTCCCCTGGCACTATTCCCTTCTTAGCACATCACAGGGTTTAATTTCTGACATGAATATCACCTCTCGAGCCTAGATCTGTGCCTAGAAGCCCCCTCCCCAACCTGTTCACCCAGGATCTGCATGCTGCTTCTTTCACATAAAATGTGGCTGTGCTTGGGAGCGAACACTGCCTCTGTACGGGGCTGGAGAGAGGAGAAGCATCCGTGGGAGCTGCGTGCAGGCTCCAAGGGGAGGAAAGCTGCGGCAGGGAGACAAGGGCAGGACTGGCAAGTCATTTGGGACTGGACCTAACTTCAAGAGCTAGTCAGCCTCATGCATGGCCTCCCACCGGTCCTGGCTCTCTGGACAGCCTGATGCCAGTGGCACACCGCCTCCACTCCTCTCTCACCCTGCTCCCACGTGCTGCTGCAGGATGCAGGGGATGCAGACCCCCGCTGGTGTGGCTTGCCAACCGCTCTCCCGGCCGCCTGCAGAGTCGAGGTGCTGGGGCTGCCCCTCCTGCAGTGAGCCAGGGGCTCCTATCTCCTAACAAACCCCCCGGCATCGTGGCCACCAAACATCAAGATATATAATTGAGGATAGGTAATAAACTTAATATGTATGCATGAAAAACTCTGCCCTTAACAGTACCAGGTTTTTTTAAATTTACATAATGCTAAACAGTATCTTGCTCACATACCCATGGATCTTAGTGGCTTTGTTGTCATGGATACCAGTACATACCTTGTTTTCTTTGAGAGATTGTATCAAATATGCGCATTTGGATGTTTGCTATATTTGCCTGAATGTTATAAACACATTTTTTACACTAGTAAATAATATTAAGCAACTGTGTAATTTATGCTGGAAGACTAAATGCACTTTAGCTCGGTATTTTAACACCCTTTTTTCACCCTTGAAATTTCAAATCCAAACACCCTGCCCAAATGCTATTCTTGTCAAGACTGAGCATGACTTTCAAGAAACTGTGTTCTTTCTGTATGATTTTACTATGAAGGACCCTGTCACGTGCTAACTACTCTCCAACCCACGGGTAAGGGAAGAAATCAAAAGCCTTGTTTTCAAGCATGAGCTGATTCCTTTCAAGATAATGTTTCAAAAAAATACTCACAGTCTAAAAAAAAATCTAGCAGACTTTCTGTATATCATAACCACTTCACCTTTTTAGTGGAGACAATGAAAATATTACAGGCTACAGGCACTATGGGCAAATCTTGGAAGTAGGTCCCCCACCTCTCCCCTTCTTGAAAACCTGATCTCCCACATGAAGGTACCATGCAGCTGAAATGGAAGTTTTAAGTCCCAGCAATTGCAGAAAGTCCAAACTCACCTGTTTTGCTCCATACCTATTCATTAGTCCACAGTAACCTTCATGGTACCTTTGTGCTCAACAACATGAAGCAAAATATCTCATTAACAGTGAGTACCAAAAATTTCTATCTTGTCTTGCAATGACGGGGCTTCATTACTTTCACAAATAATATGCCAATGCTGAAGACTTCATATCCTTGGACTGATGCTGGTCTACTGAGTCAGCAGCTAAGTTGTAAACTCTCTTGTTGTCGGTGTAGTTCACTTATACCGATGAGTACAATTCAAGTAGCTCAGGCTAGCTAATGGGCTTGCTCCTGTGGTTTACAATATTAAATTCAATTAAGTTTCATCTGTCAGCAGCAGAAAAAGAAGACATTGAAATAATGACAAGGGAATGATAATATTATTAATAAAGAAGCAAAATTTGTCATGATTAAAGAACAAAATTGCAATAGAATTGACTCCCTTATCTGCAATTTGTGAAGTCAGGAGTTTATCAAATAAACTTGTGTTATTGGGATATATATGGGATAAATATTTAAGATATGCATACACAAACCCATACCTCTGAGAGAAAACAACATTTTCCTTAATATGGTGACTCGTTACATGCTTCAGAATTGCTTTTAAATCACACCTCAGGCCTAGACACTAAATGCGTTTTCCTTCCTGTTGTAAATAGCTGGGGTAAAGCTGTGGCCCACAAAATGACACCAGAAAGTCTTAAACAACATGAGATAACCAAAGAGACTTGCTATCTGAGGGTTAGCTCATGAGGAAGACCATACGAAAAGAGAGGGCAATGCACAAAATCTCCAGTATGGTGAGATTTTGTAGTTTCTTCTATTCCAAGGTGGCAGAAACACCAACCTTGCAGAAATCTGTCCAGAAGATTTAAGTCCCAGCCCGCGGCTGCCCACCACCCTGTAGAGCCGAGCCTCCTAGCCCCCCACCGCCCCGTGCTGCCCACCCGGCTGGCAGCTGCCTGGACAGTGATCGTGAAGTGCATGACATGAAAGCCAGCAGGTTCATTCGCTTGCAAAATGTCACTGCTGCAGCCAAACAGTGCTAGGATGAAGAGATACCGGTGGATCATTCTCAATATATTGTACTGGCTTTCTGAGAAATTGATTGGTTTGTCTTTGCACCATGACTTTGAAACTGAATAAAAGCCATTCCTGACAATTCTTGACAGAAGCAAGGTACACAAAATGCAAAAATATGTAAGTCCAGGCTAGCCACATGAAGCAAGGGAAGAGCAAAGAAAGCCAATAATCAATCTTTCTTTGCTGATACCCTGAAGTACTCCTCTGAGCCATATCTTCAGGGTCTGCCATTGCGTGCAAAAGCATCAGATCAACAAAACCAGTGCAGGCACTAACAGGACATGCAAAGCCTCTGGTTATTCTTAGAAAACAGCATGTGTCAACTCTGTTCATTGACAAGAGGCTGATCAGGTATGATGCAGGCAATCATTGTAACAGCTCATCATTCCAAGCCGATGACCTCTCCTACAACATCCGATCACTGAGCAGAAAAGAGCCATTGCAAGACCTCTGCATGCCCCTCTGCTCTGCACCTTACTTGTTTAGGTGTGATTGCAGGGCACATCGGCAGGCTACATTACTGTAATCGGCACAGAAAAACAGGGCTGCTCTGAACCTGTGGTTAAAATTAACTTCTTGACTACAGCTCCATAAGATTTTAAGCATGAAGTCTGCTTCCTTAACAAGGCCCTTGATTAGCAAATTTCAAAGAGGGATCAAAACCTGAGTAAAACCCTAATATTAAGGAGGCTGGTGTCTTTTCCCTCCTCTGTATTAAAAAAAATAAAGAAAAAGAGAAAAGGGAAATGTAATTCTCTTTCATTTGTGTGTGCATGAACAAATTAGTTTCAGAAGCAATTTTACAGTAATTATGACCATCTCCAATGGATTAGATTTTCGAAATATTCACTCTAATGTCGTGATGACAACTATCACATCCTGATTTTTTTATTTGATGTTCTAGCAGTTTAAGGGTTCCAATAATTTGTGTGCATGACTAGACTAGAACAAAAACACATTTACAACTTATAAGCTTTGTGAAACTGAAAATTTTATGGTGAAGTGATTTTGACCTTTGGAGGATATGAAAAATTCAGTGGTAACACGATCTTTATCTTCTCAGCGTGGCATGTTGATATAGTCTGTCATTTCAGCTCATATTCCCTGATAATGAGGTATTTTTGATCTTTTATTTTTCATATTACTTTAAATGTCTCATAATTATAAATTTATTTGGTAATCACTTTGATAGTACTGATACAAGAATCCATTTAGCATTTCTATGTCTGTCGTACTTTCTTTCACAGGTGATACATTGTGATTTCGTCAAGAGTTAAAGTACAAAGCTTTCTTGTTTTCTTGTATATGGAATTTAATGTAAATAAACTTCGGGGAAGTTTGGTGAGTTTTGGGGAATTCTTCATGAAAAATATCTAGTGCTCTTTTTAATGGTTACTTGGTTACTCAGTGTTTGTCCATTTTGGATGGCTTTTGTGGTCAATTAATTGTCTGCCTGATACTCTGCAGCAGTACACTGTTAATATCTGGATATTTTTGTAATACCTTGCGAGAAACTTGTATCTACCTTGAAGAGTTGGTGGTTTTTTTTCCAGAGTAGCTCAACCCTGGCTTACTTTTGGTGTCCGTTGAGAGCATACAGAAATTTTCAGCTAAGTACAACACACTGAAACCCAAGCAGACTACTTTTGATAAAGGGCAGCCCCCAGCCCCATTACATTTACATTTTAATTCAAAGGCAGCCAAGACAGTCTTTCTGATGATGTAATTTTGAAACTGATGTCTGATTTTAGGTAGGCTTTCTTTTCTTCCCATGCTGGACATCTAAGTTGTGACAAACATGTCATGGTTTAACCCCAGCTGGCAACTAAGCACCACACAGCTGCTCGCTCACTCCCCTCTGGTGGGATGAGGGAGAGAATTGGAAGGGCAAAATGAGAAAACTCATGGATTGAGATAAAGAGAGTTTAATAAGTAAAGCAAAAGCTGCGCACGCAAGCAAAACAAAACAAGGAATTCATTCACTCCTTCCCATTGGCAGGCAGGTGTTCAGCCATTTCCAGGAAAGCAGGGCTCCACCACGCGTAATGGTTACAGAACGCTATCACTCCAAACTTTCCGCCCTTCCTTCTTCTTCCCTCAGCTTTATATGCTGAGCTTGACGTCATATGCTATGGAATATCCCTTTGGTCAGTTGGGGTCAGCTGTCCCGGCTGTGTCCCCTCCCAGCTTCTTGTGCACCCCCAGCCTGCTCGCTGGCGGGGTGGGGTGAGGAGCAGAAATGACTCTGTAAGCACTGCTCAGCAGTAACAAAAAAATCTCTGCATTATCAACACTGTTTTCAGCACAAATCCAAAACATAGCCCCATACTAGCTACTGTGAAGAAAATTAACTCTATCCCAGCCAAAACCAGCACAAAACCAGCACAAAACCAGCACAAGACCACAGTCTGGGGATGCTTTATGCATGACCAGTGCCTCTGACTTCCATTTCCCTTCCAGGAGCCCGAGCTGGTTGTGTTATTTGTGGTTGTGATGACATGCTACAGATCCTATGGTGACGTGTGCTGTTGGGGAATAGTCAGTATTGCTGAGGCTGATGTCAATATTGTGCATAATTCTTCAGATTATTTAAGCACTGCTGGTGCCTCTCAGGGGACTGGCAGTCAGATGTTATGTCCTTTCCCTGTATTTGGTGTTTAGTATGAGAAGCCCCTCTCAGACAGCTGGTGTGAACTTGAGGACCTTCATGGTATGTCCCTGGGTGCTCTTGGATCCCAGTAAGATCAATGGGAAGGGAGAACATCTGCTGGCCACAGATGATGGGCATTGCCCCTGCACCCCGCTGATTCAGGACAGCTCTGCAGAGCTGGCAATGGAGTGACAGCAGACTGAAAAAAAGACCGAGAAATAAACAATAATTGAGGCCACCAAAAATTGATCCCTTGGTTGGTATTTTTAACTTGGTAAAGGAGAACCCCTGGCTCACCTTTCGGCAAGCGGCGCACAGAGTGGCCACAGTTGGTTCATGCAATGTGCATGTGGAGGAACAACTCCTGCTTCACCGGGGGTTCAGCTGCTTGCACGGCCATCGCATGCGAGGGGGGTCAGCATAGCTGGTAAACATCCAGTTCCCCGCAGCTCCCTGTCCTTGCTACATGAGCTGACAGTGCACGAAAACAGTACCAGCCAGTTGGGGCTGCTGCTTCCTGGGATGATGCTTCATGCAGTTTGTGTGGAAAGCAGCTGAGTCAACAATTATAAATGATCCATTTCTTGTTTTGTGCGATATCATCCATCACTAGACACTGCTAAGTGAGTCTAGTAACATTAAAACCATGTTTAATAAAGGCAACATTTCAATACCACTTATGATAGGGTCAGCAGTTGCCTAATGCAATTAATCATTCATTTACTGAGAAAGTGAAGGGATTGGAGAGCAAAAGAAAACAACAAAAGTAACAGGAAGAACATTCACACAAAATAAAAAGTAGTCATTATACAATTAACGACCATTTACCTCTGATTTCTTCTCCTCAAATATCTCCTGAAGTTTTTCAGGATTATCTTGCAGGATAAAGCAAGTAGATTAAGAAGATATACCCTAGGGGTGTAACAAGGATATTTTCCCAAGAGAAACAAGTACAGTAACTTAACGTCAAAAAACTGCATGCACCTATTGTGTCTCCTTTATAAAACCAGAGAAAGAAAATGGTCAGGAAGACAAAGACAGATGGGTGATTTGTTCTTACCCTGGAGACTCTTCCAGAGCCTTTCTGAATCAATGGATGTGCATCGTGTGCTTGCATGCGTGTGTGTGCACGTGCATGTTCGTGTGCATGTGTGTGTGTGCGCGCGTGTGAGTGTGTGTCAGGGAGACTCTGGCTTCTGTAGGATTTCTCGGAGCCTTACTATATTTCTGTGCCATGAACATAACCATTGCCTGGTTTGAACTGAATTGCCAATAATTAATAATCTGATTTCTGGCTATTTGTAGTATGACAGGAAGTGAAAGCCTTTTCTGCAAATTTGCCAGCAAAAATCTGGGTGGCAAGCTGCCCTCTCTGCAAAAGCCCCAGGCTGGTGCTGGAGGTTAAGGCTCCCATGCCAAAACTGCAGCAGCCTTTTTTGCTTTCACTTGAGTAAAGCAAATCCTTTCTCCTTGCTGTGACTCACTCTGCATGCCTGCAAAGTAACGAGAGCAACACTTACTGCCAAAGGACGATTCAGAAGTTAAACTCAGGACTATATCAAAGGCTGCTGAGATATTTGGTTACTGTCAGAATAGAAAGACTTTTAAATCATGGGCTGTTTAATTTAGAGTACACAGACAATTTATGTTAAAAGTTTTGCTCTGAAAGATGCTCTGTTTAGCATGTATCAAAGAACAGCCACTGCAGCCAGACTCATTCACAAAAGGCAGTGCGCTCTTACTACAGATGAGCGTTTCTGTGTATCCCAGGAATACTTTCATTTATATGCATCTGATAACCCAGTGAAGGGAAAATGGGAATGAGTTGGCAGGTGGCCTTTCGAATGAAAGGGCACATGGTAAACTATCTGTTTGCTGCTTTCTCACCCTGGAATACTAAAGACGTCACACGGTATGCATATTCCTTTCCATTTTGCCTCTATTCTGTCCTTTTTATTGTTCATATTCCAAAAATTAAATATAATTTTAAAAGACATAGATGAGTAAGATGCATTTGGGGTTGTTTATTGCATTTGCAGCATGTAAGTTTTGCTGTTTCTCCTAATGGTCCGTGTCAAAATACAATGAGGATTACAGCATTAGACTTTATGCCTTTGTAAAACATACAAATTAGAATAAGTCTTTATTCTGTAAGCAGGATGTGAAAACAAAATTAGTGCTACTTCTTGAAGCAGTAACTTCCAGGTACCGACTCTTTCTAACCAGCAACAAGCTGATGCCAAACATAGCGTTTCCTTTAAATTTAAACATACCCGCTGATCTTACAAGCAGCAATACCTAGACATGAAAAACCATCAGGCATCAACATTAATATTTTAAACAATTAATTATTTAGCTATTTCCATTGACTGAAAGTGAAGCTATCACACCGATACTTCAGTTGTTTGCATTCCTCAGGCTTAGAGCTGTATGCGTAGATGTAGTCTTCTGGGGAGAAAAAGCCACCTAAAAGAAACTTGAGTTTCTCGCTGGGTTTGTTCTGCACTAGCTCCACAGCAAATTAGTTCTTATGGTGAAATTAAGTGTTGATCCTTGTTAATATTCTCTACAAAGACCTTCTGAGGACTTTTTTGCACAGAGTAAGGCCAAAATATAGCAAAACAGTAATTTTCTTTGGCATCCAGTTCTCCTGTACATGCATATAATGACTCCCATAGCTGAACTGAGCAAATAATTATAACTCCTCTATTTGAATTTGTTGTAGTTATGACAAATTTTAACTGCTCAGTTCGAAATATTCTTAGTGTCTACCTTGTACTAAATATTTTCAGTGTTTCAGCAGAAACAGATAAATATCTGGATCTTTAAAGAAGTGCACACACACATAGTAGGCATACAATTAGACTAAATTAACTACCAGGTGACTTCTGATCACTGCCGCAGCAGAAGTAAACTAGGGTAACTGCTGAAATTGGTGGAATTGCTTAGTATTTTAGTAACATAAGAGATGTGAATTGAACTCCATAGTTTTTGCTGTCTGAAATATTTGTGAACTTCAGGGAATTACTGATCACGAGCCCACAGTCAGTGGGAATCTGGGCAGAGCTAGAAATGAGGGATCTGAGCTACAGTAAGGAATCAATAAAAAATGGAAGAAATGAAATCATTGATTGATGGTTAAGGCTCCTCTTGCATGAACAGTTGATATTCATTTGCTAATCAGGTTTCTGATAGGAGGGGGAGCTCATTTTTGGGGAGAAGGAGGATCATGAGCGTGGGATTGAAGAGGGAGGAGCCGAATATTGGTCCTGACCACTCCAAAGCCGGCGATTGCAGTAGCGGTTCTGTAGTTAATAAAAGAAAATGTGACAAGTTTAGTGTCTGCTTGCTGCAGCAGCTACACAGTAAAGTGGATAACTGCTTTTGGGTTTGGTGCAATTATAGGTCGCCGGTAACTCTGGGAAAAAGCCTAATCTATCAAAGCGTTATTTTGTTTTTTGCTTTCACCGGAGTATAGAAAGTTTAGTCTAAGCTCATGTCCTGTGGGAAGCCGTTGCTTCTTTTGTTTCTTTGTCTTGGCTTCAAAATGATCCACCTGGGATGCGCCAGGATCCAGGTCTGCATTGCTCCCATGCCACAGGGTCAGCAATGCGCAGCGCCTTGAGACACGACGGGTCATGGCCCGGGGGCACTGGTGGGTGCTGGCGCAGGAGAGGTGAGCGCTGCACTGCTCTGGCCACCCTGCCCCAGCGGCTGCCAGCCGGGGAGGCAGAAACTGCCTCTGTCCCTACCTGGTAACACTAAATAGATTTCTCCTCCATAGGCTTCCCACGTAGACTTTTGACATCCAGGTTATCCCCACACTGCAGAAGTGTAGGGCAGCAGCATGGTCTCATGTGGTTAACCTGTGCGGAGGCGCCATGTGGGGCAGGGGAGGGGATTCTGCAGAAGAGGAAGGAGGGGGAAGAACAGCAGGCTGGGGATGGGATGAAGCTTTACTCTGAGCCAGAAGGTTCAAAGTACTAGTTATTGCATCAGAAGATACATTTAATAACAGCACACTGGTCTGCCTTACTCCTCGAGGAACAGCTCCTGGATGATTTAAATGAAACAGTGCTTCTGGTAAAGGTTGCGTGTTTAACAGAGTCAAGGAAGAGGAACCATTCAGAAGAGACACTGCTGTTGTCAGCAACAAGATGCAGATCTGTACAAGGCTGGGAGAGCCAGGCAAATCCCAGAGTCTCTGGTTTTTGTTGGTTAAATGCATTAAATACGGTTTGTTTGCTTGCAAAATCCCAGCACCGATTCAGTGTGGCATGGTGCTTTCTGGATTCCTGGTGATGTGACTCAGTTTCAGCAGCTGGGAAGACCTTTTACTGAAATGGACTAATACAATATTTATATTGTCTGCAGCCCGGCTTCCTCGAAAACTTTGACTTCAGCTCTCTCTTGGGTACTATTTATCTGTTGCTGGTGATGTCTTACAAAAGGAGAAGCAAAAGAGCGAGCAGGCAAAAAGTTTAAGAACATCATCTAGGGAAAAGAGAAACAATACAAGACTTTTTCATTTGCAAAGTAATATTTATAAGTTGTGCTGCTGTAATTTCTCTCCTGATGCTGTCATTTGATCCCAAGACATTTAGGTTTCATGGTTTAGAAGCTATGCAAGCTTAATTAAAGTCAATTACATACATGCACAAAGAGGAGAACAAGAAAGGAGATATAAATCTCTGGTTTCGGGGTTTCAGCTCCAGATTGACATCTCCTGGTCTCAGCAGAGGGGAGACCCGGGGTTTCTCACTTAGCCAGCGATGCTGCCTCTGCTCTGCAAAAATCTCCTTCCCCAGGTCGTGCTTGGGCAGCCCAAAGGACTTGTTTTAGTACCAATAGGCAGGGGCTTTTTCCAGACAGTATCATTATACTGTGCTATACTTATGCACTGTCCCTGTCTGCCCTGCTTCAAGTAGCGCCATTTGCAGTATCTGCCTTGCAGTGATAATGCAGTCTCAGGTCCCTGACTGCTCCCGGTGAGATGCAGCAGCCGTGGCCACTCTCCACTCGGCAGCTCGAGCCCAGCGGTCAGTACGCCGCTGTGCAGAAAGTCTCTCACACAGACTTAACCCTGTCTTGATAGAGAGTATTGTCATTTTAGGCACTTCATCCATCAACAGCTCTAATTTTCTCATCTAAAGCCACAGACATTGTGTGAGAGACAGCAGCCAAGCTATCTGGGTGTTCAGCTGCTGTCCACTGGTTCATTTTAATGTGGGGATATTTTGGGGTTTGTTACTAATGCATCCCAAGGTTCCTTCTCAGTGCAAACCTGTTTCCATCAATGGCATGTCTGAGTGAGCTTCTGAAATGATTGCTGCAGCACTCCCCATACAGAACATTTCACAGAATGATAGTAAAATCTTGCGGCTGTATTTGTGTATCGTGAGCCTTTGTGCAAGCATAGTATTGTGAGGGATGACTGCTATTTGTCATAAACAGTTGAGAATATTTGCATATGGTTGAGAATATTTAACATGTCACTAGAAGGTGTTTTTATGATTGGTCATTTGCCAACTACTCCTGCATCAGGGTCTGACCCAAAGCCCACTGAAGCTAATGAAAAGACCCTCACTGACACCAATGGATCAGCTGACTAATTTGCCCAGCACATTAACACAGTCCAAAGCTATTCAGCAAGATGATGATGCAGTACTGCAGCCAAGAGAGAGTCTGAGTGCATTTTTCTGCCTGCAGCCTGGTGATTTCTCTCTTGGTGATGCTGACCACTGCAGCCAGGACAGTTGTAGGCTATCCAGCCTTGGAAGCCAAGGATAATTAAAGTTGACTTTCAAACCAAAGTTCAAAAACAGGGCAGCACAGTGAATTCTGATTGGGATTTTCAGGATGCTCAAGGCTGCTCAGCAGAGCACTGAAATAAATAAAAGCAGAATTAGAAAAGAAAGGAGAGTTTGAGGAAAATACTGTTGTCTAATGTTGCAGATTCATTACTTAGATGCTGGAAGGTCCTGAGGTTTGGAGACTACCTTATAGGAGCCGGAATTTTGGCATGCGGTTGGTTGCTTTTTATGTCAACTTGATAAAGAAAACCTTTTTGCTGTCTTGTACAGATTTTTGTTTAACAACATTTGCATCATTTTAAAGATGAAATGTGTATTTCAGCAAGTTTAAGAAGAGGAAACAAGCAGGAAGTGGGCAAATATTTCAGCAGACTTAGAAAGATATTTCAGTTCTTGTCAATACTGTACTATGCCCCTACACACTGTGAGCATAATTGCAAGTTAACACATACATGAGAGCTGGAGCTGAAAAATTGTTTGACTATCGATCATGTTATGAGACTTAAAATGAGCAGAAGAGATTATTTCATGGCAGAAGACACTGGTTCATTTTAAAATATGCTGTATAAATGGTTCCCTAGCTTCTCTTTCTGAAAACTGGTTTCCTAAAGCAATGCAAAGGGCAGTACTCTGACTGGTTTTCTGTAACGACAGAGAAAGGACAAAATACTGATATGAATCTTAGCAAGACTAAGAAGGGTAACTGTGGTGCTACTTGGTGTGTGACCCACCTACCTAAACATAGGCATCTGGGGACACTTCTCCCATCCTAGCGTGTTTGAGACATTGCAGGGGGCTGGCAGGTAAACCCATGCTCCAGCAGTGCCTGGAGACCTGGAGAAAGATCCTCAGGTGACCAAACCAGCACTAAATACCTCTGTGAAGGCAACTGAATCCCTCATCATCCGAAATGCAGCTTTCTGCAGCCTACCCAAAGTTACCCACTTCTGCTGGGGCACAGGGAGCTACATTCAGAGGTAATGTACGGACTGGCTACCGCTGGATTCCTAGGGAGAGCTTGCCTGAACTCTGCTGACATCCACAATGATTAAATTGCCAACTGAGGAGTCAGATGAAGAAATAACGTACAGTAACCTCACCCCTTTTAATCCACCAGTTTCCTTCAGTTACTCCTTCTTTAACTCATGCAGACTTGGTGTGAACGTACTTTAAAGATCCCTCTGGATGAGCACGATGAGTGTGTGAGATGATGAGAGATGGTAGAATGAAAAAGGGCAGGAGCCAGTGCACATAGAATGAATTTGGATTAATGTCTTCTCCACAGCAAGCTTGTGCAATACTTTGCCTGAAGGGTAATTTTTTTTGACTCGAGATGCTAGCATTTGAGAGTCATCTTTATTTCTGTTTTGGCATGAGTGGGATGTATTTCCTCCTTCAGTTCTTGGAAGCTTTTGCTTATTAAGTAAAAAAAAAGAGTTTCTGGAAGAGTCTGATAGGAATTCTCTTACTTTCATCCTTGTTCTTCAGTCAGTCCTGCTACAGTGCACCCACCTGAGGTTTGAAAAGTAGCTGCTGGCCAAGGTGGACCTTTCCGGGAGGAAGTGCGCTAGGCTGTGGTGCTGGTGGGGAGAAATATTTGTCCACATGTTGTCTGTTGTGTAAATATATTTCAAGGGTTGATTTACTGCATATAGTATGATTGTAGTTGGACTTTTGAAGAGTAAGCCAAAATAGCTTTTAATTTGTGGTAATGTTGAAAGCACACAGTCTCAGGAACCTTGACAATGCCTTTAGAAAAAGTAGCAATAACCGTGAACTCGTGTTAACTACCATGGTTTTTACAACCAGATCTTTTAAACATATTCTGAGCAAAAAGATAGCATGAGAACATTGTTAGCAAGCTCATTAGTCATCTGAAACTGCCAAGCAAAAGCCGTTAATGGTAAGAATCATATTTGATAAGAGCAGTATTTGCAAAGGCAGTCTTTTGAAGACTTGGAAAATGTGAGCATTTAGATGGGGTTAGTTTCACCAGCTGACTTTAAAATACGGGCAGATGATGCACTTACATCAGCTGTGCCTTTGCATCTGGCACTTGCCATATCCCTGCATGGTTTTCTCTAGGTGAGCACTGTGCAGTTTTGGCATTTCTGTGGATATCTCTTTAGTAGGTCAGCAGTGAATGAGCCATTCAACATAAATAAATAAATAAATAAATAAATGCTGATTTGTGCCTGTCTGTCCTTCCACTATGTTTTTATTAACCTTATTCTATAAATTTCCCTGGGCCCATAATGGCTGGGTGTGATAAAATTTTTGCTACTACTTCTGTCACTTCATTCTTCACTTTTACAGGTTGTCGTTATTTCTGCAGAGGGCTTTCTCCCCCAGTGCAATTTTGCTTTTAGTGGGTCTTACATGAACTGTGCTGGGACCTCCATGTAAAGATAAAGGGACTTTCCAGAAACTCTTTGTCAGGAACCTGAAACTGAAGCTCATACGAAGTACACAAAGCCAAACACATGAGCATGGCACAAATTATTCGGTGCGGGAATATGGGACATCTTGTTTAAATAAATACAGCCTTATTGTGAAATACTGTGTGGGTCTGGAGAGTCTCAGGGCACTCACAGCTGGAATCTACGTCCATTGCACAGCAAAGTCCCGGAGGGGAAGGAGCTCCAGAGCAGGGGTATGTGTAAAGAAAGCCCTGTTATGACAAATATAATACAATATGATGCATACAATAAACATCAAAAAGTGTTAGTTACCCTAGGAAGGAAAATAAGGACCAGCAAAGCAAGCAGCATTTTATGGTTCATTTTCTCTTTCTCAATGTTATAGTTCCTTTTAATGTTCTGTAAACAAAAAAGTACAGGCTTTTTTTTTTTTTTTTTTTTTTTTCCCCAGAAAAACGAACCCCAATAGGTATGTGGCAGTTCAGCTTGAAAGTAATATGCTTAAATAATCTCCAGCATTTAATATTTGCTATATTTGCACAGGGCCAGTGTTATTAATGATAGGAGGATGTGACCAAGCATGAAAGTAATTATTAAAATGATTTTATGAGCAATATGGTGATAAGTGATTGCGTATCTAATGCCAGAATCGGGGCCCAAGACACAGGAGAAAATGGTCACTTTTATTTATTTATTTATTTATTTATGGTAAAACTGGCTGTTTCTCTTTCAGTGGTACAGGAAGTAACATCCCCCCTTTCTGCTCAACCCAGACCCTGCTTTTCCTTCTTTTAAATCTGAACTCCTTTTTGTTTAATTTCTTAAACAGAAAAGCTACTCACTCTTGCCTCTGCTACAGTGATGCACAGACTTTCTATGACTAATACTGCACACTCTCACTGCTGACTGATGTGCAATTCCCATTGCCAAGGTCTAGTTGTCAATGAGCAATAAGAGCAGTGAGTATTGGCACGGAGGGTCGCTCCAGCTCCTTGTGCCTGTTGCAATCCATGGTGTCACTGTGCTGCAATACGCACCTGTTTGAATTTGCATAACAAGAAATGTTTGCATTATGTTCTGTATACTCCTGTGCACACAGTCTGTATTGTTTGTTTTGATGATGGGGAGGGGCTGTATCACACCGTTTCCAGGCTGATAACACACTGTCAGGTCTCATCCAGGCAAACTGTAGAAGTTAAGCCATAAACCTTAAAAAAGACAGGTTTGTAACAGAATTTTTCACAGATCCTGAACTAGAGGGTAGTGGCAGATACTACAGTAAACCCTTATATATATTTCTGTACACATACACAAACATCTATCATAGATATAAACCAGTTCAAAAGGCTTTTGACATTGACTCTTCAAACTTAGGAGTACTGAAACACTATAGGAAGAAGATAAGTGGTGAGCTGCAAAGTGTAATAAAAATAAGCCTGTATTTAGAGTTCAGATTTGGTAGGTAATGAATAGTAGCTGGCTTGGAAACACGGTTTGGGCTGGTTTCCTCTCCATGTCGCGGTGAGTGAAGGGTGATGCTCTGCCTTGCAGAGGAGCCGCAGCGACTGTTTGTTGTGGGGATTTAACACCAAGGTGTAATTAGTCCATAACTATAATTTATATCTCCTGTGGCACAGCTATGTTTGCTACTCACAGCTGTGGGTATGATTGTGACAAAACGGTGCTTTGCAAAGCATCTCTGAGGGGTTCCTGCAGGTGCTTCCTGCCCCTGCGGTCTCAGGGCAACCGCTGAGATCTGTGTGCAAAGTACACCATCAAGCAAAGAGTCTTCTTCTGTCTCCAGCACCTACCAGATATTCATATTTTCCTCAATGAGACTGTAAAACATGATGCACTGTTGGTTTTACATCCCACATCCTAATTTTGAGTATAACGATGTAAGATGCAAATATTAAAAATCTAGAGTGTTAAAAATAAATATGTTAAGTCTGGTTGTAATATTGAAATTTTCAGAAACAGGGATTGACTTTACATATATCCCTTCTACAGCCTGGACCTCTGCCTTGAAAGTGAGAGAGGGGAGGAAAACCAGAGGGTCCCAGGTTTGTAGCAGCCCTTTGCATCATGCTTGTCTCTGCTACTGACCGTTTTATGCCTGACATCACCTCTTCAGTGCTCAGCCTTCACAGCGGGCCAAATGAGGATATTGTGAGCTTTGCTCTTGAAATTATCAGTGCTCAGACAGAGCTGTGAATTGTGCTAAGCTCCCTGACCTTGTGGCATTATCACAAAATAATCTTTATGCAGAATCCAGCTGGCTCAGCAGTTCCCACAGGATGTCATACTTGAAGTATCTGGGGTTTTAGTGTTGTTTATAACCACTTTCCCTTAAACTCTTGCAAATTTGGGTCATTTTTTCTTCTGGTTTGAGCTTGCCTCTCAGGTTTGGGCAGAAACGGGTAGCACCTGAGCTGCATTGATTTCAGACTTTTTCCCGGCCGGGTTCTGTCTGTGATTTCAGAGGAGACCAAGGTTAAGTCTGTCAGCCGAAGCCCCTTCCTTGTCAAAATTTTGGGTGCAAGCCTGCCCTCCTGCAGCTTCCTAGTGGCTCCATGCCTCAGGGAGCTCAGGGACCCCCACAGCAGTGGCCACCCTCAGAGATGGGGACCACGGTGGCAGGGCCCCTCTGATGGCCCAGGACTGCCAGCCTCAGGCACCTTGGGGACCATGTCTGTCCCCAGGGAGAGCAGAGCACACACGGTGAGTACACCTTCCCTGTCCCCTCTGTTTTCGTGCCAGCTTTGTGCTGCTGGTGCCACTCGTAGGGATCGTCATGGCCAAGATATGCGGATGAGCAATGTGCAAAATCTGATGGATAAAAAACAAGTGTTCCAGCAAATCACATTTGATTCATTTTTTTTTTCAAAACTGGAGATAAAATGATGTTGAGCTATGACCACAGTGAGACACTGCAGACCAAAATGTCATTTTAGAAGCCTTTGACCTCTGGAGAAGTGTAATAAAGTACGTAACTGCTGGATCAATCACCAGCAGCATCACGACCATACCAGTGCGATGACTCTTTTGCAGGGTATGCTCTGCGGCCAAGTTCAGGCTTTGCTGTGCCAGGCTTTGTTGCACCTGTCCCTGTCCCAGCACCCAGAAGCCCAGCCTGGGGAAGCCCTGGGAGTGGGCTCCCCTCCCTGCAGCGATGCTGGCAGCTCCGGAGTGTGTGTCATGGTGCTGCAGGATGTAGCAGCTGCTGGGATAACCCACTGCTGGGATAAGCCACTGCTGATCTCACTGGTGGAGCAGGAAGGGATTTGCTTTAGATGCACAGGCTGACACACAGATTCGTTTCATTCAGGGATTTTATGTACCGTGCTGTATGTATATTGATGTCTTTAGATGTCAGTGTGGTGCCTTTCTCTTTGCTTCCTGCCTAGCTGTGGTTTAAAGGATCCTTTCAGGAGGAGAAACAAATAAAATTTGGCAGCAATGCACAAATTTGATCATGGGGGTGTTTTGATTTTTTTAAGAAAAGCTTTGGAGAAGTCAGTCAACCTTGGAGCCATCGCCTCGCAAAAATCAGGTTTTCCCCATTATATGCCGGGTAACTGGAAGATTTATTTAAGTAACCTTTATGGCCAGTACTTCAGGTGGCATGATGGTCTACGTCCTTCCTCAGAGATGAAGTCGGTTTGTTCATTCTCCTTATGTTTTTCTTTTTATTTTATGTATTTTTTTGCTGCCACAGAGGCAAACGATGTGTATGAAAGGTGTATACTGGATCTGAGACATCTATCTAGCTTGCCAAGCTGCTCTCCATCATTTATCAGCAGTCCTGGTCAACGGGGGAGGTCCCGGATGACTGGAAGTTAGCCAATGTGACGTGCATCTACAAGAAGGGCCGGAAGGAGGATCTGGGGAACTACAGGCCAGTCAGCCTGACCTCGGTGCCGGGGAAGATCATGGAGCGGCTCATCTTGAGTGAGCTTACCGGGCAGGTGCAGGACAACCTGGGGATCAGGCCCAGTCAGCATGGCTTCATGAAAGGCAGGTCCTGCCTGACCAACCTGATCTCCTTCTATGACCAGGTGACCCGCCTAGTAGATGAGGGCAAGGCTGTGGATGTTGTCTACCTGGACTTTAGTAAGGCCTTTCACACGGTCTCCCACGGCATCCTCCTGGAGAAGTTGGCAGCTCACGGCTTGGATGGGCATACACTTTGCTGGGTAAAAAACTGGCTGGATGGCCGAGCCCAGAGAGTGGTGGTGAATGGAGTGAAATCTAGTTGGCGGCCAGTCACGAGCGGTGTTCCCCAGGGCTCGGTTCTGGGGCCGGTTTTGTTCAACGTTTTCATCAATGATCTGGATGAGGGGATTGAGTGCACCCTCAGCAAGTTTGCAGATGACACCAAGCTGGGCGGGAGTGTCGATCTGCTCGAGGGAAGGAAGGCCCTGCAGAGGGATCTGGATAGGCTGGATCGATGGGCCGAGGCCAACTGTATGAGGTTCAACAAGGCCAAGTGCCGGGTCCTGCACTTGGGTCACAACAACCCCATGCAACGCTACAGGCTTGGGGAAGAGTGGCTGGAGAGCTGCCCGGCAGAAAAGGACCTGGGGGTGCTGGTCGACAGCCGGCTGAACATGAGCCGGCAGTGTGCCCAGGTGGCCAAGAAAGCCAACAGCATCCTGGGTTGTATCAGGAATAGTGTGACCAGCAGGAGTAAGGAAGTGATCGTGCCCCTGTACTCGGCACTGGTGAGGCCGCACCTCGAGTACTGTGTTCAGTTTTGGGCCCCTCAGTACAAGAAGGACACTGAGGTGCTGGAGCGTGTCCAGAGAAGGGCAACAAAGCTGGTGAAGGGTCTAGAAAACAAGTCTTATGAGGAGCGGCTGAGGGAACTGGGGTTGTTTAGTTTGGAGAAGAGGAGGCTGAGGGGAGATCTTATCGCTCTCTACAACTACCTGAAAGGAGGTTGTAGTGAAGCGGGTGTTGGACTCTTCTCCCAAGTAGGTAGCAATAGGACGAGAGGAAATGGCCTCAAGTTGCATCAGGGGAGGTTTAGATTGGACATCAGGAAGAATTTCTTTACTGAAAGAGTGGTTAAGCATTGGAACAGGCTGCCCAGAGAGGTGGTGGAGTCACCATCCCTGGAGGCGTTCAACAAACGTGTAGACGTGGCACTCCAGGGCCTGGTTTAGGAGTCATGGTGGTGTTAGTTGATGGTTGGACTTGATGATCTTAGAGGTCTTTTCCAACCTTAATGATTCTATGATTCTATGAATCTATGATTCTATTTTGGGAATATCTAAGCAATTAATGGGGCCTTACTCTCAGGCAGCCAGGTGCATATGTATGTGACTTATAGAATTTGCATATACCTGGTATGATTTATATTTTTTGATTAATACAACACTATGGTTTATATTCTGTTGGGGCTGTCCACACAGACCATGTCCCTGTAGCCTATTTCTGAGGTCTCTCCTCTCTGGTCTGGGGCGAGCTGCTTTTTGCTGTCACTGCCCTGTCCCAACTCAGACAATGCTCTTACACTAGCTCTGTGCTCCTCCCCTGGGCTGCACCTCCTAGGGAGTCACCGCGTCAACTGCGCCAGCTGTCAGTCTTTGTCAGACCTTGAGAGGTTTTCTAGGACGATATGGGAAGTCTCTAATAAGAAAGCTTTCTTGTGCTTTTATGTATTGTCAGTATAAGAGTTTCCTCATCCATGGCCTCATGAAGCCTCCAAGGGTTTCAGGAAAGCCTGCTGCCTTCTGCTGCTGGTGCAGGGCATGAGGTGCCAGGCTGGTGCTGACTGTGTCCGTCCGACCTGCCCAAGCCAGCCTGCCACACCCTGGGGCTCGGCCCACTGCTGTTTTCTGGGGGCTTCAAGCAATACACCCTGGGGAATCTGTCCTACATCCCACACTCAGGATGCTCACCTGCAGTTTCACATCTAACTTATGTCAGACTGATCACGAGCCTGGTGAGACCGTGTATTCAGTGAAACGATGAACATTCACGCTGAATGACCTGGACAGCAGTGCCCTGTGATGCTCTGCAAGTCCAAATGATTTTAGACAAAGGTCTGGAGCAAAATTCTAATCTTAACTGCACTAATGCAACTAATTGCACTCCTAATTATTTTTATTTATAATTTCTGCTGCTGCTAATTAACAAGTCCCAAGCAGAAATTGGTCTTTATTGCATTAGCTACTGTATGACTTAATCCTTATTTTGGGGAATTTACAGGCTAAAACCATACTTTGGGTCTTGATTTTTTTTTAAATACAGACATGTCAGCCCCATTTATAAAATTATAAGTTTTATGATGTGTTGTCCTGCCCAGCCTCCATGGTCTCTCACTGCTATCAGTGGACTTTGCTACTATGTCTTTCATTATTTATTCAGGTAACACATGATAAAATAAACAAGACATCTGCTACGAGTACAGTATGGCTAACACTCCAGAAGGCTCCAGCCTTCTTTTTTTTTCACTCGTCATGCGTAAATTGGAGGAGGAAGGGCATCCAGAATTTATTTTCCTGTTTCCACATTTTGAAGAAACAAAAGCTGACAGTTGTGTTTTCCGTGAAGACACCAAGACATGGATTCCAGCCCAGAAATCAGCTCTGCTGCTGCTGTGATGCTGCTCAGCAAGGGGGTTGCCCTTGCACTTGCAGAGTGTGCAAGGGCAGCCCTGGTGCCGAGCAGCACCGCAGCAGCAGCAGCCTGCATCCAGGACCTCCACATGCTGGCATCACGGCACAAGTTTGCTTTCGTGGCAGACTTCCCCGGCATTCAGGAGATGCAAGCAGGGTGCAGATGCCCTTTATTTAAAATTACATAAGAAAATTTGACTTGGGTTTGACATCAGATGTTGTCTTTTTTCTCTCACTGCAACTGGGACCTTGAAGTAGTTCATTAACATGCAGGGAAAGGCTAGGAAAAATCTTCAGATTTTAGTGCTGAATGTGAAACCTGAAATCAATACACTGTTCAGGTTAAGAGATTGAAACTGGGAAACTTCAGGAGCTGAAAGATACTTTCAACATGTATTCATCTGCATTGCATGAAGCTGCAAGAAATAATAGTTTTGTTCTGCTAAAACTTTCAAGGTTTTGGACTTCGTTGTAATTTCACTTTAGAATGAAAACTGAATAAAATATATGAATGGACACCTTGCCCAGGGGCTCTGAAATTCCTTTTGAAGGAGCCTTCTCTGTCTCCAAACGAAAAACCCACCAGCCCAGTGAGGCTGGCGTCTTACTGCTGATACCTTGGTCAGGTTTCTAAAAATAAGTGGCATGAATATTCCAGGAGTGGTTTTGATGCTTTTATAAGCATTCTTTTCTGCTTTACATTGATTACGTATCTCAATTTTCTTTCTTTGTAATGAGTGGAGACACATAATGCTTGCTCACAATTTTGCTAGTTATCCTATGTATCAATGAAACTTCTTGGCTTTGATAAAGCAACATATTTGATAGAAACTGTTTCATCACAGATGTTCCAAGCAGTTCTGTAGAAGGGACTCGCTGTTTTTGTGCTTTTTGTTTGCACTTTTTTGTTACTATTCCTACATTTCGTATTTGCTTTAGATATCACCAGCAGCATTTTGGGAGTCTGCAGCATGTGTTTTCCCTCACAGGGGCTTGGTACCACTGGCAGAAGCAGGGAAGGACGGGGATATTAGGAAGCCCAAGCCTAGGCCTTCTCTAGAGGCAGATGCACAGCCTGGCCCACGAGCAGTGCTGGCAGGGAGGGTGGAACCAGCCCTCGCAGGGCAGCGCACACACACGTGCACACGCACATGCACACATGCACACACTCACACATGCACACGCACACAGACACGGCGTGAGGGGACTGCCTGACCCGCTCAGCACACCCCCATTGAGACTGCTCCACACCATTTAAGAGCTGAGAAATTGCGAGCGTATCGAATGCTGAATTTTCACAGCACAAAGGTAGCAGAGATGCTTCTGTAACTGATAAAGTGGGAAACTTCACAGCACTGAGAGGTCCTCAGATTCATACTTCCACATGTGTCATAGTCTGGTGTTAATGTACTTTAAGCAATAACATAAAACATGTAAGAGTACTGGCTGGACAACAAAACCCGACAGTTTTTCCCATGCTCTCCATGCTGTTTGCTTGTCTTGGAGGTTCTCGCCTCGCTGATGGTGATGGAGAGCTTTGTAACAACAGAGAGTGCAAAAGCTACCAGCGCCCTGCCCTGGGACCAGCAAGTTCATTACCTGCAGAAAAGCTCCTTCAGCCAGGCGTGTACAGCGCTCAAGTTTCATTTACCTTCCTTCCATTTGTAAAGCTTGTCTATGATTTTGGCATTTCCCCTTGTTAAATGGGGCAAGAGAGAAAATCCCATAAAGATTTTTTGAACTGTGAGCCTTGCAGAGCCACCAGCTGGAGCTGGATGTGTCCCCTAACACATTTCTCATAACTCTGGGTAAACTCTGTATGGAAACCTTTGGAAATCTGTTTTATTTGGAGAAAATATTTGACATCAGTGGAGCATAGGCAGATGAAGAAGGCAACTGTGAATATATGCAAGCTTCCATAATAAAGCACAATGTTACAATTCCTCTAAATGGAAAATGTGTCTTAAATCTTTCCATGAAAAAAGAAAATGTGGACAAGAAAAAGGTGTAAGCAGATTACACAAGAAGAATATTCTAAGTGAAGGAACAAGACAGTTTCTAATAGGCATGGGGAAAATCTTCATATCAATATTATGATTTCATCATAATTTTAACATGGTTAGGAAAGTGTAGGCATGGAAGCCCTGAAAAAATTTCAGTAAAGGATGACTTTTATCCAAAAATATCTATGCAGGTAGAGAAGAGAAAGAGACACAATAATACAGGAAAGAGAGAATGTGAGACATAAACAGAAATGGAAATGGGAAGGTAAATAGAAAAATAAACTCATTTCAGTAATAGCTGGAAGTTGTTTCAGATGATCCTGCAAATCCATGCAGGGAAATTGTCACTTGGTCTACAGGTGAGTTTTACAAAAGGAGCCTCGTGTCCAGAAGCTCACCCTGCAGAGCCGGCAGTGCAGAATCGTACCCTGAATGAGGTGTGCCCACACAACAGCACAACCAGCCGCCTCTCCTGAGCTTCGGGAGTTTTCCATTTAAGTGGGTTTTTTTGTTAATAAAATCCATTGCGAGGAGTAGGATAACACAACATCTTATGCAGTGAAGAGTTTGCCTTCAGAAAAGACTAACCATATACCTGGCTGTAACGTGGGTGCTACACCCAATCTCTGGGCAACTCTCCCCCCGCCAGGTCTCTGCTGTCCCTGGGAAGAAGCACACCTGGTTTTCCTGCAACCAGAAATATGGCAGCAAGTGGTGGGGAAGGGCTGCCTGGCACTGCCGGAGCAAAGACCGCAAGCAGGCGCTCACGGCGGCTGGTCCCGATGCTTCGGCAGGCAGTCCTGGCTCGTCACCCCAGCAGTGCCAGGATGGTCTGGGCACAACCTCTGCGCGGTGGCAGGGCAGCACTTGGCACCGAGCTTGCGGCTCCTGGCCCTTTTTGGTTTTCTTGTGCACATAAAACACACCCGAGTTTCTGCTGAAGATGGGACTTTTGCTCCTGCAGCAGCACCGTAAGTACTGAATATTTTAAGTAAAGATCACCAAAAAGAAATCCAGCAAAATCTTTTTTTTTTTTTTTTCATAGAAAAGCCAACATTTTTTCAAACTGACTGAAAAATTGCATAATACCTTTAAAAGGAAAATGTTCCAGAGACAGGAATGAAATCTAAACACAGGCTTTCTAAAAGCACTGTACATTTCCCCGGGCTTTTCATTTGTGTTTTGTGACACAGTTTTGTGAAAGCTTTGGGTGACACCAGAACTTGCTGAAAACCCTCTGGGGACTCACACAGCTTTCCCTCAGCCTGCCGAGGACCTGGAAATAAACAAGTTGGGTTTGTGATGTGGGGGCCTGAGGTTTTCCATATGAGAACAAGATCTTTCTAAGCAAGAGCAACATCCAGTCTGGACAACCTTGGTGGCATTTCCAGAGAAAGGAGATGGCATTTAAAAATATTGATGGGTAATACGCTCAAGATGGAATAAATATTTTAAAAAGCATGGACTAATATACGAGGATTGAATAACTGTGAAAAGCAAAGCAGATCCAGTAGAAATGAAGAATGGGATAAACTAAACTTAAAGCTGACTGGGAAGTCATGAAATATCAGTGTCCTCTTTAAGATCTAGCTTAAAGTAGATGTATTTGAAGAATTTTTAAAGTTACCCTAAGAGCAGCACTTGATAAAGGAAATATGTGGAAAACATTATTTAGTTTCATCTGATATTCATGCTAAGGTGCTAAGGGAGTCAGTCGATTAAGTTTCTGAACCTCATGATAGCAGATTTTGAAAACTTGTAGGAAAAAGTGCTGGAGCCAGCAAGGTAGAGGAAAATGAATGTAGAACTAATATTTACAGAGGAAAAGACAACTGATCCCAAGCAGGGGGGAACTAGTTTCACTCTCAGGACTGGGCACGTAGTGCGAGAAGGAGACCCCCGGCGCCCTGGCTTTTGGGCTGCTGACAGCATGGTTGCGGCTGGAGCATCCTCCGGTAGAGCAAAGCCTTTGGGAAAGAACCCAGTGGGCGCTGGTATTCAGGACAGCTGCTAAACCTGCTCTTCTGGGAATGCTGGGGAGAGGCTGGTCATGGAGGCCACCCCAGCAGCAGCCCTGGGAACCAGTTCACGCCAGGGTGTCCTGGGAAAATAAATATTTCTGAGGAAAAGCCACGAATTGCCAAGTTATCCTGCAAATTATCAGAGAACTGGGGCATATTGTGGAGGGAAAAGGCATTTTCTGAAAAGACCTTTCAAGCACAATGTCTCATTCTCTGCAATGTTCATCTTCAAAAACTAAGAATGGGGAAGGATTAATGGTCCAGGAGCCTGAGAAGTCACACTTCCCGGAACAAAGATGTTAAGCCTGTCTTTAAATATCCCTGTTTTCTACAAAGGAATATAATTTTGCTTCTGTCATCATTTCAAGAAATACTTTCTCCACAATGATTTCTTTTCCAAAGTCAAAGAGTTGAAATCTTGCAAAAAAAGAGGAAGAAAAAACCCTTGCGTTTTCTGAAAAAAACCCCCAGAAACACAGGCTCTTATTTTGCTGGCAAAGGCAGAACTTATTTGAAAGAAGAAGAAAGAAGGAGAAGCCGAACATGTTTCAATTAAAAAAACATTATTAGCTCACAAAGGAAGAGATAAAAAAGGGCTTACTCTTCAGGAGAGCAATGGGGCTACCTGCTGCAAGTGTGCGAGCGGCGTGCTCATCATGGCGGGGCCGGAGTGTGTGTGGGGGCCGGAGGGGAGTGGTGCCTGCTGCCTGGCTTAGGCACTGCTGGCTCAGCAGTGGGGATGCTCCGGGCTGTATCCTGGCCCTTCCCAGGCATCCCTCTCTGCTCAGCTGGGCTCAGCTGGGCTCTCCGCGGATGCGACCGCTGCCCCAGCCTGGAGGACATGGCTGTGCAACCCATGTGTGGCTGTAAACAGGGGAAGGGAAATAACATGAGGAGCCTGGGATGCCCTTATTTTCTTTATTTTCTTGGTCATTACTGCAGTATCTGTGGCATTGAGCCTGCCGCCGGCTGTAGCCTGACACACTGCTTGGACTGGAAATAAAATTGTTTCTCTGCATTTGGAGTATGTTTCCAAACACCTTTTGCCTGGCAGCTGGAGGCCTGGAGAAGACCCGTGGAGTTTCTCAGGCTGCTATGGAGAGGACAGCGAGGGGTGGCCTTGGTGACCCCACTGCCACCACTCCGACCGAGCCCTCTGGTGGGGCAGAGGCAGGGGGGTTTCTCTGCAATGCATGCCTTACATGTACGCAAATGTATGAACTTTGTGGCTTTGATGTGTGGACAAAACAAGGTCTCACTGTCAGGCAGAGCCCCTGTTGATCACTCAGTGAATGTTCAGGTAGCACGTTGTGCAGAATTATTGGGACTGAAAGGAAATTCAGATGAATCACCGGAAGTCATGTGAGAAATGAATCAAAATCGTACTTACTGCTCATGCTCAGAGCAAATAATATGTAAGGAAGATGCGCTGGCAGCATCACACAATTTGTGGTCACCAGAGATTTCACTTTGCATGAATATCTCTTAATTTCCAGGCACACATTGTGGGCATATAAATAAGTAATATCTCATCTGGAAATAGACACTTAGGAAATAGTATTTCTCAAGCTGTAACATTGCTATGCAGAAAAAACCATTTTGAGGGTAACAGGCTGACAAGTAAAATGCCTGGCAATGCTGGTAGCTGTCCTGGGCAGGCCGATGAACTCCATGGCTTTTGAACTTTATTTATTATGAATGAAAAAATGAACCCAACTGTTCTGAAATAGTGAGGATTCACTGAACATAACGAGCACCAGAGTGTCTAACAGGTGGTGACCTGCTCGACTACTGCACTGTCATTGTTTAGACTCTTGCCATACAAGAGCCACCATGTTAATTCATCATTTTGGATAGCGGTACGTTCAGGAATGACACCGATACAGTGTCACACAACACTATTTAGCTGTCACTGTCACATTACTCTTAAGGTTGTCATCTCATGGAGGTGGCACATCCAGGAGGACATGGAGCGTCACCAGACAGAGAGCACCCTTGTTCTCAGGAGGGTGTGGGTCAGTGCTGGTATTCAGAAGCACCTGAGAAGGCACCAGCTCAAGATGAACACCTTGTTTCTGCTGTTTTACCATTGAAATGTTTGTCTATGCTGGAGGAGAGATGAGAAGCTGTGTGACTTGCTGCTTTATAGAATCATAGAATCATTAAGGTTGGAAAAGACCTCTAAGATCATCAAGTCCAACCATCAACTAACACCACCATGACTCCTAAACCAGGCCCTGGAGTGCCACGTCTACACGTTTGTTGAACGCCTCCAGGGATGGTGACTCCACCACCTCTCTGGGCAGCCTGTTCCAATGCTTAACCACTCTTTCAGTAAAGAAATTCTTCCTGATGTCCAATCTAAACCTCCCCTGATGCAACTTGAGGCCATTTCCTCTCGTCCTATTGCTACCTACTTGGGAGAAGAGTCCAACACCCGCTTCACTACAACCTCCTTTCAGGTAGTTGTAGAGAGCGATAAGATCTCCCCTCAGCCTCCTCTTCTCCAAACTAAACAACCCCAGTTCCCTCAGCCGCTCCTCATAAGACTTGTTTTCTAGACCCTTCACCAGCTTTGTTGCCCTTCTCTGGACACGCTCCAGCACCTCAGTGTCCTTCTTGTGCTGAGGGGCCCAAAACTGGACACAGTATTTGAGGTGCGGCCTCGCAGTGCCGAGTACAGGGGCACGATCACTTCCCTACTCCTGCTGGTCACACTATTCCTGATACAACCCAGGATGCCGTTGGCCTTCTTGGCCACCTGGGCACACTGCCGGCTCATGTTCAGCCGGCTGTCAACCAGCACCCCCAAGTCCTTTTCCGCCAGGCAGCTCTCCAGCCACTCTTCCCCAAGCCTGTAGCGTTGCACGGGGTTGTTGTGACCCAAGTGCAGGACCCGGCGCTTGGCCTTGTTAAACCTCATACAGTTGGCCTCAGCCCCTCGATCCAGCCTATCCAGATCCCTCTGCAGGGCCTTCCTTCCCTTGAGCAGGTCGACACTCCCGCCCAGCTTGTTGTCATCTGCAAACTTGCTGAGGATGCACTCAATCCTCTCATCCAGATCATTGATGAAGATGTTAACCAAGACTGTCCTCAGTACTGAGCCCTGGGGAACACCACTTGTGACTGGCTGCCAACTGGATTTAACTCCATTCACCACCACCCCCTGGGCTCTGCCATCCAGCCAGTTTTTTACCCAGCAAAGAGTACACCTATCTAAGCCATGAGCTGCCAGCTTCTCCAGGAGAATGCTGTGGGACACAGTGTCAAAGGCCTTACTAAAGTCCACATAGAAAACATGCAATGTCCATGTAGACAACAAGCCTTGCCCTCATCTACTAGGCGGGTCACCTGGTCATAGAAGGAGATCAGGTTGGTCAGGCAGGACCTGCCTTTCATGAAGCCATGCTGACTGGGCCTGATCGCCTGGTTGTCCTGCACCTGCCTGGTGAGCTCACTCAAGATGAGCCGCTCCATGATCTTCCCCAGTACCGAGGTCAGGCTGACTGGCCTGTAGTTCCCCAGATCCTCCTTCCGGCCCTTCTTGTAGATGAGTGTCACATTGGCTAACTTCCAGTCATCCGGGACCTCCCCCGTTGACCAGGACTGCTGATAAATGATGGAGAGCGGCTTGGCAAGCTTCTCCACCAGCTCTCTCAGCACTCTCAGGTGGATCCCATCTGGCCCCATAAACTTGTGAGCATCCAGGTTGCCCAGCAGGTCGCTGACTGCTTCCTCCTGGACTGTGGGGGGTTTATTCTGCTCTCGGTCCCTGTCTTCCACCTCAGGGGGCTGAATACCCTGGNCTTTTTTTCCTCAGCCCCAGCAAGAGCTCCCTGTTCAGCCAGGCCGGTCGTCTTCCCCGCCGGTTCGTCTTACGGCACACGGGGACAGCCTGCGCCTGCGCCTTTAAGACCTCCCTCTTGAAGAGTGCCCAGCCTTCCTGGACCCCTTGGCCCTTCAGGACCGCCTCCCAAGGGACTCTCTCTACCAGCGTCCTGAACAGGCCAAAGTCTGCCCTCCGAAAGTCCATGGTGGCGGTTTTGCTGCCCCCCCTCTTGACTTCACCTAGAATCGAGAACTCTGTCATGTCATGGTCGCTAAGCCCAAGACGGCCTCTGACCACCACATCTCCCACCAGTCCCTCTCTGTTCGTAAACAGCAGGTCAAGTGAGGCACCTCCCCCTGGCTCGCTCACCAGCTGTGTCAGGAAGTTATCTTCCACACTCTCCAGGAACCTCCTAGGCTGCTTCCTCTCTGCTGTGTTGTATTTCCAGCAGATGTCTGGTAGGTTGAAGTCCCCCATGAGAACAAGGGCTAGCGATTGTGAGACTTCTGCCAGCCGCTTGTAGAATGCTTCATCTGCCTCTTCATCCTGGTTGGGTGGTCTATAACAGACTCCCAGCAGGATATCTGCCTCCTTGGCCTTCCGCTTCATCCTTACCCATAACCACTCGACCTTGTCGTCACAACTGTTGAGCTCTGTACAGTCAAAACACTCCCTAACATACAGGGCCACCCCACCGCCTCTCCTTCCTTGCCTATCCCTTCTGAAGAGCTTGTAGCCCTCCATTGCAGCACTCCAGTTGTGAGAGTCGTGCCACCATGTTTCTGCAATGGCGACTAAGTCATAGCTATCCTGCCGCACCATGGCTTCCAGCTCCTCCTGTTTGTTGCCCGTGCTGGGCTATTGATTGTACCCCCAACTTTGGCGTGCCACCCCTTGGCTCCTCTCTAGTGAGCCTGGTTATATCCCCTTCCCCCTTCGAGCCTAGTTTAAAGCCCTCTCGATCAGCCCTGCCAACTCATGAGTGAGAATCCTTTTCCCCCTTTGCGATAGCTGAACTCCATCTGCCGCCAGCAGGCCCAGTGCCGTGTAAACCTCCCCATGATCAAAACACCCAAAATTCCACTGATGGCACCAGTCTCGGAGGCACATGTTAATCAGGTAAGTTTTCCTGTTCCTTTCGGTATCCTTCCCTGCCACTGATGGGATTGAGGAAAACACTACCTGCGCTCCTGATCCTTCAACCAATCGCCCCAGTGCCCTGAAGTCCCTTTTGATCGCTTTTGGACTTCTCTCTGCAACCTCATCACTGCTAACCTGCATAACCATTAGTGGGTAATATGGTTGCCTTCCTCCCCGGAATGCTTCCTCCTTCACAGGCCATCTCTCTTGTAGGGTCCTTTTATCCTGTTGTGAGTCATGAGTCCAAATGCCACATGTGCTCCGTGGACCGTCGTGTCTGGATAAAGGATGAGTAACGGGTGGCTGCTGACTGGCATGAGCAATGCAGCACAGCGTTGATGGCATCCTCGTTTGTCTGTGGAGGGCTTCTTGGGAAAACGTGGGTAGAAACTGTGGCTCTTAGTCTGATAAACACAATTTTAATTCCCTTTTCCCTGTCCCTTTCTAAAGTGAAGTCTTCTGGCTTTTTACCCAAACAATATTTTAACCAGAGTTCTGCATATTTCCCCTAAACCAGAAATGCCAAAGCTCAAAATAGTTATGAAATGTGTAGTCAGAGTTAAATGTTTATAATCCAGGTATGTGAATTTCTCAAATCCCACAAATTAAGCAGACACAGTGCTAGTCAGTACTTGAATGAGAGGTCATCAGGAAGGCAGCAAGCAAGTTGACCTGAAAACTGTATGTTATTTGACCAAGAGTTCCCACTGCCTGGTGTAGTTTTTGCAGGCACCAAGTTTCCAATGACAAGTGAAAAGTTCTTCTAATCTGCTTAAGCAAATCTTTTGAGAAGACACATCTGCCACCAGTTGTCAGGGAAGAGAAAGGCTTCCCAGTGCCCTGCTGTGTGCCCCGACCCATGGAATGCCCCGCTGTCCTCTGCTAGCCAAGGCAGGGGAGCACCTGCACCTTGGGGAGCCCCCACCAGTGAGTACCACCGGCTGGGCTGGGGGTGGCAGTGCCATTGGGAAGGGAAGTGGGGCAAGGGGTGATCTTGCAGCCACCCCCAACACCATGGAGGAAAGAGCAACAGGAGTTCACTACTGTCAAAATATCAACACAGTCCTTGGGGCTGGAGATGAGCAAGAAGTGACAAGAACTCCTCTTGTCACAAACCTCTGTTCTTCTTAGAGACAGTTGTTAGGATTTTATACAGTTTTGAGATTGTGATAGGGTCATTACAAACTTTATACCTGAAGTTATAAGATAATATATGATTGCATACAGCTAAACCTCCTTCCCAAGCCCTTCCTGTCCTGTATAACTGGATTAGCAGGTTAATTTTAATGGTCTTCCTGAAGAATTATTGATGGGTTTTGCTCAACTTTTAGAAATGGCAATGCTCTTTAGGGCAAGAGAGGTGGAACCAGCTCCTGTCTAGACAATAAACAGGACTTTTTGTCTGCTGTCCCAGTACTTGTGTATAAATTAATCACTAGCCTGCGGTGGTGGAAATGTTCCCATTTGCTTGGCAGCGGAGGGATTCAACCCTTGCTTCATAAATTCTTTATTGCTAAAACTTATATATCATGTAAATTAACCACTAGTACCTGCAGCTTACAAATGAGAATGGTGTATGTATTTCATGGTGAGCTCTTGCACCTTTGAGAGCTTGTGGTCAACAGCCAGATGAGGAAATTAAGACACTTTGTGAGATTTCAGCTGGGATCTCTTGTTCTTCCTGAAGCTTCTCCAGAATTTCATCCAGCTGTCACCTATTGAGACCCTTTACTGTAGCTGCACCTGCAGGGACCAGGCAGGTCTGAGTGTTGGGATGTCTGGGCAGGTGACGGGGCAGGTCCCAGGTTGGGCTGGGACATCGGATGGAGCTCAGGCAGGACCAAGGGCCCAGTCCTGGGCTGAAGCGGGCTCCTGGTACTAGTCAGGGCTGGCATGGAGGTGGATTAGTGATGTTATGGCCTATTTGTTGTGCTCTCGGGGCCCTGAGAGTTTGAAGTACAGACTGGGGTGACACATCACAGCATCACAGACTGGTTGAGGTTGGAAGGGACCTCTGCGGACCATCTAGTCCAGCCAGACTCTGGGGTGCAGACCAGGAGTGGCACACACATCTGGTGTCCCCATCAGACCCCAGTGCTGGTGGGCCGTTTGGAGTTTGGAGGCTCCGGGGAGACCTGCAAGTGCTGCTCCCTCTGCCCTGCGCCTGGGGCCAGGGCGGGTGGCTCCATCCTCATCCTCATGGCACTGCGCCTCCCACGGGCCCTTCTCCTGCAAGTCTGTGACAGATCGCTCAGGCCTGCATGGACAATCAAAGATCCTGTTCATGCTTTGTTCTCATGCTACCCACTGTTAGTAGCTGGACCCTGAGCTGCTTGGAGCCTTGACCGTTCATACAGAAGAGCTCCAACAGCAAGTTATAAATTATTGCCTCACTGAAATATGGCATGCAATGTGCTGTATGCAGTTCCAGTAGCAGGTCCATATGTCAATAGAAAGTCAAGGACACCTACAGATGCTGACAGGCAAAAATTGAGAAGGATGCGCAGGTACCCGCTGTGAGCATCGCAGGGCTCGATGAAATTAATAAGTTGTCTGTTCAGGCAGGTGCCTCACCAAGAGATGGCATGCTGTATGTCCAGGTGTGAGGCTGTTGTCAGTTTTGGAGTGGAATTCAGCTTCACGAAGTCTTGGGGCATTTGTTGATGCAGAGATATAACTCTGCCTGCTTGCTTGGCATTAAGCTACTGCTCCTTCAGATCCACCTTTTACCCTGTTGTGCACCTTAACATGTGCTTTGTGTACGGTGTTTTAATTCAGTGAGGGATTCATCACTTATCATTCATCACTAACATTAGCTTTATGGCTTTCTTTCAGCGTTGGATTTTAACATATGTGTATTATAAATGTTCCTCCTTTAGTCTGTCATAACCATTCCCTAAAACGCTGGAATTACTTCTTGGTCTTTGCCTATCCCTTTCCATCTGACACTGTAGATTACAAGTATTGTTTATATGAATCCCAGTGGAAGGTGCATATATATTCTTTAGAACATACCATCAGGCACTAAAAAATAAGAGACCTGACCACATACTCCCAGCCCCTCAACTTGAGCTTTGGAGTACTGTTCTCTCTCTTCTTTTACGACAGTTCCTTTTATACTGTCCTCAGCCACTCTCGGGCTCATTTTTCCTCTTTTTGTGATAAGCCACTTCTCTTTTTTCATCAGAGTACCTGGTGAAACAGGAGAGAGGTTCTCTTCCACCTGAACCTGATTTCAGCAGTAGCAATTTCTCATCTCCTTCTTCCACTGGGGTTCTGAAGAAGCTAGAACAATCCAGAAAGTCTTGCTCAGCCAGACTGGGAACAGGAGCACATTGCCCACATCCCTCTCGGAGAGCCTCCCACCTGTTTACTGCCCCATCATTGCCAGTACCCCCGGGTCCCCCGCCCCACCTGCAGGCAAAGTGTTCCTTCTCACAAGCAGCAAACTGTTCTTTCACCACCAGCACCATATTTATGGAGCATGTATTTACCAGAGAGGAGTGCTGATGACAGGGAAAACTGCAGACGAGTCACCATCTTTAAATATGCTAACCACAAATATTTACTTAATTACTAGAAAAGCTGATATTCGTATATATAGTCATATACAAACTGGGCGCAGTAGTTCTGTATTTTGTCAGCCCAAAGGCTGCAGCTTGCCTTCTATTTTGCAGCTGTTAACTTCTGCGTTGCAAACTGAGTCCCACACTGCTGGTTTATTTATTTTACTGCCATAATCTGGCATGATTCTCACTGACTGCCATTGTTCTTGTTCATGGCAATGGAAGAAAACACAGATACAGGCCACCAAGATTCATTTTACCCATGCCCGATCCCAGTCTAGCATCAGTTATATATTAGTTGCTTTAAAGGTGGATGTGAGGAAAAACACGGTGTGATTTTTTTTGCATGATCGGACATTTTGCCATCCTCTCAAAACCTCACCTCTGTGTTGCAACTCACCATGTTTGGCTTCAGCTCCCAGCTCTGTAGTAGGAGGACAGCTTCTAGGATACAGGTAGTAATCTCCCTCCTTTCCTCTCTTGCTTATTGTGTTGTTTTTTTTTTTTTAAATGCCAACTCAAACTCCCTCTCTGTACACATATTTTCTATACAATAAGCCTTGTGGAGGTAGCATCTTCAAGTGTTTAGTTTAATGATGGGAGAACTGAGGCAGCTACGTGGATAATGTATTTGATTTCAAAATGCTGCCACATTTATAGATGGAAAACTTTAAAGAAAATTAAACTCATTAAAAAACCCCACATAAATTGTTTTTGCAACAAAGCAATTAAGAAATCTCGCCTCTCCAGCACGGTGGGCAACATTCTAAATAAAATAAAGCCCAAATTACCTTTTGCTGGAAACAAAGTAAGAGCTATCTCTTGTGACTTAATAAGAAATGGAGGTTTTTAGAATTAATACAAAGATTTAGCAGCTTCCTTCTATATGTGTTGCTAAGCATTTTGCTGAAATTGCCTCAGAAAAAAAGCAAACAATTCAAAAGGATCATGTCTATGAGAGGGTTTGGTTTTCCCCCCCCCAACTAAATTACTCTGCTTTACAGGATGCAAAAAGGAGTCAAGGATTTTATTTTCTTCCCCCAGTGCATGTATATACAAAGGTTTTATAGGGTTGGTTTTGTTTTATTTTCATTGTCTTAGCTTCAAACTACTCCTTAAAACCCCCATGTTTCTATGGGAACAAAGGAATAATACTGAATCAATGGACTGCAAAATATGGGACCTGTCCTATAAATCCCGAGGAGCAGGTTTTATTCGTACCAATAGTCCCTCTGAACACTGAAATTACTCCCATGGATAAGAGCTTTCAGGATTGGCCCTGACATGAGAGAATGACACCATGGCTTTGCCTGATGGAGAGCTGATGTTTCTGCAATACTCACACGCAGGAGAGGGAGGAGATGCCAAGGGGGACGTGGGACCGAGGCAGATAAAGGGGCAGGGAGGGATGCTGGTACCCAGGGAGCACTGCCGACCTGCCGTCCCCTGCCCCGCTGCCTCCCTGGGGCACGCTGCCACCTTGCGCTGCTCCCTCCTGGGCATGCGCTGGGAGCCGAGGGGCTCTGCCATGGGTGCGCCCCAGGACATGTCATTCCTATCCCCTCTCTCGTCCTGGGGCTGAGCCCTGGGCTCAGCAGGGCGAGCCCCGTGGAAGGCCAGGGTGTCACTGCCCAGTGCGGTGGCACTGTTAGAGCATCTCCCTGTGCTATAACAGCAAAGACAGAGTGGTCTTTCCCAGGCTGTTGAACATACCATTTATAAACTGCAGGTACATAGAGGAAATACAGATCTACTGAGATTTTTCTATTGGGTCACACTGTGCCTGCCCCTCCTGGGAAGCACTTGACGATCTCCTCTCATCTTGGCAGGGACTCTGATGCTCCAGAAAGAGCTGAAAAAGGGTGTAACAACACATTCAGTTCCTCTCAGATCTCTACCACCAGCCCTGCCATGCATGCTGTCCATCTAACACATCATGCTGCTGCTGCTCCTGACTGGGGGACAGTGCAGAGTCCGGCCTGCTATTGCAGAGCGTGCTGGCTGGTCCGTGCAGCAGACCAGCGCAGCAGTCCTGCAAACCTGATCTGCACAGAAAAGCCCTTCATTCGGCTCTGAGAAAAACAACTCCACACGAAAGGGCAATCGGCTACGGAGTGGGAAGCCATGCAGCCTGGGCTGTGCAAGCCTTTGGAAGATGGCCAGTCCCATAGGGTCCCTCCTGAGCCTACTTAATTGCATGAAATAAGATGAAAAGACAGGCTAATGAGAAATCCCATCTGCCAGCCAGCTAAAATTAAGGCTGCCTTCTTTAGCAAAATGTGCTCAGATATCTGTATTCTTTTAATATCTCTTCATATGGCCGAGCAGGTTTCAGGCATGTAGCAGTGCCTGTCTCAGATCTGATTTTTTCCTTCATTTTCCTTGTTCATATCTGAACAGCAGGGTAAGTGGAAAAAAATTGTCTGAAGGATTCTGTTTCAGCATGAACTTATTTAAGAGCACATCAGCTAATAAACGCTGCGGTCCAACCTGCTTATTATTACATTATATTACGTGATTCAATGATTCATGATATCAAATTGGTTACAGATGTGATATAGCAGGTGGTCTCATGGCACTGTTGAGCTTCCTAGAAGAAACTAAGAAAGGAGTGAAAAAAAGAAAATTCTCGGAACAACCCTAAGGGTATTTATATAAGGAAAGGATGTATAAGGAAAGGTCTTTTCTTTTACTCAGTCTGCCCTACACTCCCATGCAACTTCTGTGCTCCTAAGTTGCTTACTTCTTTAGTTTACCTTACTAATTGCTCTACTGATATTCAAGGAAAGATATTTCTTGCCGCAAAGGATTGACAACCAAATGCCCATATCCTGAAGGCTCCAGTGTAAGGATGGAGCCAGGCAGCAGCTGATCTGTATGCAAATGATGGCCGTCTCCAAATGCATACAGCAACAAGAACAGCAAAAGGCTGCGTAGAGGCGTAGGGACCCAAGCATGTAATTTGCAAGAAGCATGCAACATATTATGCTAAAGCCGGATATGCGCCTAGGCTTGCCACCTACGTAGCTGGATACTGATCTAAGTTGGAGTCATTATTATGCCTGTATCATTTGTCTTTCTATTAAAGTCAAACCCAGCTGATGAATAGAGTAGCATCTTAATATTCCTTTAACCATCCATTGTTGAAAATCAGGAATCACTTCAGTAAGTCAGCAAAAGTTATAGCAATGTAAAGTCATAGACAAGAAAGGAGAATCTATAAAACCTTAGAAACAAATAATTACCAAACAACTCATAGTACTTGAAGATCACGCAAGTACAAATTCTTAAAGCAAATTGCACACATCTTTGCAAAACATGTATTGATTTTTACCACGTCAATTGAGAAATAAATGTCTAATAACTTTTTCATGGATTAAGACTGAGAGAAAATGTATTTTTTCTCTCTCCAGAACCCATTGTTCAAACAAAGTAGTGTAAGTTAATCAGTCTTGTGATAATAGCTTTCAGGATAACTGCTTTATTGGAATTCATCTTTCTTTATTTTTCCATACAGCAATGCAAAAAGAGCCAGGTATAGCAAGAATAAAATCACACTGACTATTCTTAAATTGTAATTATTTTAGGGCTGGGGGTTTGGAGGTTTTGGTGCTTCTCTTTAAGAATACAAACTTTCTGAAAACTGAAAAGGTTTCTTTGAAAGTGATTAAGCCCAATTACTAACTGCAGACCTTACATCAAAGGTTTTATCACACACTGGTGAATGACTGAAGTGATGAATGAGTGCATATGAGTGAAAAGTGAATGACATATCTGCCTGCCCAAGCAGTACAAATTTCCCTTAAACATTTGATTTCACTTTGTCTCAAAGCAGGATCAGAAGCAGGGAGGGACTTTGAGTCGGGGCAAACTGCTGAGTTCCCAGATTTTTCCTGGGCTAATGCATTTGTTCCCCTCCCTTTGCCCCAGGATGGACTGGTGTAAATGAAACCCCCTACACTAATAAGAATAATTCACCTTTCTGAAGGGGTTGTGAGCGGGGAAAGGAGAAGACCTGGCCCTTGCTGCTGCAGGTGGAGAGAAACACTAAAAAAAAAAAAAAAGACCCACTTAAAAATTAAAGCTGAGATTAAAGTGAACAACACTGGTACAGCTGAGAAAGCCTGCACGATACGATAAGAGCATGTTTTTAAGGAGTTCTCATTTTTGTGAAAATTAGTTTTGGATCCTCATCAGTGTATTCAGGAGAAAAATATTACTCTAATGTCTATAGAACAGAGATAAAAAGGAGATCTACTGAAGGAGAAATAATGAATTTACACTTTTAACATTCATTCTGAGGTGCAGAAGATACATTACTCTACATTATGCCTATATTAGACTTAAATAAATTTCATTATGAAAACAAGATTAGAGGAGAGCAGTGCAATTTGAAAACATCCAGTACTTATATGATTGCTTAAAATAAAGAGCTTTCAGGGTGGTAATACATAGCTATACTTTTTGATAACTGTATATAAAATATATATTAAAATGATGTAAAGGGACAGCATTACATATACTCCAGCAGGAGGATTCGAGGCTATCTTTAACTCCTACTGTCCATAGCTCTACTGTAATACACCAGAGTCCCTGGGATTTCTGGACTGTTCGCAGTCCTGCTGCCTCCTGGGAAACAGCGAAGGTGAAGCCCAAAGCCCACCACTGCCCTCCCTATTCCCCCCCGAGTCAAATTGCAACGTGAGTTAAAGGGAGCATAACTCGGCAGAATGTTGCTCTTATTTCATACTTGGTGATATTAAAGGTATTTTTATTGCAATCGGCTGTCCCACCCTTCCGTGCGTACTGTGAAAGTGTGCGCTTTTTTATGAAAATGCTGATAAAGTCAGTGCAGGTAGTGTACCATCCCATTTATTGGGCAAAAAAAATGATACCTAGGAAAACGTTTAGTGCAGTGACAGATGTTGTCATTGTATACTACACACCATCAGAGAAACGATGCGCTATCATTCTGTGCTCAGTACTCTTACAGTGCTCATACAGTGCTCAATACTCATACAGTGCTCATCAATAATTTTTGTTATAGCAAGGCCCATCCACCCACAGTAATAGAACCTTCTGCAGTCAAAATAATGAGCAGTTGCAACTGTTCACGTATAGATAATCTCATAATGCAAATACACCAGCCATTCTCTTCTCCCAAAATGTGTTGCTCTGCCAAACTAATTCACATTCTTATTATGCAAAGTCACTTGGTACCACTGCTGCAAAAATTTGTCTGCTTTCTGGTTGAGATCCTTGCTTACTAAAAAATATTTGGAATCACATGGCAAAACATCTTCCAGAGGAAGAGATTTTTAAGTGTACTGTTGACTTTTTAGCTAATTTTTAGTAGCAGCTTTATACAACCTTTGTATGTAAGCAGGATGGAAAATGAAACCTTTTGATTCTTAAAATATTGCTTCTGGAATGTTACAAATCTTGAATAATTAGTGAAATGGACTACCAGCCATTACTTATATACCAGGAAAGGAGAAGGGCAGAAGCTGGGCTGTAGCAGGGAAGGACCCAGAGGTGCCAGGGCAGGGTCTGCTCCATCGCTGGGGATGGGGACGCGTGTCCCCACGGGGTGAGGAGGGGTCCCAGACATGGGGAGGGGTGACGAGGGTGTCCCCTGCTCCCACTCTGCAGGACTCCCCATGCTCTGGGGACCTGCCAGACTCCTGCAGAAACCCTTTCTGCCCAAAATCTGTGAAGAACCACCACAGATGAGCCTGCGCAGCTTTTGTAATTAATGGGCTTTTACAGGACCTAAGCAAAACTCTAAACATTTAAGGTTACATGTGTGCATCTTTCAAGTGTAGCAACTCAGCATGCTAAAGCTAGATCTTGTTTAATTAAATGCAAACTCTTATTTCCTGCAGTTTTATTCAGGGAAATCCTGGTTAGGAACAGAGCAAAATTTAGCAATTCAGAGAGACAGCAGAAAATAATTTAGAATAAAGAAATAAAAATTAATTGGACTTTAATAAAAAGTAAGCAACATCTGTTTCAGCAAGATATGAAAGGGCTGTATATTTGCATTAAGTACTGAGCTGCCTCAGGACCATGAGGAGGCTAATTCTGTGTGAAGTGGACACTCTTCAAAGGGATGCATTCCTAGTGTCATCCTTTATGTCACTTGTGAATCTAAACTGGTAATTAAAAGTTTATAAATGCAATTTATTTATCACTCAGTATTTTTCTATATAAGAAGCTTCAAAACAAGTTTTTGCTTTGCTAATATTTTTATTTTTTCTTCCTTGGCTCCTTTTGTGCCATGCTTCCCTTGCCTGAAGGTGATAAGTAGAAGAGTAACAATATGATGCTGGAGTAAAATGCCAGTGCAATATTACCTGAGTTCATCTGGCTTAGGAGTTTCAAGCAGATCAAAGCCTTTAAAAATAATTTTATTGGGACAATCTATAATAAAATTTGCAAGCTGAGATCTAGGCATCTCATGGGAGAAAACCTGTGCTCCAGCAGGACAAGAGTGGGAGGTGCGGAGTGGTGCCGCCAGAGAGATGCACAAAGTGACTCCGGGTAGGTTCTGCGGTGACCTACTTACAGCTCCTCCAGCGTGATGCTTCGTGCACGAGTTGTGACATGCCAAAGAGTAAAATTACATGACAGCAGTAGATCTTAAGCTCTCGCTGAATAACTTAACAGTGAAAAAATGAAACCAACCTTCCTCTCCTGGAAGTCTATAGTGAAGAGAGAGTGGTGCAAGAGAGAGGGGAGAGGAAAAATTCAGGTCTGAGAAAACACAAGCTGCTCTTTGAGGAATTTGAAGTATGTAGAACAGGTTAATTTTATAGTCTGTTTAAGTTTCCAGAATCTTTCAGTTAATTACTGATACACTGATGTTTTCAGAACAAGAAAATTTCAAATATGACTTTTTAACAATTTTGGCTACACCATACTAAGGTATTTTATTTTCACTGCCATCTCCAAAGAGTGGTACAAGAGACAACAAGCACCGCTCTGACTGCAGCATTATCAGAAAAATGAATTTTGGTGTTTTAGGAGTCAAAACCAGAGTCAGCTCACTCCTTCTTTTCCACGCCAGAAGGAATGTGTACGTCTTTATGTACATACAAAGTTATAATGGTAAAAGACATTGTCTGAAGACAGTACATCACAGGAATTAACTGAATGTTCTTCCTGAGTATCTAATATGCATGGCATGATGTAGGTCGCTTACTAGAAAAGCAAACTGCATTTAATCTAAGATACAGAATGGCCACCGACAGCATGGTGAAAGCTTGGAGGCTGGTTTAGACAGACCCTGAACCCTCCTCCAGACACCAGTCTGATAAAGCCCTGGTTTGAGATGGAAAATTCTCACAAGCTGGAGGAACCACATTGCGGTTCAAAGTGTATCAAAGTGCATCAAAGTTCTCCAGACTCATATAACCCCCTTTTTCTTGCTAAAAGCCTGTTTTCACCCTGTGGCCCTTCCATCTGATGTTACTGTCTAATGGGTGTCTGCCCTGCCATATTCTTTTTCCCAGGCAAAAACAAGGACAAAATGATGCCGCACACAGACATCCACACTGTGTCAGCAGGGCGCGGGACACACGGCACGCAGCGTGCGCTTGGCGCTGCCTCAGCTACCCAACACAGCCACTCTTTCCAAAACCAGATCCAGAGAGCATTCTGCTTCCCAACAGCTGGGGTCCGAGCCAGGGTTCAGCAGGAGGGGAAGGACCATCAGAGCAGCGCTGTGCTTGGGCACTAGCAAGTGACCCAACTCTAATAGCTCCATGACTTCTTAAAACTTGATCAAGGTCTCAGCTTAAGCTTGGGCTAAAAGAAGGTTTTTCCAGTCTGGGTCATCAGTGAGCCAGGATAAGTATGGGTGACCAGCAAGGAAATCTTATAAAAAATTCCATTTATTCTTTGGGGTACTTGATGCAAAATGCTTATGAAGAGCCCATTATCCCAAATGCACTTATAAAATAGATTCATGCCATGATGAACAAATACAGAAGATTGTAAAAATTACCCGAATGTGTGAAACTTATGAAAGTCCCAAAGAAATGAAAGAAATAACTGCTTCAGTCAGCTCTTGTAAGTGCACTGCCTGCAGCAAATAGGAGGTTGCCAATATTTATGATATTGCTCTATCTCTTTCTTATTCTTCTGGATAAGCCTACCTATCATTTTAGACTGGCACCAGCAGTAAAGACCCAAAATCTGTGTGAAACTGAAAATCACCGCAGCCAGCTCTATTTATTACTGCCAGCTGTTAACAAATCACCTGCTTGATGCTTTGATTCACTGTCTTTGTAGGCACTGAATGTGGATTGACTGGTTTATAATTCCCTTGGTACCTCTTTTTAAAAATAAATACTCTTGTTCCTTTCCCAGTCCTCTGGGACACCCGTGAGCTCTTGAAGATAATCATGAACACAAGTGATTGCTTCCCCGAGTTCCCCAGGTTTGCCTGGGTAAATGTCACAAGCCTTCCTGCCTTTGATTAACGTCTCATTTAATTTAAATATTTATTGATCTTTTATCTCCCTATTTTGACATGGTTCTTACCGTCTTGCTGTAAAGACGTGACTCTGACCACCAGCAGAGCAGGTGGTCAAAGTCATGTAAAACTGCATGTATACGAACATATCCTCTCACCATTTCTGAAATCCATTCTTTTGTATGATAAACAGGTGCTACGATTTTTCTGATGAGAGATAAGAAGGTCATCGATATCACGCCAGTTAAGCTCAATTACATTTTTAAATCCGTGAATGTTACAGATATCTTTTCTAATTTCAACAACTCTTCAGTTAAACATAAAATATGATCTTTCAGGCAGTACTTTCCAAACATTCAAACATGACTGTTATTTCATTTCAGCTATCCCATCCATGTGTCATGCAGAATTCATGTCCAACAGTGTTTCCAGAAGAGGTTTACAAACCTTTTTTTCCTTACGTTACACACTAAGTTATGAAGCTACTGGTGCACAGTTATAAATAGCTTGGGTTTACTTCATTTTAAGAAAGAAATGGATTTAATACACTTTGATATTTACGCAAGGATTATCGAACAAGCAAAAAAAATCATTTTTCTATGCAGGCTTTTAGCCTATGACTGTTAAGACAGCTAAATGGAAAGCGTCCCGTCAGGTAGGTGAGGTGAGTGAGTAATTTGCAGTGAGTTTTTGCCTCGGTGACTTTACCTTCTTTTGGTTCAAGAAAGGTCTTCAGACAAACTACAGATTTCATAAGTGTCCAGAATGAGACAGACGCTATGTGTGTGCTTAGCTTTAATTGTGTAAAAGTAGCTGGGTGGCATTTACCACCCCAGATGTCTCTGATTTTCTTCTACTGTAGCCTAAAAGTACCCTTGGCCCTTGGTCCTTAAGGCAGAAATAGAAAAATATCATGGCCGAATCCTGATTATTAATTGCAGACATTTGGACAAAGGACTTTCCTACGTACTGTTCATTTAAATCTAAAGACATTTTAATTAATAAGGATTTTAAAAAAGGCTTTTTATTATCTACATGTATATAATTTCAGATATATAAACATATATGCACGTATATGAAGCAAGAGAGGAAGTAAGAAGAGATCTTGACCTATTGAACTTCAATTGTCAAAGTACTAGGAGATGAAAATAAGTAATATCTACAATATATATAGTCTGACAAAAGCTGAGCTAAATATAATGAATAATATAATGATATAAATAATAGAAAGAATATAATTAATACAGTATAATAATAGAAATTGTATAAATAATATAAATAATGTAAATATAAACAATACAGTAGGGTAAATGGTATAAAGAAATGAGAGTTTTAGGGTATTTCTTTCATGCATTTAGTAGCAAACCCCCTGTATCTGAAATACACGAGAAAGCTTCTTAGAAGAAGAGTATTTTCCTTTCCTACTGCCCACACCCCTGTGAACTGTGGGGCCAGACTGCTCTGTGCAGGGGTTTCCCACCCCAGCAGAGCCAGGACATCTCTCCCGGGCAGCTGGGGGGTGCACCCGGGTACCTGCTGCCTTTAGTGCCCCCCTTCCCTGTGCCGCCCCACTGGGGGGACGCCAGGGCTCCTGGGCAGCCCTGGACACTGTGCCAGGGCAGCTTCATGGGGAAGCAGACAAGGGTGTGAAAACATCTACATGTTACCCAGAATGACTGTCCCTGTTCAGGTGTGTTGCTGTGTTAGTGCTGGCATTTCATCGCCTTGCAGGACAGAGAATAAAGTAGCAGGTGTTTATAGGTTTGAAGCCACATTTACTTGCCTAGTTATTGAGTCTTTTCTTACCCTTCTGGATCAGGAAATATCAAGGAATAGTATTGTTTTCTTGCCAAATAGGCAATATATTTTGGAGGCTAGGCTGCGTTTTCAGTGCTGTTAGGAAGAGATAGTTCTTTGACAGGTGTATTAAAAATGGTGGCTAGTGCAGCTCCTCCAGGGTTTGAATATTGTGGGGTTAGGTTGAAGGAAAAGGGTAGGTGAGGATAAAAGGTCAAATTTGTCACACATTTTCAATGTCAAAATTCTTCTTCAGTTTTGTACAGGGAGCTTTAGTATTTAGTTGTTTTATTGCAATCATCTGATTTTTCTTTCTTTTATGCCAGCAAATACTAAGGGTTGAAAACTTTTCCCATCATTCAGTTCCCATTGCTTTTTATATTCACTAGACGCTTACAATACAGTGCTATCTCTCGACAAATAAGTGGATTTTGAAACCCAGATTACATGTCCATGAGAAGCATCCAGTACTGCGTTACCCTAACGCTGAAGGTACAATTAGGACATAAGACCGTGTCCTTTTGCTTCATACTCATTGATGTGTTAATTATCAAGAATCACTAATGTAAGATCTGCATGAGTGAGGTCGGTGTATGGTCCTTGGGTCTCCAGATAATTTTTCTTAAACTTGGTATTATCTGTGAGAATGTAAATGGCCACAGCTCCAGATCAAAGCAGTGTTAAAAAGCATTTTTCTTTCCTCTCTCTGAGAATTAAAAATGTAAGAAAACTTCTTGTTTCCTTCTAAGAGAGTGAGAATGGTATTTTCCCTCTCTGCTCCTTCCCCCCGTGCAATCGCACACCTGCAGACCTAGCACCTCAAGGGGTCCTTCTGCAGGGCATGTCCAATGGGTCATGGGTAACGCCGCTTGGCTCTTCACTGGGGCAAGCCGTGGTGGAAGATGTCCTCTTCAGTTACACATTGCTGTCAGAATCACAGAATAACAGAATGGTTGGGGTTAGAAGGGGACCTCTGGAGATCATCTTGTCCAACCCCCCTGCTTGAGCAGGTTCACCTAGAGCAGGGTGCACAGCACCGCGTCCAGGCGGGTTTTGAATATTTCCAGAGAAGGAGATTCAACAAACTCTCTGGGCAGCCTGTGCCAGTGCTCTGTCACCCTCACGGTAAAGAAGTTTTTTCTCATGTTCAGGTGGAACTTCCTGTGTTCCAATTTGTGCCCATTGCCCCTCGTCCTGTTGTTGGGCACCACTGAGAAGAGTCTGGCCCCATCTTCTTGACACCCACCCTTTAGATATTTATAAGCATTGACAAGATCCCCCCTCAGTCTTCTCTTCTCCAGGCTGAACAAACCCAGGTCTCTCAGCCTTTCCTCATAAGAGAGGTGCTCCAGTCCCCTGATCATCTTTGTGGCTCTCCGCTGGACTTGCTCCAGCAGTTCCCTGTCCTCCTTGAACTGGGGAGCCCAGAACTGGACACAGTACTCCAGATGTGGCCTCACTAGGACAGAGTGGAGGGGGAGGATAACCTCCCTCGACCTGCTGGCCACACTCCTTTTGATGCACCCCAGGATGCCGTTGGCCTTCTTGGCCCCAAGGGCACAGTGCTGGCTCATGATCAGCCTGCTGTCCACCAGTACTCCCAGGTCCTTCTCAGCAGAGCTACTTTCCAGCAGCTCAACCCCCAACCTGTACTGGTGCGTGGGATTATTCCTCCCCAGGTGCAGGACCCTATGCTTGCTCTTGTTGAATTTCATTTGGTTCCACTCAGCCCAGCTCTCCAGCCTGTCCAGGTCTCGCTGGATGGCAGCACAGCCTTCTGGCACATCAGCCACTCCTCCCAGTTTTGTATCGTCAGCAAACTTGCTGAGGGTACACTCTATCCCTTCGTCCAGGTCATTGATGAATATACTGAACAGGACTGGACCCAGTACAGACCCCTGGGGAACACCGCTAGTTACGTGCCCCCAACCAGACTCTGCGCCGTTGATCACGACCCTCTGAGCTCTGCCGTTCAGTCAGTTCTCAATTCACCTCACAGTCCTCTCATCTAACCCGCACTTCTTAAGCTTGTCTGTGAGGATGTTATGGGAGACCGTGTGGAAGGCCTTGCTGAAGTCAAGGTAAACAAACTTTAACCATTTTTGTCACTTTAACTGTTTTTGTCCTTTCCTGGTGGTGTTTGAATGCATTATTTTGACTTAGCAACAACACCTTTTTCCTCGGTTCTAGGCTGAGACCTGCTCTCTGATGAAGAATACCGGACCAGGTTGTCCAGCGGGCCTGTGCAAGCACCGTCCTCGCAGATGCCCAGACCTTGGCAGAAGCAGCCCCCAGTGCCCAGGTCTAGCTGGACCCACTTGAGTGGAGGTTGGGCTGGGGACCTCCGGACACCCTGTCCCATGTGAGCTCTGCTGTGATTCTGTGTCTGCCCGCCTGGTGCCCAGCTCCAGGGCCACGGGCAGTGGATGCATGGTTGGTCAAGGAGATGTTGGGGCTCCCTGCTAGAAAGGACTTCTCAAGCCCAGAAAAGGCTGCTAATACCAAAGGAGGAAAGAATATTCCATAAATGCCAGTGGACATGACTGACCAATGTCAGTTTGGGGTGATATACCCAGTTTTCTGTTTCATTACAACACTCTGACCACTACGCCTTCTTTGCGGCTACCATTTCAAAAGATGCAGCTCTAAAACCCTAGAGGAATTATTACATATACAACTTCATTTGTATTTAGACAGGTACCATATGTCTTATTGATTTGATAGTGTAGCTGTTTCCAATAAATTGCATTTATTCAGACAAAAATAGGGAAATAAATGTCAATAGCTGTAAGTGGGAGTGCTGGCAGGAAAAAACGAACCTTAAAAGTGCACGGTTCAAGAACCTGTGCAAATCTGAGCTGAAAATGGAGTGGAAGCACAGTGTCATTTTAGTGCTCCTTCTAACACTGCAACAGCAACAGGCAGCAATTACTTTTGGCATTTTCCTGCATAATGATGTATTGGTGATAAAACATTGAAGTAAATATCTTATGAGATTTTCTTTTTTTTAGCAGAGATTATTAAAGCACCAAGGAGCTTTTGCTGATTTTCCTTCAAGAGGATGAACAAAAGTGATAATAGATCATGCCTTTTTAAATAGGAAGTATATTCTTGGCTTATTTGACCAGTACAAAACCAGGATCCTGTACAGCAATTTTAGTTTCCATGATGCATAAAGGATAATAGTTTTGAAAATAGGTCACAGTTAATAATATGAATACGGAAAAGAAAACTGCCACCATAAAAAAACCCCAACATTATCCACACTCTAACAAAGGGAAGTAAGCAAGCGGGTATCTTAATCACTCTGTATTGAGATTTGCAGCAGTTAACACTTACCATTTTTCATCTCTTCTGTCAAATTTGCTCTCCATTGCATGGATCTTCATTGCTTAAATCTGATCTCTTACCCTGATCTCACATGTCCAAAGCTCCGTTATTTTCACTGGAGTTAATCTGGATTTATGATCCTGTATCTGAAAAGTAAATAGATGGTAGATCTTATTTATTCTTGAAGATACAGTAGGATCTTTTGAGATGAAAAATTATAAATAGTCAACACATCTAACATGTAAGCTGTATTTGCACCAGAAACCTAGCTGGAAGAGCTCTTTCCATTCCAGTCAAATGGCATGAAGATACAATGCCATTTTTTTATCTGCAAATTCTGAACATCAACCTCCCAGGCAGAGAGATTACTACTAAATTTAATTTGAAAAATGAACAAATTAACCAAATATTTCAAAGAATAATTTCAGAAGGATCATTGCATTCAAGAGAAGTGACCCTAGACAATATATAAAGCAAAAAGAGGTGAAAGCCATTGATTATACTATTCACTGTGAATTATCCACACATATGCTGTGCTAATAAAAATAACGGCTTTCATCCAATTTAAGACTTAAAAAGGATGATAACAGTTTTTCAGTCTGCTTTTCTTTATCACAGACCATGGACTTTCACCTAGGACACTTTTCTGTACACAGTTTTGATGTATAACATTTTACATGTTATCTGATGCTGAACACTGGAGATTTGATAGAGTACTGCAAATTTCTCCAGGTGTATAATCAACAGGGTTATTTTCAGTGCTAGCCCTTATTCGATTAATTTGATGGCCTTGTGCTGATTTTTTTCTGCATGGATTTCTCATACACATTTGTTGTTGAATATGTAGTTACTCCAAATAATGTCAAAAAGGGAAAGCAAGAGCATAGATCTCTGCTGGCAATTTTTCTAAGCTTTGCTTGAAACAACCAAATATAGCAACGTAAATTTACTTAGGTGCTGTACTCAATAGTGAAATTTCAAGTGTGGCCAACAGTGATTTGGGATATGACTTGTTTTTCTGCATCATACTCTTGCTGCTTCAAAAGCAGCAGCAACTGGAAAGCAAGCTGTGTTGTTTTGGTGAGTCTGAAATAGTTCATTCTCTTGCCTAGCATGCAAAAAAATTGAATCAAACCCAGGAAAGAATTTAAGTTAATATTATAATATATTTTAAAGTTTGCCTCAAACCTTTAAACATTCACTGAGAGCAATATTGCTCTATTGTCTGTAAGACCACAGCAGAGTCTTCTTTCCATTAATATCCTTGACAAGATTCCCTCTGTTTTCAGCAGAAAAAGCAAGAGCAGGGTAAGTCCTTTAGCCCACTCTTTTTGGTTGTCTCAAGTATTAAATGCCTGGAACCAAAATAACTCAGGGTTTAAGGGTACAGCCACACAGCTTTCACCATGATACTGCATGTGTTTCCAACTAGAGCCAAATTCAGCCCTCCTGCATGCCAGTACTCCTCTGCGGTCTGCACGCCGCTGTGTACAAGGAAAACTGCCCCTTGCTTAGCTCTGTACCAGCGGGCTTTGCTTCCCAAAGTGCCCCTGCTTGTAGGGAGACCCGATGATCTGAGCAAAGCTCTGCAGCGAAACCAGAGGTGTGGTCAGCCTGCAGCTGGCTTGGTTTGTTTTCTATTACAAATGCAATGCAATTTCTATTTTATTATTGTTTTCCATATAAATGCAAGTATCTTCCAAGGTAAAGAACACAAAATTTTTTTTCCTTAAATTCCCATAACAGTATTACTGCATTTTAATAAAATTGTGATGAATGTTGGTGTTCTTAGACCCCATAGTTCCCAGGCACATGTTTCTGTGTTCAGCTGAATCAAAAAATAAAATAAAAATCCAAGCCAAATGTGCCCCCAGCCCCAAACCCCAGTACGCCAAGCTCCAGAGAAGGTAATTTAAAATGATAACAGTTCTCCACCTAGACAGACACGTTTTCTAATTCAGACCAACAAAAGGTTCTTTTCTGGTTTGTTTAGATGCTATAATTGTAGAAGTCGCTGGCAAATTAAGCATAAAAGTGCAGAGGTGTGGGGAAAAGTCTTTATATTGGAGAAATGCTATGATAAGTGATCACTTGAAGTGCAGCCTGGGTTTTTTTTATTAGAGTATTTACCATTAACTTTATCCCAAGTGGCCAATTACTGTTCTTTTTACGTCCTTTTATTGTGAGATTCAGAGAACACTCTGCAAACAAACCCTTTCTGATATTCCTCAGCAATTATTTCTGTGATTATATGCCTTTCTTTTCTTCCGTGTTTGCAATGTCTGCAGAGCCTCAAGGAGGCAGAGCTGCTGCTTCCCAGAGCATCCCCAGCCCTGGCCAGCTCATGGTGTTGCATGTCCCTCGACAGTAGCACCTGTGTTACATCAATGTGCTCTGGAGGTAGCGGTGGAGCTGCTGGTCTCCTGGGGAGCAATTCTGCTCAGCATTGACCTTGTTCTGAAGCAGGCAGGAGCCCATCATTTCCACTAGATAAGCCCAGCATGAATCTGGTCCAGCTGGAGTGCACTAAGCCCAGACCAGGGCAGGTCGTTCTGTGCCTCCCTACCTCCAGCTGAGAGAGCCTTCCCAGATTGGGGCTATAAAAGTTTTTTTCACCAGTTCTCTTTCCCCTGGTGTTTTCATCTAGAGGTGGGACAGTCCTAGCTGGAGGTTCAAGATATGTGACACATCCTCCCTCCCTAGTTCAGTTGCCATCAATGCAATAGTGGGTGTTACTGGAGTAGTAAGGGCTAAACAAAAGTTTTTTATATTAGTGGCGATGCACTATGGAGAAAGGAAAATCTGTAAGACTTTGAAAAACTTGTCTGATACATAGTAAATTAAAAAAACCCCCACCTTTTACTGAGTGCTAGCTTGACCTTTCTGCTTGGCTAAACTGCTGTTTTAATCTATGTGTAAATTGCTATTCTGTGTGCATCTGGATGAGCAGTGTTCTGAAACAGTACAAGTGCCTTCATCTGAGAAAAGTCCACAGTGTCCTCAAGCAGGTGTTGGACCACGGAAAGAGATGGGATGTTGAATGTTAGAGGGAAGGAAATAAAAAGCTAAGTGTGGTATCAGCAAAGGTATTCATCTTCAAGGCACCATGTATTTGTAGTCAGTAAATAGATATTATGTGTTAGTAGTCATTGCATTACAAAACCCTTGCAGCAGCTTCATTATTGCCTTTTATTTTGCTGATTGCACATTAACTGTCTCTGTTCAACCACCTGGACCTCTGGGCGCTCACTCATTCTGTCTGAGAAAATGGGTGTGTGGGTTAAAGAGTGCCAAGATCCTTGGAGTAGGTTCTTGACCATGATAGACATGTTCAATAAAGTAGCTCAGCCTGTTGAAATGACCTCTTTTCCCTGATCTATCTGATAATAAAGTTAAACCACATTGCACCTATGTTCAGGAAATCATTTTATGGGAATGTGTTGATGTTTCACTCTTCCACAGAAAGCAAGTAGAAGTCTCATGCTCGGGATGCTCTCACAGCTGATGCAGCTAGCTGTGGTATTCATTATTTATGATGATGATCACTATTATCAGAGGGATATCTTATTTTTAGCAGTTCAGCCTGTACAAACCCCAATGAAATGAGCCACACAGGGCTGTGAGATATGCGTGTTAGAGAACATTTATCTGAAATTTATGTTCTTGTAAAAAGCTAAAGTGCAAAATACAGGAGACCAGCAGGAGAACACCTTACTTTAAGTGATGTAGCTTAAAGCTGAATGGCTTAAATAAGCATGTTCAAGAGCTGGTTTGGCAAATCCATTCTGACCTCATTCTATTCTATATTCATATATGTTATTTTTTGGTTCCAAATTTTGACCTTGGTGCCAATGTACCAATGCCTAAATACTATGTAAAGACAAATGCATATATATGAAGACAAATATAAAGTGCTGCAGCTGTTTGTTAGTCTGCTTTAGCTTTTGATACACAGTGTTTATCAACTGTTATTCTTACCATTTTATTTATATTACCTTAGCAAAAAAGATTTTCTTATTAACCAGGACTCCAACACAGCTAAAAAAAGACAGTGCCCATCCTAAAAAAAACCCCAAAACCAAAAAACAAAAACCCCAACAAAACCAACCCAACCTTTCACATCACCATAGTTACCTGACAAAAAAAAGCATCACATACTCAGTAAGACTCGGTTACTGATGAGGAGGTGACAATATATTAAGAGATACCTTGTGTTTTTAATGTGCACTTATGAACTATTCGTGTTCAAAACAAAAAAACATGAAGAATGATAAAATATATACATATCTGAAAGCACTTTCTGTTATGAAGTATTCAACCTTTAAGAAGTATGCCTGTAATTTCATGTGCTCACAGATTGTGGGAGGTCTATTATTTGCAATAGCAAATGGAATTTAAAAAACGTGCCAGAAGAAAACGTGTTCTTTGCAGTCTATTGTTTTAAAATGATCAATTACTAAACTACATTTCAAATTTGTTAGCTTATTTTATTGTTGTCTTTAAAAATTCTTGAAGGTGGACCAGGAAAAGTAACCCACATGCTTATGCCTGCACCCTGCAGGGTGACTTTGCCGAAGTGCAGGGAAAGTCCCCTAAGGCTGATAAACCCCTGTAAGTTGTCAAATTCATTAGCACAGTTAATCTTCATTGTACTTCTGTGTAGACAGAGAAAGTAAGCAGCAGGTATAACAATTATATCACCAAGTCTTTAGCATGCTCTTACATTTTGAGGTGCAGGAGCCAGCAGCTGCTTGTCCCGGGGTAGGAACTGCGGTTACATAGGGCAGGGAAAACGCCTGGGGGAAAGGGTCTGTAAGGGTGCATGGTGTTTGCTGACTGTGATTGATATCTATGGTGTGCATAGGCTTTGTATTCCTGTGCTCGTATGTGGTGAGACAACACTGCCCATGTGGACCCTTCTTTGGGGTTTCTCCTGTGGTAAGTCCACCTCCCCATTTCAGCATGCCCTCCGCAGTGGTCCCAGCCCTCTCTGCATCTGTCCAGCTTATAACAAGTTTTCGGGTCAAATCAAGTAGCGAAGTTTTGGAGATTACCTTCAAGAAAAAAGGAAACAAATGTCTATTTAAGATGGAGAGCACAGTGGATGGGTCTAAAAGCTTTTCATGTTGGTTTTTCTTGTCTGTTACCAGCATATTCTTTAAAGCAGCTGAAGCTCCTGACCTCTGCCTCTCTGACTACAGGGCTAGTGAGTAGTCTGCCTTCATCCCAAAGGGATGTAGACTGTTGTCTGGATAACCAGGTATGTAGATATGTATGCACAAGTCTGTTTACACAGCTGATCGAGTCAGAGCTTGTCCTCTAATCACGTACCTCCTACACAACCCACTGGTTTACTTCAATTAACTGTCCAAACATGTACTTTAGGAACTTTTAGCATAAGAAAATTATTAGTGCATCTTTCCATCAGCTTACAGCAGCTGCAAGCACCACATTGTCTGTCCAGAGCCTATTTTGTCCTTAGTTTTTCATCTTGTGACTAAGGGAAACCTCTGATCTTGTCTCCCTTATAAATAAATTCAAAGTGACTTTACATAATAATGTTAAAAACCTGACTATACCTTTTTTTGTGGGATGGTGGTGGGAAGGGGCAATAATTAGGGAAGAAATTGGAGTGTAGAGACCCTAGAGGCTGCAACAGTGAGGAGGAGCTTCTGAAGGTGATGCTCTCCACCTCTCCCCAGGAGTGCAGACCTGGGGTGGTCTCTGCCAACATCACCGCTGCTCCTGGTCTTGGTGGCCATGGGAGCACCCTGAATCCCCATTGTCCTGCTTTCAACCTTCTGGGGCAGGAACAGGGTGCTGGAGCCACTGTGACCCAGACATGCGGCGGTGCTGGTGGGCCAGCAGCCCATGCTAGGGATGTCTCCTTGGTGCCACCCCATGCCTGGTACCTGGCATGACAGCTCTGAGCATTTCTTAAGGTCCTTGCTCCAAGGTCCTGTCCCCTTCATCCAGACCCACCATTGGAAAACTTGCTCGGGCCTTTGTAGTGTACAGGCAGCTGTAACATCGTAGTGTGCCTCTCGTACAGTCGTTTCACATGAATTGGTTTGAAGTTCAGCTTCAGCTTCGAAGTGTAGCCATATAACAAAGCCATGTTCTTAGTTGTATATCAAAAGCTTGCCGCAAACTTGGGGCATTATCTTGGCTTCACAAAAACGTAAACAGCAGCAAGTGAACAAATCTCTAACAAAACTGAATTCTCCTGAGCTGAACCTGAAATCTTGGGGCCAGAGCAGGTTGTTTTCTGGTGTCTAATACGTGAGGAAAGGCTTTTAAAGAGGAGCAAAACCAGAAGTTCACTTTAAGGCAAATCATTCTGGGTGGGGTGTAACTTGTATCCTCCCGTGAGGATATTGCCTGGGACTGCAGGCCAACAGAAAGGATGTTCGGGGAGAAGGGAAGACTGCAAAGCAAAATGTCCACAGAGGTCCCTGGGCAACTACCTGAAATTGCCACGGTTCCCAGATCCCTGGCTGAGAAATCCTGTGTAATGTAATTGTAAAGGAAGATGATTCTGCTTGTCCTCTTCTTCCTTACAGAAATAAATACAGAATCAGTCCTGCTGGAGAGCTTGCGCAGACAAAAAAAGAAACCATTCTCGATTTAAGTGTTTTCAGAACGATTCCCCCAGAGCGCACTGAATTGGCATGGAGCTGCAGCGGTCTCATCCCTGGGATGCTCCCGAGGACTCATACCAGGAACTTCTCTTCTAAAGATCAGGTTCTATTTTCCAGCAAAAGATGTCCCATCTGCCACATCAAATTTTACTAACGGTGCTATTATGACTGTGAGCATCACTCTACATGCCTAGAATCCTGTTGTGAACTTCTTCTGCTTGATCTCTGGGCATGAGAGGATTTGCTGCCTCTTTGGTCTCCATTGGCAGTCACACTGCCAGCTCCCTGGGCGCCCAGATATCGCACTTGCATCGCTATTCAGGGGGCCTGGGATTGTGCTGCCTCTGCTGCCTGCTACGGCATTATAAAAGCACTTGTAGTTCTTCCCACATGCACATCTAAAACCTGGGAGAAAGGGTAAATGCCCATCGCTTACGTGGTTTTGATTCCAGGCACTTGTGTCTGACTTCAATCTCACAGTTTTTCTTCTTGGATCTTTCCCTAAAAAAGAAATCCCTGCTCTAATGTACCCACTGCTTTGGCCATTTTCTTTTTTTTTTTTTAAATTAGTGTCTCTGTGCCCTGGAAAAAGTAATGCTTTTCTGAAGTGTTCCTTACCCAGTCATGGGACTGCGCAACATGGCTTGACATCTTACAGTGGAAAATACGAATCCAAATAATCAACCAGAAGAACTGCATGTGGCCAGGGACGGGACGTGAACCTGCACCTGCATTGCCTTCTTCGCCCCTTTCTGTGCGCACCCCATGGCCCGTCGGGTGCCGCCCCTGCAGACCGTGGCTGTCTATAGGTCAGAAACAAGCATACAGGAGGGCAGGGAAGGGATTCCTCAGCTGTGCTCAAGTCACCCCTGATGCCCTCCATGCTGTGGGACCAGCCCAGCCCTGCCAGCATCCCCAGGGGCTCCCACAGCTTGGGGCGTAAAGTGGCAGAAATACTGCAGAAATCGGCAAATAGTTGACAGGTCCATTTCTTTGCTGAACTGGAGGGTGTGTGTGTGGGGGAGGGAAGAATGATGCTGTGATTGCCCTTGGCAGGTGTGCATTGCCTTTCCCCTCCAGGGAGAGGCTCACAGTGAAACACTATCTGGGGTGGGGGCGAGCATCCCCTGCCAGACACACAGAGCTCAATTTCACATGCTGTTGAAGTAGTAATTTGGAAGCATGCAGCTGGGTTCAGGCAGGACCTGGGCAAAGAACACCATGGCTGGGACTGGACAGCGGGGCAGCCGCCTGTCGGGAAGGGTCAGGAGGGTGCAGTGAGGTGGGGGAAGCAGCATCGGGTCAGGGCTCCTGTGGGAGCATCTCACCGGTCCCAATGGTCCTCACCAGCCTTGATACGTGCTGGAGGTGGGGCTGCACCTGGGGAGGTGCTTCCCACAAAGCACTGCCTGTGCACGAGTCACAACTTTCAAATGTAAACCTTTTTGCATTTATTTTTAGTTACCAATGCCTGAGAACATATTATACCTTGGCTTGCTGCAAAAGGTAATTATCAATGGGAGGCCATTTTTAGTTATCGGAATTCAAAAATAAAAGCCATCTGAAATGTCTAAATATTGACACTAATTTCTGCTGTGACATTTGGAAGCCTTCTCTCCCACCTCCAAGCAGAGGACTGTGATTTAAGAAGCATATACAGCACAACTCTAGCAATTAAAAATGGGATTCCTGCTAGAGCTCTTGTAACTGAGAAATACTTAAAAGGGTCTAAAAATCAGACTGAAGCCGTTCCATTATTTTCCTTCTCATGTTGGTGCTGAAAATCTGGCAAGCCATTAAAGGTAACAGGATGTTGCAGCAAAGCCAATATCTATTGCTAGCTGAATCTATTGAAAAATAAAGCTTACATTAAATAGTTTTAACTTTATTCTAGAAAAAAAAATCTTTTTTTTTTTTTTGGTAGTGTGAAAAAGATGTTCATGGCTCAAATGTAGCCTTTAACCTTTTCCCCTGTTTTACTTAATCAACATTGCAATAGCTGTTGGTGACATAAATGCCCCATACAATGAAAGAGGAGTATGCAAATCTCTTACTGATCAATACTTTTACTGGAACAAAAATCTTTAAAGCTTACAATCAATTTAAAAAGTTAAATAAGAGCCCTTTAATTTGATAAAGAGACCTTTCCCCCCCCTTCATACAGGTACCTGTTCCTCGTGTTCCAGTAAAGATTAATCAGCTCTAGGCACCTCCACACAGGGTAACGCTTCCCATAAAAGCACCACTTGTGGTGGGGTGAGGTGCTTTTCAAAAACATGTCATCTCATGTAACCTCTCGAACAAAAGTACTAAGGTCTCTGTGCCCTTCCCCTGTCTTTCAGGACAGTAGGAACGTCTTTCCTGGTGTTATCCAAGCATCAATGGGACCTTTCAAATAAATTTATAGTAGGTGAAAAGTCTAGAGGCTAAGTGATGAGAAACCTCTGTTCATGATTTACTCGTTATTTAAAACAAACATCCTGAGGACTGTTTCTATGTTTCATTAAATATTTGTGCCTCATCTAGATGTAAACGGTTACACAGTGTATTCATTGAAGGAATGGGAATGGAGTGCAGAGGCGCACGGATAATTTTGCCGATGAGTTTCTCTGACTGCTGTGTGCTGCTATGCCCAATATTTTCTTCTAACTTCCTTATATCACCTACATGGGTGATTCTGGATCACTTCCACCAGCTCCACTTTCCCCTTTTTACTCTCAATGCTCTTTGCACTCCCCAAAAGTGTACACAATTTCATGCTTAACAACTCTTGCCGTTAGAAGTGATTTATAATAGGATGTATATATATTTAAGATACTCTCAGGGCACTGCCTGAGCAAGCTTTTTGCCCTTTTTTTTTTTTTTTTTCCCGGCTGTGAACTCTTGTCCACCCTCGCGTAGGCTGGAGTTTGGCCATCCTCTGCCAGGAACCATGAACACAGCATGGCAATTGTGGCGCACTAGCTGGAAGCTTGCTACTAGAGCCCGGGGCCAGCGTGCATGGCGGCTCGCCTCCTTCCAACGGGACACAGGGTGAAAGTCCTGATGCACCCTGTCTTCAGCAATGACCTGCCCTATGGTGCATCACGTGGACTTTGAGCAGCATGGACCCTGTCCTCAGTGCATGCGTTTTGTTCTGCATAAAATCGTAATAGATTACAACAACTGAGCTGCAGAAGTTTCTTTCTAAAAGAAAGAATTTGAGACTAAATTAGTAGCTCGCTTGACCTTGAACATGATCTGGCTTGGCCCAGCAGCTGCTGGCCCACAGGTCCACCCTGACCGCACTGTCCTGTGGAAGCCGACTTCCTTCTGGGATCATAAAAATTCACGACTGCAGGTGACTGCAAAATCCTGAAGCCTGTCTTCCTGCCCATGCATGCACTTATCTAGCAGATTCATAGGGATTCCTGCTGACAAACTTCAAAACATGTATTGCCATGGTGCACATGGTCATTAGGTTTTTTCCTCCTAATATCTAGGCTGAGGATTGTATCTAAATTGGAGTTTGAGCTCTTCTTCATGGGTCTCAATGGGTTTGAGCAGATTATCCCACCTTTGTTACAGAAACTTTGTATGTATTTCAAGACTACTGTGCCCCTTTATTCTTTCAGTTAAACCCTGTTCAATCTTAATAGACAAACTTCTTCTCCTAGATCTCACCATTCGACTTTCAGTGCCCAGAAATGGTTGGAGTGCTGAAAAGCCTATGATAAGCAGGTGCTCTGCTGCCTTTCAGGCTATGCTGTTTTGTTTGCTCTCTGAGTGTTTCATGTTACAATTTGTTCCTAGTGAAATGTATTTTTGGCCATTTCTGAAATTTGAGTGCGTCACCTGTTTAACGTCTGTTAATAGCTCCTAGCATACTAGCTTTTCAATTCCCACAATCTGCCAGCCCATAGTTTGCAGATTTTAAACAAAACATTAATGAAAAGTAGGATGCATGGCTGCAAAGCTCTGCCCTGTCCGTTCCTCTGTTTGGATAATGATCGTTATTCTCCAAGACAGGTTTCCAAGGTCTTTCGCATCTCTGGTGCAATGTCTTCATCTGGGCAGTGTTTGCCTTGCTCAGTTAGGAGAACACCTTGCTCAAGGCACAGCTACTCCTCACCACGAGGTCCACCACTGTGCCTCAGAAAAATATTAGAGTGAATTGACATGAGGTGCTCTTGACAAATTGATGTTGACTTTTTATTTTCACTTTGTTTCCCTGCGAGGACTTACAATTGGTTCAGTTGTTTATTTCAGTATTTTTCTGGAAACTGGAGTTAAGCTTCTGCAGATTATGGCTCTTCTATTGACCTCTTGTGTCTGCACAAGCCTTCTTTCCCATGGAAAGTACAAGAGGGGAATTAAATCTCAGCATGAATCAGGATGTCTTAACGTCTTACTTACTTACTGTTCTTACTGGCCAATAGTCATGTAGAGTAGGAAGGAAAATTTTCAGTAACTTTAAACTTCCCAGTCATTCTTAGACTCAAAATTTGATGAGGTCAAATGGGTTCTTTTATAAAACAGTAGATTAAGAATTAAACAAGCCAGAATTATTTACTTCAGATAAGTGGAGATGTGAAAGAAATGTAAAAATGATCTTGCCAAAGTTTGGCTTGTGAACTGAATTCAGCAGAAACACATTTCTGCAAAACAAGCAACACAAAAATGAGCTGAAAAATCTGCTGCCATCATTACAGTTATGTGCTCTGAGCAGCCTGGGAATCCAGTTTCGAGGGCGGGGTGGAGGGAGGATTTTAATGTAAATCCCGGAAACTCCAGGGTCAAATTCAGGTTGTTTTCAAATTTCCAACTTGCTTTCAGTTTGAACAAACCTAAATACGAGAATTTAAGAATGCTTTTTGCTCCTGCAGCTGGCTATCTGTCCCAGATGAGCAGGAGAGCTGTCTGCGGTTTCCCTGGGGGTTCACGTGCTGCTTTGTGCCTGTTGTGCCCGTTATGGGCACGAAGCCAGAGAACAGCAGCGGCATTGGACACTTTGAAGAGGTAGGAAATGGGGAGGTTTGAGCACACGGCTGCAACAGTTGGAGTGCTGGAAGCCCAGTGTCCCCTCAACAACAACACCCCGGTTAGAGCAGGTGTTGGGGTTGGTAGTGCCGTGACGGAGGAGAGTCCCAATGGGAGCCAGCACAGCCTTTCCCCAAGGAGCCCTGCTCCCATCAGAGCAGCTCAGTGCTGCGTGGCATCACGCCTCCTGGTCTGCTACCCGTGGTCTGCCAAAAACTACATCCATGCCTATCACAGCTTTGACACAGCTTTGTCCACAGAGCAAGCCTCAGAAGCCAGGTGAGATACTGTTCCCAGATCTGCTGAAGGCAGACGGTAGCAGGAATCTGCTGGACCCTAAGGCTCTGTGGGGCGAACCGTGGTGGGTCTGAGAAGCATGCAAGTGGCTTGTCCATATAGCACTAAACCACCCTAAAATAGTATACAGTTGCTCAGGTGGCCTCAGTGTCTCCAAATCTGTTGTAAGAACTTGTTTCTCTGTGACCTGCTGGACTGGGGGCTTGCTCTGGGGAGCTTCTCAGGATCAGCTCCTCTCCTCCAAAGGCCCCCACAGCCACCTTTCTACTCCTCAGCTCCTGCCTGCCACTTGCAGCAGCTTGACAAATGAGAGAATTATGCAGCCCTGTGCAAATGCTTGTAAAGGCATCACACATAAGAAAATTCATGTCATTAATCAATTGCATAAACAGTCATGTCACAAGATGCAGTGAAATACATGCAAAACCCGTTGCTGCAGATTTCCTTCTAAGCAATTAGAAGTGCAGAAAAATGTGTAAATCTGTTTCCAAACAGTTAAGGAGAGAATGAAACTTCAGTGTACTCTCAACAGGTTTATAAAAAATGTTGCAGTGTTAGGAATGTTAAAAACTATGCACACATCAATTTGCATATATCCATACATGTGATTATCTACACTAGTATGGGCAATAAATGGACTGTGATCGTCTGTATAGCATGAGCAAATAACTGATGCTTGATCCTACAGCTTCTCTTAATGTTTATTTCTCTTTGTCCCTCATTTGTGCATGAAGGCAGTCTGCTGCTCCCTCTTGAAACTCAATTAGATGTGCTGGGAACAAGGTTAACTGGGTATATTTGTGTGTCTGCATCCAGGCATTCCTGAGCAATTGAATCCTGATGTTTTCTGGACGTTTTGTAAGTGAGAAAAAAATACCATTGTGTAATGCATAAGATGGCTACATCAAAGCGTTCTTACCTGTTCTGTAATTCTTTCCTCTCTCTAATAATGGCAACACATTTAAAAGTCCTGAAGAAACTGAAGTAAAATTTCATTTTTTCAGTATGATAGGCACTTAAATAACTTTTTTTCCTTTTTTTTTTCCTTTTTTTTTGAAAAAAGCTTTGTGAAAGAATTATACTAGAATTACAATCAACAGTGCTCTGGAAAATATATATTGGCTTTTGAGCTCAGGGTTCATTAGCTGGACCCAAGAAAGAGGTTATATCCTTGGTGTGAAGAACCTACATAGAGAAGATGCAGAATCCCATCTCTCTCTGATTCAGAATTTCTTTCAAGAATTTAATGATAGGTTTCCTCACATGCATGGATGTATTTTACAACTCAGGCTAGATACACTAGAGCATCATCCTCGCGCTGTTGGCAGTAAGGGGTGCTCGGGATGCTGGGCACGTTAATTCCCAGGAGACTTCTGGTGCACGTTTCTTTCAGATCAGCATTTGCCACCCTGTACTTTGGCAACAGTCGTAGCGATGGTGTTCTGGGTACAGCAAGTAAGGTAAGCGTTGCCAGGAAAATGTAATGTCCTAGTTGGAAAAACACAGACAAACATTTAGGTATACATGAAGGTTTCATTCAACTCCTAATTATTTATTCAAAGAGTTTGGTTCCTTCTCCAGAGCAGAAAGCAGCTTGCTTTGCTTATTTATGACTCTGACTCTGCAGCTTGACCCTCATGGGTGAACCTTGTCCCCTGCTTTGCTCAACAGGAGCCCTCGCTGCATGGGCTCGGGAGCCCTTCTAGTATAAACACGTCTGTCTGAGAACCGAAAATACATCTTCAGTGAGTACTTGGGTGTGTGACTGGGAAATCTGCTTGCTGTTAATATTTTCACAGCAAGAGTTGACCTGTGGATCATAAGAAGAAGAAACAAAAGGGATGCAAATATGGCCTTACTTATTTACAAATGTGATTAATTATCTGCAAGCAAATTTTGTTGTCGCAGATCTTATTTCTGTTTCTTCCCAGACACACTGAGCCTTTTTGTGTTCGCACTGGCAAACACATAAACCCTCCAGTCAGATGACATGTGTCACTTAAACCTACCCCAGATCTGGATTTGATGTATGTCAACACATTTAAAGTTGTTAAATTTAAAAGGAGTTTCTCTGCCTGCTCCTCAGTTGCCGAGGGAATGCGGAGTATGTAATTTGGCTTTTAAAGCCAAACCCAAACATCACCGGGTTATCCGTCTGATGGTACAAACATATCTGAATATTTATTTGATGCATGTTTGCAGACTGATATTGATGTTTTAGCAGAAGTTCTGTGACTGTGGATGGGGGTTTGGGGAGCTGCGGAGGTAAAACCACTGCGCTGGCCACCAGGGCAGTGAATTGGATGTACCTGTGCCTCTCAGGTACCTCCTGCCCTACCTCCTTTGGTCTCAGCACCCCAAGTGATTTCCGACCTCATCTGCAGCTTGGTCCCAGCATTCCTGAGCACTTTGGGCTGAGGTGAGCAGGTCCCATCAGGCACCTTCCCCCTGCAGGGTGCCTGCTGCAGGGACGTCAGTGCCTTGGTCTGGGTCCCCGCACTTGCTGCTGAGCTGGGCACAGCCACGGGGCTCTGCCTTCCCCTGGAGGGTCCAGGGCTGCTCCTGCCTTCAGATGAGATGAAGACCAACATCAGCAGGGCACGGTGGTGTCCCTGCCTGGGAGAGGGAGAAGAGACATACAGACAGTAGGGACTGAGTTTTACAGGTGGTGCCCTCTCCCTTTGCAAAGTCTGTGAGAAAGCTAATGAAATCTGTGCTTCTGCCATTATCTTTCAGTTTATAACACTGCATTTAGAGCAGATTAAACCAAAGTGTTTGCAATCTGTCACCAATTTTGGAAGGGAGTGGGACAACTGGAACAAGGGTAAGCCTGAAAGCTTTGCTCTGAGCAGTACTTACAGGACTTTGAGGTGAAGGTGGCCAGACTGACCAACAACCACCAGTGCTGCCCACAGGGACCAAGGGCTGGAGGATCGGTCCTCTCCTTCCGAACTCTGTCTTCCCATTTTCTGGCAAACACTGAGCTCTATACAGCCCTGCAGTCTGGTACTTGTAGTTCAGTCACTGCTTTATTTTTGGTTCAGGGAAAGAAAAGCAGAGCATCTTAACCAAAAACTATCTTTTGGAAAGTAAATTATTAGGTTAGATTAAATTAATAGTGAAATTAAAATGTTGACCAAATCAGTACCTTGTCCACTGTTGATGACACACTACAGAACCACACAGTCCGCACCGTCGGGTATAATACTTTGGCAGCACAGAAATTTTCATTCATTACCACCACAGTGGTTAATCAAGAACTTTTCAATCAAACCACTTCAGTTACCTTTTTGCCATCCAGAGCTAAACTACATATGATATAGAATAAAGAGGTAGTTGGGCTGCAACAAACCATAAAAGCTTTTGGTAGAGGCAATGGGACTTGAGTGGATCATATCCGTTTCTTGTTTCCACCATCTCGCTGCACCCACACAGACCCACTGTGTTGGCCACTGAGCTTCAAACAGGGGGAGGTTGAACACTCTTAAAATATACATACAGTTTCTTAGAGGTGAGTAAATTATTATAACTGTTTTCAGGTTCCTCATAGAATAAGAAATAGATTAAAACAAAATCAGGAAAAAAAAAGGTTTTGTGTAACATGCAAACTGCCTTTGACAGCTGAGATAGTTGCTCTTTACAGTGGGGCTGTTTACACCAGCTTTAGCCTCTCCTGGGCAGCTGCGGAGCTGTAATAGCTTTGTGCTTTAAGTTTTGAGGAGGAACTTTCATTTGAAGTTTCTATACTCCAGTATTAATATTAATGCATGAGGAAATGATCATTTTTCTTCAAGTTTATTTTATTTGCTGTATTTCTTCAAATATATTTTATTTGCTGTATTTTCAGGTATTTAATCTTAAAGCCTGAAAATCTGTCAGAGTCCTGCCTCTTTCTCTTAATTCATCAGCCCGACACTGGGGAAAGGCAGAGCCAGAGACCCAGCCGGGGTGGCAGGGAGGGACCAGCAAAAACTTTTGCTTTGAGTCCTCCACTGGTGCAGAAGGAAATACTGACTCATTATTTATACATGTATGATTTCTGGCCTCCTATTCCATATTTTACCATTGCTCGTGTATGTTTTTGTTTTTATTTCAACATATATTTTAAAAGACAACCATGAAAACTAAATGAAGAAGAAAAAGACATCAGTGCCATGTTGTGGCTGAGATTTTACACACATAAAAGCCCTTAAGTAGAGCTGTGTAAAACTCATTGGTTTCACTTCACAGGGGCTTGTGACAAGATTTGCTCTGGCTTTTGATCCACCTCAGCCTGTACCCTCCAAGTTTTGCTGCGAGATTCAGGGCTGAACTCATTCACTATCTCAAGGCCAAATTTAATCAAGATCAGTTAGTTTAGACACCTCTGTCATCAACTGTCTCTCAGACTGCCCTTTTCACATGTTTTCTTCACAGAATCACATGGGTTTCTTTCAACAATAACAACACCTAATTTTTCTAGAGATTTTATGGACCTTAATGAATAATTTAAAGAATTCTGAGTTTATAGCCAAAGATAAGGGACATTTACATGATATTGTTGCTAATATTTCAGCCTGCTGTGAGCACAGTTTAGTCACAGAGTGTGCTTGTACTAAGTAGGAAAATACTTCTCTGTGGATCAGCTGATATGTAGAAAATCAAGCCAAAATAGCCATGGGAATTTCTGAATTTCCTGATTATGAGTATGCAATATAACCCCTAATATTATATTTATAGTATAGGGCATTAGTTGGTTGTTTGTGTGCTGCTGGGCACATAAATCCCATACGATTTTCCTCTCTGTTCCCCCCCTTTCTGCAAGGCAAGCTGTCACGCTGCTTACCTGGAGCAAACATGCCTGCTGTGGGAGGTGACAAGTCAGTGCCATGACCTCCCTTTTCCCTCTTCCATTTTGCCATCTTAATCCATTGATAAGTCGCTTTGCAATGACGGGTAAGTAGAGGCATAACTCAAACCAGGTAAGTCCCCCCAGAGAGCATCATGGCCGGGCATGGGGCATGGGATTGCCCAGGACCTTGGTCCTGCTTATGCTGCAGTCTCCGCCCAAGAGTCTGGCAAAACGGGATTGATGGGACTTGCATCTGGAAGATTTCCAACTGATTACCTGGTCACTGGTCTGGATGCCAGAAAAGGTGATGCTGAAGAAAAAACTGCTGGAAAAAAATGAAGATTTTAAGTTGAAGATGTCAAAGGAGACAGAAGAGATTTGCAGGCAGCCACTGGGCGTTTTCCAGCCAGGATAACTTTGTAGCACTCAGCAGGCAGCCTGAGTGCATCTTTTAATGAGAAATTCGTATTGTTTTCCAGAGAAAATTGTTTTTCTTTCCTCTGAGTTTTTGTTTGCTTTCTGAGATATTATCTACAGATATACTTAATCACCTTTCTAGCAAAACATATTGACAACGAGGTGCATCGTAGTGCTGTTCCATCCTATCTCCTGCAGGGAAAAGCAAAGATGCGGAGGGGGTAAACATGGTGCATATGCTCAGACATGGCTGAGACACAACACAGCTGAACACAGAGAATTAAGGTTTCAAGACACATAAGAAGAGAAAGATCCTCAGTACACAGATGACAATGCTATATGCTTGGAAATTACAAGAAAGCTTTAGCAATCACACTGAAAAAAAACATGGCTTCTTTCTTATTGAAACTGAGAAAGGTTTGGGAAAAAGAGAAGAGAGTGGCAACAGAGTGCAAGACAGGAGGGGCACTTGGCATCACGTGCCTTGCAAGCCATGAGAAACGAGGAGGAAAGGGCTTCAAACGCAATGGGGGTACGGACAGCAATGAGTGCCAATGGGTCCTTAGGGAATGGAGAAGAGTGTGAGAGCTAAAGCTGCTGAAGATGCTGGTTGGTAAAATTAAGAACAAGGGAAAGAAATTATCTACACATCTCAGTAACAATCAAAATCCTGTCTCACCTACTTAGGGACGGTAACGCTTATAAACACTCTCTTGACATGGTTGGATAGCTTGTACATAGGAGAATTAAATTCACTTGGTTGAATACTCTGAGCCATTAATAATAATTTTTAACAAACCCCAGAACAATGGGTCGATTCCTAAGGAGGAGAAATTATATTAGTATCTGTGCTTAAAAAGGGCAAATATAAAAGTTCTGGTAACCAATGACCAGTTGTCAGGACCAGAAATAATAATGGAAAAACCTATGTGAGATGTCATCACTAATGAATTCTTCAGTTCTATAGTGCAATTAATGCCAAGCAAAGTGGTTTTATGAAGCACAGGTCTTAAAGAAAATTGCCATGGGAGATAACTTTGCTGACTGAAGGTAACTGTCGCAAAACAGGTTTCCTAAAATAATTTGATTTACTGCCCCAGGCACTTTGAAAAATTGCCTTATACCAAGTAATGCCTCAGAAATTAAATGGATTAAAAACAGTTAAATGATCTAAAAATGTAATCAAAACCAGGAAGCCATCATTCTTTGGTGTGTTTCTAGCAAGTTGCCATAGGGATCTCTCCTTAACACAATACTGCGTTGCAGAGGACATACATCAGTGAGTGCTAATAGTCTGGCTGGCAATAGCTCAGCCACGCGGATTAGCTGTGGTGCGGGGGGGGGCCTCATGTGGATACCCCACTTGGTGGAGCCCAATCCAGGCCATAAGTGTGGAAAAGATGAGGAATGTTCTGGTAGGAAGGAGGCAATGTCCAGGAATGCAGCAGGAGTGAGAATTTACAAGAAGGGCATGAGGAAGACCCAGGAAACTACGGACCTGTTAGTCTAACCTCAGCACCTGGAAAAACTATGGAGAAGATCCTAATGGGTACTACTGAAAGGCATTAAAGGGACCATGCAATCACCAGGCACAGTCAACATGGGCTCATAAAAGAGGAAAGTCCTGTTTAACTAATTTAATATCCTTCTACGACAAGGTCACCTGCCTCATGGATGACGGGCAGGTGGTAGATGTAGTTTTTCTGGTATGAATCCCCATTGCTGAAGTAGCTGAGAGGGTGAACAAGACCCGTGGAAGTACAGGCAGGATGGTATCAGGTAGGAACAGTGAGGCAGCGCTGCCCATCCCTGTGGCGAGAGAGGGAACGCTGCTGGACTCCTCCATGGGGCACGTTGTTGCCAAACTCTTTGGAGAGAGGCGCCAGATGAGGTGGGACCTGTAATGTCCTCCCATCATGAAACCCCTGAGGGAGGTCTTCCAGGGAAGGTCTGATGAGCAGCGGGGCAGCACCACCACTGTCCACAGGTGTCCCATGGAGACCGGGCATGTGGAGCCTCAGGGCATGGGCACAGTTGGCTGCAATGGCTAAAACCCAAAAGCAGCAAACTCATACCAGGAGCAAGAATATTCTGATCACCACAAGCAATCAGTGGCCAGAAGAGCTAACCCGGGGACTGCACACCACAAAGATCCTCCAAATGAAAACTGGGGGATTATTTGGAAGCAGTGCTGAGGCTGGAACAAGCAGTCATGTGTTATGAAGAAATTAGTAGATGAAGTGCAGGAGATCACATTAGATTATCCTAATGGTCCCTTCTGGGTATGAATTTAATGAAAGAATATGTGGGTTTTATTCCTTTATTAAAAATAACAGATTCATCTAATATGATTAATTTTTCACCATCTTTTGCAGTTAGCACAGCATCTCGCTTGTGGATTTAGCCACAAGCCAGCTCTTTGCTAGAGGACACCAGCAGAGTTTTGCTAACTTCAGCTCTAGACAGAGGTCCTCGTTTTGCTCATCCCATGGCTACAGCTGAGTGAAGAGCTGCATTTCTTCTCCCTCAAACTTCTGAGGTTTCACAAGAAAAGAAAAATTCCCCTGTGTGAGGAGGGAGAAGGTGGCAGAGGTGGAGGCAACTGCCCCAGCGCAGGGGTGAGGCACTGTGCTGCTCTCCAGCCGCACCAAGCACATCGCGGGGACGCTGGGACAGGGTCCATCTTGTACCCCGTGTGCTGTACATTAATACATTGCTTAGCACCCCAAGTCCTGACCAAAACCAGCACCTAGGCACTACCAAAATGGTTATTATTTACTGTGATCTGGCCCCACAAATGAGTTTCCATTGCTGTCACTAAATTTTCCTTTTATATTTTGGCTGTCATATTGTTTTTATTTTGAGAGGTTGCTTCCTGTTGCAATAAAAAGTTATCTTTCCTCTGATGATTAAAAGTGCTCAACCCCAAACCTATGGATTAATGATCATTACTAATAGAAACAGTAAACATTACCCTGAAGGTTAGATTTAATTTCATGGTTATATAGACAATGGTTAGATAACGCAATCTGGGAAAATATACTGAAATTAACAGTATGCTTTACGCAAGATTGAGGAGAAAAAGCTAAAAAGCAGTGAGCACTGGCTATGTATTGTGGATGTGCCCATAAATGGCAGGCTGGCAAGGGCAGGCGATCGCATGGTGGCTTGGGGATGCACCGGCCGCCATGGTGAGAGCCAAAGCTGGAGCTGCTCCATGGGGAGCGATCCGGCCACCGTGGTACCATGGCATAGCCGAGAGCAGAGGAGCCCTGACCTGTGCTGACCATGCCTTTGCAAGCCTAAGTCGGTCTTCACCACCCCCATGAACACCAACAGCCAGCACCGTCCCAGGAACTTCGCCTCCACCACCGCAGCCCACGAGAGCCACCCGGCGAGTCTGTCTGCGACAGTGGAAGTCCCTGCTGAGGAGTGTGATCAGTGATGGATTACCTCGACCTCATCACACACCACCCGTCACTGCATGATGAATGGCCTTTTGTCTGCTAATTAGGCAAAGGGGACAATACAGGGTATTAGTTTTCTCGTGAGTATCAAATTAGGAAAGCTGTCAAACAAAATGACACGTATAACAATTAGGTGGTACATTTTGAGTTATTTACCTGACAATAATATTAATGGAGGCATGACAGATAAATTCTATGAATCTTTCAAGAAGTCATCTACTTCTTGTCTGCTGAGTGTCGTTATCGGTCACTCAGTGTCCCCTCTGACAATGGTGTGCAGCACTGCAACAGAACCAAGGGAGGGGGAACTGTGACCTTGTTCCGTGCTCCCAGCATATCCCCTCTCCTACAAGGTGCAGACCTGACGTCCTTTCACACCAGCTTTTGTCATGTGTGTTAATGATGTTGTGCCCACTTCTCAGCGGAGTGAGAGAGGAGAGACTGGTCCCATCTATTGCGTTTGACGTGTGAGTTTGTCACGTGCTGGTTGCACACAAAGGATGTTTGAGAGAGTGGGTGCCATCCTGGGCATTGTGTTCACACCGACCTGCTAGTCCTAGGCTTGACAGGAAAACACAGCAATAAAGAGTCATCGTTAAAAATCATTATAGTCCCATCCAGCTTCCCTACCAAAAACTTTTTACCTCTTACACTATTCTGGAAAACGATCTTTGGAAAAAAACCCGAGGCCTCTCTGCAAAGGCAGGCCAGTGCTTATAACAACTTCAGTGCAATGGAATTAAATACACCATAATGTAAGTGAAAGCTCTAATAAAAAAATAAGCTTGCTGAGCTCACATGGGCACTCTCAGCTGGCGTGGCTGATGCTGCTGGGTGGGAGAGCTCTGCATTTGGTTTGCCTTCTTCAGCACCCAGGTGGGGTCCATCCTGTTTGTGTGTGTGAGGGTCAGATGCAGCCACCTGTGTTCGGCGAGAGCTCAGCTCTGCTTGCGGTACTGTGCCAGTGGAGCTGCCAGAAATGCTTCTCACCCGCATCTCACCCAGCATGGGGCATGCCAGGTTGGGCACCACTGGGACCGGGCTTGTCCTTGGTGCCTACAGCCTCAGTATCACAGGGGCTGTGTCCAGCACAGCCTGGGAGCACAGGGGAGGCTTTGGAGGTCACCACCCAGCCAGGGTCTTCTCATAACCTTGCTGTGTGCCAGTGGTGACTGGGACACTGAAACTCAGAAGGATGGAGTGCAGAGCTAGAGCTCTTTAAACAGCGGGGATTATTTTTCTAAGGATGTGCTCCAGTGTCGATGATTGATTCTGAATTACCACATTCAACTGCATCTTCCTCTTCACCAAGCATCCCAGCAACCATATTTCATTGACCTGACTCCAGTTTTACTCTTCCTGAAAGGTGAGTGCCAGTGTTTTCTCCGGGATTACTTACAGGAACCAGGCATGACCTCTTTGTACATCAGTTCTCATTTCAGAAAGCCACTTGACATTTGCTTATTTGAGATTTGTCAGAAAACAGATTGCTACAAACCATTTCCAGACCTAGGACCAAAAAAGCTGAGGTTTCTTGCAGGCAGTGTGGGGACTGCTCCCTGGGAATCCCTCCCAGTGGCAGTGGCCTCATGGGGACACCCACTGCCTGGCCTAGGGCTGCTCCATGGAGCAGCACTGCAGCCCCAGACACAGCCAGGGATGGCCAAGGCTGTAGAGAGGCATTCCCAGCTCTTTTCTGGGGCTGCTGATTTTGCTGTCTGAAGTTTTTTTAGTTTCTTTTCTTTTTTTAAAAAAATAAAATATCATCTTTAAACGGAAAAGTGAAACCAGAAGAGAAACTTCCCCCCCCGCCCCGTGTTCATGCTTTTCATCTGTAATTATTTTCACAGCCTGGAATAAATTCACACTGGATTCATGGGAAAGCACCTCCCCATCCATAAAGAAAGCGATAATGGCTGAAGATCAAAAGAGCAAAAGGTTCAACCTGGGACACGCTTTCACTGTGAGAAAAGCCAGCGCTCTGCTTACTGGAGTAAGCAAAAATTTACAGACTTTTTTGTCTTCTCAACAAAAATATCTAATAGGGCCACATAGGAAATTTGTGCCAAAGTAATCAAATTCTCTATGTAAAAAGAAAACAGAAAAGAAACTTTTAATAAAAGCCTAGCAATGAACATTTTTGTATTGGTAGATAGACGTGGCTTGCTTCAGATTGCATTTACCCTGACTGATTTTGCGTCTGCAGGGCTGTTAGTCAGATCTCGGGTGGCAGTGCCGTACTGCTGCTGGTGCTGGTGCTGGAGGTGTGGGTGGACCACAGTGACTAAAAAATTGGAAGACATAGGTTGCTTGTTTAATATTCTCATGCTGAATCCAGTGCCATGGAGGATGCGTCCTGCTATTCAGCAGCTGACCCAGTTACCCCAGCGTGCTCGTGAAAAAGAGTCTTGAAGAGTAGTTTTGTGGGTCACACACACGGCCTTTCAGGAATTACCTTCAGAGGTTTTCATTACCGCTTGCATACACTAAAATAAAGTGTATTTTGTTTGTTTAAAGTTGCAGTCATTTAAATTTTGAAAATATTATTCCAAAAAAATTTCCAAGCCAGATTTCTTTTGACAATTATATCAAGAGGATTCAGATGGTGCCAAGTTTTAGGTTTTTGTACGCTAATTCTCAATTGTGCTTTGCAGGCATTGGTTTGCTGACAACCATCTGTTTCAACCTAATGTTTTTCCTTAAAGTCAGCCCAAGAGAAATTAAAATATCAAAAGGAAATATTTCAGAGGGAGCAGGAAGGAAGCAAAAAATAAGGGTGCTGAAGCTGTAAACAGCTTTTGAATTTAAGTTTAGCTTAAGTCACTTTTTACAACTGATTTGCCTGCGGGCGAGCTGGAGACGGCTCAGCCCGGAGCATCTCCCGCATCGCCGGCACTGCCGGGCATAGCAGCTTTCAGCGGGCATGAGCTTTTAGCAAGAGTTATGGAAATTCTGCTTGGATTTCCTGGAGATCTTCCCAAGGGCTTGGGGAAGCTTATTTTATCTCAAATGGCCTCCACCCCAAGGTGGCTTCATTGCTTTTCCAGGTTTGCATGTATCACATCCCACCCCAAAATCCTGTTACAAAGCGCTGCTACACTGAGCGTAGGCGAGATCTCACAGGCAGAGAAGCCTCATTGCAGGAGGAGACCCCTGCATCACTTTTAGGATGTACAGAGCTCTGGCCGGCTTCTCTGTCTATGATCGACTTACCCCATGACTAAATTAACCATTTATAATTAAAATGGTGCTAAAAAGCAGATGGAACTTATTAATTAAATGTCACAGTTGGCTTCCTGTAGCCTTTTGATATTGAATTCTAAGCTGAATACATAAATTAGAAAAAGGAAAAGACATTTTTACAGGCTTCACGATACCCTCCATCCTGAGGTGCTGGAGAACTTTCCTCACATTGGCAGTGGGATGAATGGTGTCCGTCTGGCGTGGGCATGGCGCCGCGCAGGCGAGCGGCATGCTGCAAGGTGCCACCGCTTCTGCCCCTTCCCAGGCAAGCTCGGCACGCTCCCTTGGTGCCTTTTGGGCTCCGTCACCAGGGATGAGCAGGAACCAGAGCACCAACACAAACCCCAGCCTCTTTCTTTCAGCTTTGGTAGTGCTTTTGCTTAAAAAATGATAAATAGAGTGGCTCAGACCTTTCGCTAAGAAAAAAACAAGAAGTAAGAACAATGAAATTTATTCAAAAAGTATTATTTTATCACAACTGCTCTCTCTCTCTTTGAAATAATTTTGTGAAAGACAGAATTACTGTCATTTGTGTCAAAGCATAATTTCCCCTGTTAAAACAAGGTGCAATATGTCCCATCTTTATGGAACAACAAAACAGATTAAAGGTTTTTTAATATATATATATATGTAACCACAGATTTTTGTTGTTGCTGGAAAATACTTGTGTGAACAAAAGTGACTCCTGTGCTATAAGCAGAAGGGAGGAGTTCGGGTGCTGGGGGTGGAGCAGTTGGGGCTGTGGGTCCCAGCGCGGGGCTGCATCACGGGGCAGCTGGGGTGGGATGTGCAGTGGAGCGCTTTGCCTGCCTGCTCGGCAGACCTGTGCACACCACCTGCCTGCCCCGCTGCCACCCTCCCCCGGGATTTTTACCAGAAAATGCAGAGCTTCTGTCACCTTTCAAGATTAACCTTTTCAGATTTATTAATACACACTGTGAAAAATATGTGAGAATATGGATTCAAATGAATGAGCAAATGATGGAAATATCAGCTATATTTTTTCCTTTTGCAGAACTATATTGTTGTAAACATTAAGACTTGCTAGTATCTACTTAGGTCGGGTAATAGTCTGACTCAGATAGCCCTGAAAATTTATTACATTTATTTTTCCTGTGAATTCCCAGTGGTCCATTGATGCTGAATGCTGCGTAACAGCTACAGAAACCGGTTCCCATGGTGTCTGGGTTTGATTTACCAGCTTCTGGAGTGCTGGTAAATGCCATCGTTAATATGCCATCATTAATATGCTTATCTGTTTTTATTTTAGTTTATTTTCGCAGCCACTTTCACAGAGGGGGCATGCAGCAGTCCTGGGGCAGGGGTCCCCCCCGGCTCCCCCCAGCCGGGACAGCCCCCAGCCTCGCAGGGTGCTGGTAAAACCTTGACGAGCACTGCCAGTGCAGACATTAACTGGGGCTAAATGTGGGGAACCGGCACGAGAGGGAGCAGATGCAGTGCCTGTCCCTGCAAACAAACCCTCTGCCTTTCCACTCCACAACCGAGAGCATCATTCACCATTATTAGAAGGGATGTTTAAGGCTCTCTGTGCACAAACAGTGCGTGTACGTACAAACTGTTAGTCATGCAAATACAGACCAATTGTCCTTAAAATAAGAAACCCAAGGTTGTTGTCCCCCTTGCACTCAACATTGTAATCCAATATTCTTTATATCCCTAATATAATTTTACTGCCATGGATTGGATTTTCCGTGAAAACAAAATATCAATACATAACAATAATAAAAACGAACAGAGAACATTTCATCATCAATAAAATGAAACAAAGACTCCTGTGCTTCATGTAAGAAAAAAATAAATGATGGTAGGGAATTCAAAGAGTCACAAAAATGAAGACTGTGGGAGAAAAGCCGCTCAGAGACATGTTGGATGAGGATGAAGGGGGACCCTTGTAAATGGAGGGTGCCCTCCTGACATATAAAGCTGAAGCCTTTGTCAGCATCCCCATCAAAAAACTTAACCTCATTAGGAACAGTATGCCACTCCACTTAGAAAAACAAAAGCATGGAAAGATGAATAACGCTGTCACTAATCAGTGTGAAACTGTTAATTTTAATTGAATTATAGCAAACTTCAAGTCAAACAGATAAGTCCTAATCCTGTAATGCTTTAATTTTCTTTCTAATATTTTTCTAATATTCTGAAACACCATGTTACTTACACTGTTTAATCAATTTCATGATGAATTTGTGAAACTTTGATAGTGTATTGTTGTTTTTAAACAAATAAGCTGATTGCAATTTCCAAAGATTATTGTAAATGCAGTAGTTAGTAAGCAAAGCCCAGCTACACCTGGGGAGGGGGGGGACAGCTGGCCGAGCTCATCGCAGAAGTGGACACCTGATATGCTGATGGATGTAAAAGCCCTTACGTGCTCATATCAGTGGTTTATCCTCATGTTTATATGTTGCTAGCACAGCTGCGGGGCAGCCTGGTCACAAACCAGAACACACTGAAAATGTGTTGAACAGTCTCTACCCTACGCTCCTGTCCCCAGGAATGCTGGTGTTGTCCTCCAACTGGGGCCTGGGCACGCAGTACTGGGGTCTAAGCATGTTTTAATGGGGTCTGTGCATGCGTTACTGGGGTCTGGGTACACATTACTGGGAGCTGAGCATGTGTTACTGGGGGCTAGCAGGCATTACTGGGGGCTGAGCAGGCATTACTGGGGTCTGGGCACGCATAGCTGTAGGTCAGTATCACGTCTCTGTCCTCTGTAGATGGGTGAATTTCTGTTCCTCGTCAGTCAATTCACAAGCAGTCTCTGAGCCTGCGAAGTCGTTATAAAACAAACAACTCCACACTCCAGCAGGTGTTTCTTCATTTTTAGATCATAGATTAATGTTGTGGCGAGTCCTTACCTAGCATCCTCTACAATGGGGATCGTGGTCAAACTGTAAAACTTATGACTTCATCCTACAGAAAACATATGCTGTAAAAAAAAAATTTTAAAAAATATATGCCGTAAATAAGATGGAAAGTATGTTTGTGTAAAGCATTTTCACGTCCTTTTCTTCCTGCTTTCCACAGCCAAGAGGGGTAAGCACAGCTGACCACAGAATGGTGGCAGCAGGGAAAGCTGCTGTGCCACCACCGTGTGCTGGTGCTCCAGAAGCAGATGCTCCCCAAATTAAGCACTAAGCACAGAGGATTTTGGTGTGTCTTAATTGGCGTGGGGCTGCGTGTTTGCCATGCTCCTGCTGGTGCAGAGCCACGGGCTGGCGCTGGGAGCAATGCAGCAGGGATCCCGTGGCACTGCAAGTGCCAGCCCCTGCGTACGGCCTGGCTGGGCGGCTCGTCGGACATGGACAGCACAGCTTATGGAAGCATTGTGCCCAACTTCTGAGGACAGAAAGCTTGAGCACCTCAGCACATGCCTATGAAAGCTAACCAACTGTGGATGCTTTCCTAAAAGACTAATGGGAAGCCAAAGATATGGCTAAAGCTGTCCTTAATCCTTCCATGGAAGATGAAAATAAGATTTCTGCTGGAACAACAAAAATAAAAAACCCTGGGTGGCCTAGGTGGGGATTTTGTTCCACGTTCTCCCAGGTAGTTTGTCCTTGAGAAAAAATACGGATTGCTTAATTTCCCAATATTTCCTTTGGAGGAGATTCTGCATATTTGCTACAATCAAAATTACTGCTAGTAGACCAGACAAGCGTCTGGGTGGCACCGCGTGCTCAGGTCTGGTGTTGCCGTGTGTGGCTGTCAGTGGGTGCGGCAGGGAGGACGCAGGGGGTTTTGACCCACGCTAGGGCTGTGCAAATGCTCCGTGCGCTGCCAGTGCTTTGCCTGCCAAACCTGGGAGCTGTGCTGGAGGCTGAGCCCCAGCTCAATGCTGCGGACCCCAGCAGCATGGGGAGGGCCAACAGCTTTGCTGGGGGCGTCTCAGCTCCGCTGCGACTGAGAGTACCGGGAGGCATGCGCTTATCCCGGGTTGCTCTTGGTAACGAAGAATTGAGTGAGATAGCTTTCTTATTCAATACCAGCTCATCTGCTATTTGCAAGGGAGGATTTCAAATCTTCTGAGGCGCTAAGGCATGAATGTAAGCTACCGCAACGGGATTTTTATGGAGATAAGGCAGAACTTGCAGGCAGAGGCATCCAGTGCTCTGGACTCCTCAGACCTTTATTCCCCATCGGCCTGTGCAAAACTTAACAGATTTATAGAAAAGGCAAAGCTTGCAAGAAGCAAAAAGACTCAATTAAATCCTTTTCTTCCAATTTATTATGCCATGCCAAAGATGAAAACAAGAGTGTACAGTACAACCAGAGGTGCACACAGAAAGCTGATTTATGCCCCGGACTTGGGAGCAGCAAGCGCCTGAGAAACAGCAGGCATTCATAATGAGTGAGTAATCTCTGGGAGAGTTTATCCAATAACTCAAACAAGATAAAACAAAAATGCCTGCAACAGGCATTGGGATTTTTTTGTAATTAATTTGCTTTATGAACTGTTCATAATTTGTGTTCGTTCCATCTTCTAAAATTAGGTTTATCTGAACCAGGTTCAGACAAATATGGTTTTAAGACCTGTTTATAGGCATTTAGAAAACTGAATGTTTAGTATTAGATTATAAACTTGCACTTTACAGTCACGTGGAGAAATATGCCTGTTGTTCCTGCTGGCAGAGCCAGTCCCTTCTCGGGAGGGATGGCTCCTGCCCCGTTGCCCAACACTCGACATTGCCTCCCAGTCCTGGGCACCGGCCACCACTTGCCCCAGGCACACGCAGCATGCATGCACATATGCACACACACATGCGTACATGCACACACATTTACACATGCACAGGTACACACAAACACATGCATGCACATGCACACAAGCAAATGCATGCACACACACATACACACCTGCATTGCACACGTCTGCACACACATGCACATACAGACACAAGCACACACGCACATGTGTGCACACATGCGCACACACAATCACACGCACACACACACTCCCTAACTAGTCTCACACAAGAAGAGTTTTGGGCTTCTCTGTTGCCTCCATTACCAAATGCTTGTTGGTTTGTGTCTCTGCTTTGTTTATCACCTTCCCTGTTAATTATTATTCCCTTTGAACTGAAATGCATCAGATGCTCTCACGTTCCTCATACCCTCAGGTGAACCTAGATGGGGAAATAAACGCACCCGCTCCCGTGCTCTACTTTAGCAATGCACTCACAGGTATAAATAAAGGAACATAGGTGGAAGAATTACAAATGCAAGTTTTCCTCACCCAGCTGCTCCAAAGGCAGCTCATTTGTGTGTCACCCCTTATTAAGGCTAAACCTAATGACAGTCAATCTCTAAATTTTCTTTCCAAAATGTGTGTATGAGAAATGCCTTCATACCTCATTCAGAGAGGGAAGCAAAAATGGGTAAGCTATTTGACCAGTATTAATTTTGACTGTTCATGATCAAGCCAAAGACTAAATATTTTGAGAGGATTTTTCAAATACATTCGTGCATCGGATAAATACCAGGGAACTCATATTTCCTTCCAAATAGCCTCCACAGAGTAAGATGCTAAATTTAGTGACTAAATTATTCATGATATGATATTCTCTTGATCTTAATCTTTGACTCTTTTATGCCAGGCAGCAGAATACACACTGAAGACAAACATTTTTCAAGGCTGCTGTCTACTACACACCAAAAATGTACCTTCAAAGGCAGACTAGACCAGGAAAACACTGCGTCCATGAAGTGAGACCCCAAGAATATCTACCAGTGATGGAGCTGGTTTCTCCCTCCACACACAGTGGCTCAATGCCACCGTTCATGTCAGTGTAGACAGTGTTCCCAGGGCATTTGTGGGTCTCAAGTCCCATAAGAAGCCTCATGATATTTTTTGTTGACTTCCTTGGCATCGGCTTTCACCCCACAGGTACGACTTAGCACGTGGATGTGCTTCACGGTCTGCAGGGGAGGATTTTGGCATGGCTGTTGCATGTCCTGCGAGCGGCCTGTTTGTTGGGGCTGGGACACCCCAACGCTCAGGTAGGAGCAAAGGAGCTCCTCTGCGTGCCGTGCTGCTAGCTTCGGTCCAGGAGAGATCATTTCAAACTAGTTTAAATATCTCCATCCAATATTGCAGTCAAAGACTTGTCCCAAATGATTCTCTGGAGGCCTGCAGCTTTCAGACTTCTCCTGACCCTGACTCTGTGCTAGATGGCATGTTCTGGTGCTGAGGACAATTTCCCTTGTACGTGACTCCAGCCTGGACAGCAGCTATAAACCTTATCACCACAACACGAGTGTTAGTCTCTGCCAGGGGAAAAACCATCTGCATGATTTCATTGGAGCCAGTGCTGATCACCAGCAAGAAATGTATCCCTTTTTGGATTAAAGCAATATTAACATACAAAGCCGGCTAAGGACACTATATATGTGTCTCTAGAATATTATAGAAGACTGTCAGAAGCTGATTCACCTAAAGAGATGATTTCCAACGTAGCTCTCAGCAAAGATGTTACACTAATAAAACAGTTTCTTAGCATTTCTCCCAAGCGGCTGCTCTAGCACACTGCTGCTCGGGGGTCCCTGGCTGTGATGCTGGCAGCAGCAGCCCTGTTTCTTTCCTCCCATGCTGAAACAGGCAGGGAGTGTTGGCTACAAATCACATTTTGAGGGCGTATGTCCATTTCTCATGGGGAATAACAAGGCTCTGATGGAAAAGTTCAGATGGTGCCTATGTTGCCCACACATTTCCTATACTGAGACTCAACATGCCCAAGAACCTAGATCTGTTCCTGGGTATGACGAGCACCATGGATGCAAGGTTAACAGTGCACTGTGTTTTTATTTTTCTGTGGGATATCTGCATTAGCATATGGCAATCAGGTCACTTGGTCTCACACATGGACTGGGTTGTGGCTTTCCATTTGGCTTCTAAGTAAATGCTCAGTGCTGCAACCCACTTTTCTTGTCTTTTCTTCTTTATTTCATCCACATGACACTAAGGGAGCCTGGCATGGAAAGGGTTTTGCAATACTGAGCATTAAGCTTCCAACTAACCCATTTTGTGATAAAAGAATGGGGGGGAAAAAAAGGAATCCCTCTCCATAGTCCTTCTGTATGGGGCTGAAAAAGGGTTTTCTGGGAAGCCTTTTCCAAGTGTGTCACGTATCAAGTGCAAAGTCCAGCAGCAACAGGGTTCATCGCAAAATGCCCACAGCTGTCCCATTCCTCTCCATGCAGCATTCGCCCCTCTGCAGGGTTCCCCGTGGGGGCGGCATGGCAGCTCGTTCTGCCCAGGCACCGGCCAGTCCTGCAGCTGGCAGGTCCTTGTGCCCACAAACCTGCAGAGTGCCCCGAAACAGCCTCCTGCATGCCCTAGACTCAGGTTTGGCAGAAAAGCTGGAAGACCTTCTCCCTCCTGTGTCTACTTGTGCAATCCACCTTAATCCTGTGTCCAGCTGTCATTGAGGAGACCCGAGGATTTGTGCCGGCTGCTGCTCAGTGTCTGTCACGTGGTGTCCCCACAGGCAACCTCCAGCTGGTGCAGAGCCAAGGGCACCCCACAGCTGGAGTGGTGGGACTGCATTTGGGTGTTGGAGTTTAATTTATAGATAGCATTCCCCCATCCCCAACATGTAAGAGTCAAAAGCTTGCAACTAGCAGATATGGGCATTTTACAAAATGCATTCAAGCATATCTCTTTAGAAATTAGCTTGCGCTGGGAAAGACCATAACACATCTGTTCAGGTACTGTCATGGGCTTTGCTTTTCTGACAGGTAGAAGTTTATCTCTGAAAAGCTGGCTACCTGCATAGGGGGAAGGTTCATTTTACGCAACGCAGTGAAAAATAGGAGTGTGCATCCAGAATTTATACTTTTAAAAAGCAGGCAACTCTGATCTCATCTAGAGTCAGCTCACCACCTATTCAGCTGCAGACCAAAGATCTTTTCTCCTGACATCCTGTCTCTGCCACTATAGCACCAGTTATGTTGGGTTTTGTTTCTTTGTTTGCTTATTTTTGTGCTAAAAGCTTTGAAAGAACTCTGAGGAGCTTCTGTACACTCCAGTTATGCTATTGTCTAATGATTTAGGATGTGGCACAACTTATCTGGTAATATGGAAATCATGTCATGTTTGTTAAATTGAGGGTTTAGTTGTGTGAGTCAACAGATTTAATTTCTTGGGTAATAAACTGCTCTGAAATTATTTCTGACTCATGCTTTTCTTGCTTTAGAAGATGTATGAGGATTGCAGGAAGCCCACATTGGTGGGGATCCTGCACCACACGGGGAGGGATGCCCGCTGGGCTGAGCCATTTGCCCCAAAGCACCTTGTGTTACTCATTCTCAGGGGTAAGCGATATTTGCAGCCATAAGTCATCCTGCTCCATGGGAGGCATCTTTGCAAAATCATAGCAGCTGAAGCCTGGGTGCAGTTTATTCATCCCTCATGTGGGATCTGGTCAATTGTACCAGTGACTTCAGGTGTCTGCTCCTCATTTAACTTCTCCAGGCCTTTTTACGACTCTTTCAGCCAGTCTGGCAACCCTCTTTCAGCTTGCTCCAGCAGGCAAACAGTTCCTTATGGTTCAGAAAACACATCCATTTGTGGGGATGGTGTATAGTGCACATCAGAGGTCGGCGCAGGATCACCCTTCCCAGGCTTCACACTGGATGATGCACTGGACGGTGCCCTGTGAAGCGTTTCATGCAGAAGTAAGTGGGAGAACTGTGACAGCCAATCGGCTTTCTTAAAAGATAGCTCTAATATCCTGAGCTTTTCTTTCTTTTCCTGTTTTTAGTTTGTTTTTTTCCCCTCCATTTCCTACCTGCCTGAAGAAAAAATGTTTTTCATACAAGGTAGCTATGCTGTCTTTCTCCCAGGGCAAGGCTGATTCAGATGCAGACACCAGAGATGGAGACTCACTCTTAACTTCCCAAGGATGATACAAACTCTTCCATGAGATTAATTTGAAATCCAAGATGTCACCTAATTTTCACAGGTTTTGCTCTTTGCCTGCCTTTTTTCAGTTTCTCTCTTTGCTTTGCACATGCTTATGCACACAGCCGTGCAGGTACTAATGTGATTTAATCATCGGCTTCAAATTACACTATGCTGATTCTTTCAGCATATCTATGTTGTCCCTTTAAGATATGACATGGTTGTTGATGCAAGAGGAGGAAAAAACCTCCATGGACATGCAAAGAGAGTTTGAACAGAAAATTGTGATTCTGAGGCACATTCAGCTTCCATCTGCCCCTAATGAAGAGCCGTCACCTTGCAGGGTCTGCCCTGTAATCGGGAACTTTCCATCTCAGGGTTCTTTAAATTGATAAGACTGTAACGGCATTACAAACACATTTATCATCTCACATTTTCTCTCCCACCTTCACAGACACCCCACATAAGGCAACACACTGAAGAGTTATTTGTGGTAAGTGTGACCACTAGCTGCATATGTGTGTGTAACATATAGTTTCTGTAATGGGACTATAAAGTGTTTCAATTATTCATCTTTGCTGTATTTACAGCAGTGACACTTTTTAATATTGCAACTTCTTATTCATCTTTGCTAAATTTACAGTAGTGACATTTTTTAATATCGTAACTTTTTTCCTGCAATAGGCAGCTTCGGGTGTCTGTCTGACCGAGATGAAATTCTTTGGGAAGTGATGAGAAAAGCTCAGTTCAGTTAACTGACACAGAGATCTTTATGCAAGGAGCTTCCCCAAGTAGATAATGAAGAAATATGTGCCTGTTTATGTATGCAGCTAAACCAGCACAGATGACTCACCCTTTGATCAAGAGTCATTTGAAGTTAGGAGCCACCTTTAAATGAAGTGAAGTATCAATGTAAATTAAAACAGGAAAAGAAGCATGACATGTTGGTCCCAGACCTACTATTGACTCCTCTAAGAACAAGATCAGACTCATTATGTACCCAATTAACCAGACCCAGCTCCAGGAGTCCGTGCAGCGCGGAGGGAGGAGGTGGGAGGTGGCAGCGCTCGGCCCTGGAGATGGGCACCGGCGTTTTGGCCACAGCTGCCCAGCAACCCCTGACCACCCAAAGGCAGCGGGTGATGCCAGCCCAGCCAGGCAACTGCTCACACTGTGGCTCACCAGGAGTTTCCCATGTCTGCTTGGGAAAGGCTTACCCCAGACTTATCTTCATCTGTCACCTGAGCACAAGATTAACCCTTATCAGAGTTTTAAATGTATATCCTTTTGCGCAGGATTAATCTAACCATAATTCATTCTAACACAATGTATGGAGAGGCTAATGGACAAAGACATTTAGAGCAAGAAGGGTGAAAAGGAAGAAGGTTGATGGTTGCACAATCAGAAGACTAACCATCTATTTAAGTTTCTTTTTTGCTTCCTGAATGCTTACACTTTCTCCTATCAGACATGCACTTCACAAATCCCTCTGCCCCGTCAGTCTGTCTTTACTGAGACTTTGCTAATAAAATATATTACCAAGAAACAACAATTACAGAATTCTTCTGTATAGCTCATTTCCAACACAGCAGATCCAAAGCTAGGAGGGCTCAGGTGTCTTGTCCGCCTACTATGGATTTGCCACTTTGATTTCAAAATAGCAGCACAGAAATGTAACGGTGGTCCTACACGGTTACTCTAAAGGTTAATTTTGGCAGTAACATTTTCATAGGATTAATTTTAAGAAAAGAATTGCACCAAGGTCTTTTGCAAACCAGGAATAGAATGGGAAGCAGGTTCTAACCAGCAAAATAATCCCAAACATGGACTTCAGTGCCACGGGTTAATGCCAAAACCAGAGAAGGACAAGTCTTTTATGATCATCCTCATTTTTCCATTCAATTTTATAACCATTGCTATCAAGTTCTGAAAAGTCAGGAAGCAATAAAGATATGTTACTGCAAAGGCAGTTTATAAACAAACAGATTTGAAACTCCTGAAGGGAAAAAAGGGAAGACGTTCTCTACTGGCCTGATCTCCAACTTTCTGAATCATTCTGAATTATTTTTCTAACTTTAATTAGCTCTGAATCAAAAAGGAACACTCCAGAATAACCCTCAGTATTGGGAATTATATTTATTAATAAAAATCCAACCAATAAATATCTTACCAATTAATCTGAGAGGTATTAGGCCATACAAAGAAGTGATTGATTGTTGAATATCAAATATATCCGTATTATCAGCCCTCTGTCTCACAAGGTGATTAATAAGGTACCAGAATTGGTGAGATATGATCACATTTTTATGTATTTTTTGGTACCGTATCCTGTCCTGGTAATGGAGTTTCAAATAACTGCAGCTTGCTTATTGGCATCCCTGGCAAGCCTGCACAAGCAGGGCACTCTACCCATCCAGCCTGGAGGGGATGAGGGAGCAGGCAAGGCATCAGCCATGGGGGAGTACAGCACAGCCCAGCAGAGGAGGAAGGTGCGGGCAGGACGGACTTGACGTTCCTGCCTGTGAGTGGGACCGGCGGTGGGGGGATGAATGGATATGCATGTCAACACCCTCCACTTACCTGTGAACCCTGCCATTTTTCTGACTTGAGATTTGCATTTTTTCTGACGCATGAAACAAATTCTTCTCATTATTTTCAACAGACATTTCTGCTCTTGCAGTAGTATTTATTTCTGCCAGCACATTCCTGAGAGCATGGATGGTTAGAAACTCAGAAAGTACCATGGAGGTTCAAATAAAAGAAAATAAGAAAATGGGGGATGATGATAGGAACTTTCTTTAGATGGAAAGCTTCTAAAGATCAACGAGAGAGAAGGAAATTAGCAAGGACCTGACCCTGTAGTGTGGTCCTGGGGGAGAGCTCCAGCTCCAATTTTGGAGACCTGGCAGGAAATTTTATTTGAAATTTCATTCTCTGGTGAAAAAAAGTTGTAGCAACAAGCCAATCAGCACTGACAAACAGCTAAATACAGTGAAAACCCGCTTTGTGTTGCAGACCTTGGGTATGTCCGCGTAACTACAGCCAGCATGTGCAGAACACAGCTGAGCACTGCACTGCTGCTTCCTCTCATCTCTGCCTACCTGCACTGCTTTTTCCCATGAAGGTTCTTCTCACATGCAGGTGCATGTGTATATGTGTGTATTAGATCCACAAAAAATTAATATAGCAGCCAGGTCCTGTAAAAGCAATGAGTGCTTGGAAAGCAGAGGATTAGATTATTTACAGTGTCCTGTATTTTAATGTCAAAAAGACATCCCCAGCATGGTAGTGGAGAATAAGAATTTCTGAGGGACTTTGAAACCCTAACAGAGATTGTAATGCTGATCAAGATGAATGATCCATACCGATGAAATATTTTTTAAAAACCCTACTGAAGAAACACACTGTCCTAGAATTTGGGAAACTTGAGATGAATAGGGTGCTCAGGCAGAAATGATTTCTATGCAAAATACAGTAAACAGAAGAGGTTACCAGAAAAAAAGCAAATGAAAACATTTTTTTAGTTCAGAAACCCACAGACGTATTCTTAAATACCCAGTCTAAAATGGAAATGTTAAAAATATTCAGGAATGTCAAATGAAATAAACTGGAAGGTAAAAAAAAAAGTATGTGTGAATTCTATTGTGCTAATGGAAGTATCACCAGGTAAATACATTCAGCTGAGACACTTGAAAGCTTCAAGGACAAGTTCAGGTTGAGTTTATGGAGGTTTTGTTTTGAATTTAATCTTGCTAATTATTTTAATAATTAAAAATGTTCTGCTAAAGCAGGTTGTAATTAGCTAATTATTTGCTCTGTTTATGTTTCCTGCTTACTTATGCATTTTTATTATTCTCCTAAACTTGAAGAGAAACTCTTCAAAAGTGTTGGTGTTTCTGTCTGGAGGTGTCTGGTTGGGAGGGCTTGGGGCACTTGCACTTCCTCTTTCGGGGACAGAGTCCTGTCCTGCCGCAGGAGACCCAGCACGGCCACAGCCATGGCCACGGCGCTTGTCCCTGCAGCATCGCGGTCCTGCCTGGTGTGCTGGCTCCTGCAGCAAGGCTTTGTGCTGGTGCCACGGGAAGGATCAGCCCCGCTTTGAGTCTGTCATTATTGCAATAGCTGTATGAAATTACACAGTTCCTCATTTGTCTGTGCTAAAAATAATCACTGAATAGCTGTTTTAATTAATAAGTAAATATAACTAATTGATATAATTACAATGAATACAGGAAAAGTGGTGAGAACCTGGGGCAGTGTGAAAATAATTCACGACCTTTGCTTGGGGTAATGAAGACTCTTGTTTCCCCTGCCTCCTGCGAGCCCTGGGCTGCTGCTCCCTTCCTGGTGGCAGGGATAGACATCCTTGCAAGGCGATGGTAAGAGATGGTATGACAGGAGGAGGACCAGGCCAAAACACATTGTCCTCCTTGGTGTGAAACCCAGCACAGCCATGAGAAACAACCACGAGTCATCCCTGGCGGCACAGATCCAGAGGTATCGGTGCTTCGTAGCAGCTCTCTGCAGCATCCCACAGCAGCCATGGGCTTTACTGGCTCTCTTGTCTCAAAGGACAAGCCGACCCCCCAGCTCTTCCACTGGGCACCTTCCCCATCCAGGGCAGGAGACATTTCCTTACTGAGTGTGCTGCTCCCTTCCAGTCCTGCAGAAACATCTCACTGGCATTTTCTGTGCCATGCACGTTGTAATGGCTCTTTTCCTCCCTCCGTGCCAGAAAGCTGGGCATTGCCTTGATAAAAGAGATAAACAGAGAAAAACTGGTTATCCGGCTTTTTTCCTTATCTACATCCCTGCTGATGCTGTTCCCGCAGCATTTATCGCGGCGGTATCTGAGTACAGGAGCAGGGGTATTGTGCGGAGTAGTGCTCACAGCCCCCGCTGCCTGCAGGACCGCCCCAGGCTGGTGTCTGGCTGGGACATTTGAACTGATGCTATAAATCCACTCCTTGGGCAAGGCTGGTCAGAAGGAAGTGGTGCTCCAGCTCATCAGACCTCGTCCTTTCATCCTGATGTAAGGTTTGCATAAAGACTGGACATGGGGAAATTGCAGCTTCCTGTCCATGCTAAACTCTCGAGGAAGTGTTAGATGAAACTGTGGGTCCCATCTCATGACAGCTGCGCAGCTCACACAGCATCTCTCTCAGTCAAAGATCAGAGAAGGAAGACTGGAAAAAGAGTATGTGAATGAATTTCTGGAGAAAACAACATGAAATAATGAAGAGAAATGTATCTCTATACAGAAAGCTTTAGGACATTTATTACTAATATATAACAAAGACAAGTTATAGATAAATGACAGCTTTGATGAGCCTTTATTGCACAGTACTTTGTGCCTCATTAAATATGAAGAATAAAAGCAGAGTAGAGGACTCCAAAGACAAATCTGCACACACACCGCTAATGAATGATGAGGAATTGGAAGACAAAGGACAGGTTTTGGCACATTTGAGTCGCCACTGTTATAACAAGTATTTGTGCTTACTGGGAAGTGAGCACAAATGTGAAGGAGGAAGAAGTACAGACAAAAGGGAAGCTTCTTGGTCATTGCTTAGGGGAAGGGAGCCCAGTTTGGTACCTTAATTCATTACCGGGCAAAGACAGACATAGGACACCTGCCAGCATCGGAGGAGAAAAAAATGCCTCATTGTTATAATTCTCCTAAGCCATGAGATTGCTGTGTGCTCGTCAGTGTTCTCAGTCTCATCAGTGCCGTAATGAGAGAGACTGTGAAGAGAAAAACTAGCTAGGAGCAGCCAGATAAAAGGAAAGGCCTGCCTTTCGACGTCGCTGTGTCCCCTTTGGAGCCTGTGCACTGACCCAAGCTGTCCTTTTCCAAGCAGTGGCGCGTGTCACGTTGATCCGCACGCTTGCTGTAAGGCTCAGGGCATCTAATTGCATGTGCCGCTTCTGCGTTATACATCAGGGACCCCACAGATGACAGAGTTGCTCGTGACAGCACGCTGCTACGACGGTGCAGGCTGCAGCCATCAGCAGCGCCTCCATTTCTGATCCCCCTGTTGAAAGGGCAGCCGGGTAATTGGGGTGTTTTCTAGCTTCATTTTGACAGCAGTGAAATGCTCCATTTTGCCAGCAGTCCAGCCGGTCGCAGCATTGCCAGGACTGCTGCTGCTCGGGGATGCTCAGCACAAGCCCTCTGCACCAGGACTTGATGGAGATGGGTACCGTGGTGTGGTACCCCAGGGGCCAGAGGGGCTGGTATGGGGGCACGATACAAGCAGCGTGCAAAACGCCAGGGATGCCAGGCCAGGCATGGTGATGGCACCAGTAGTACAAGAGGTTCCTGGGGCACCTTGCAGGAGGGATGGCCCACACCACCTTCCTGGCACATGGGACCAGGGAGACCTTCCACTGCCTTTCTGATTTGCACCCCTTCACAAGGGAGCAGTCCCATTGTCACCACTGCAGGATATTTCCCCTGCACAAATACAGCTTCTCTAGCCACACCTCAAGGTTTTTATTTTTAATGCAGGACTTTCTTTTTTTTTTGCGTGTGAAGTTCATTTGTTTATTTGCTTAAGAAGATTAGAAAAGTCCCAAGGGAGTGTGTGTTCTTACTCATACCCATTTCCTACCTAGAATTACATTACCAACACTTTCTGTAGCCTTCCTGGAGTTTAAAATTAAAACAGAACATGCATATTGATACCAGTATCTTTCTCCTTAATGCACAAACACCACACGTCACACTCACCTCTAGGGATAAGGAGGAGGAAGGCAGTCCTTCTGAGACAGACACGGCCGGTTGTGTCTCACCTGCTGTGTCCGTGCACAGACTGTACCACAGCCAAACAGGCGTTGCCTGTGTCAGCGCCGTGCCGCTGCTGCAGGTTTCTGTTGCGCCAGCCCTCCATGCATCCAGACCCACCTTTCCTCAGCCCCCGCCACGGGCTTGTGTCCATCCCGAAGAGATTCACCGGCATGAGTTGGACTAGCTGAAAAGGGGAAAATGCCCACCAGGGTGAAGGGATGGCAGGACCGGCCGTGCTCTCCCTGATTGATGTCTGCTCTCCCTGATACTGTGGTTTCTATCCTGCGCTCTGTACCAGGCTGTATCAGTTCCTGTCAAATGATTCACTGACTCCAGAGTCTATGGCAGCTTAAAAGCCATATCGCTTGCCAGGGTTACCGCACTACTGTCTCCATTGCTTTCAGATTCAGACTTCATTTGTTTGAGTAAAAAGTGCATGTAACTGATAAGATGCTCACATGGAGTTACCATTTCAAACAGATGAACGCGGTGAGCAAAGTGACCGTGCCAGGTCAGTAAGTGGGAGGGAAGGCAACAGGTCCTCTGTACCTGCTGATCAGCACTTTTGCCTTTTTTAAGCCTTTTGATGTTCTGTTGCTGTTTTTTTGAATGTTTCCAAAGACAAGAGAGATGAGGGAGCAGGTACACACCTGAAGAAGTGGGCAGACACGCACTGTCTCCTCAAGCAGTCAAGTGCCACCCAGGTGAGCAGGGCTGCAGGTGGCTGCCACTGAAAGACCCATTAGATGTCTGCCTCAGGGCATGCAGATGCCTTTAAAAAGCCAGAAGTGAGCAGTAGCCATAAGCCCCATTGTACAAAGAAGCGTAGGTCAATGGCAGTCTACAGAAGAGCTGGCAGTCTACAGAGGACCTGCTGTGCCACAGGGGCAATGGGCAATGGTGCTCACCCCCCAGAGAGGTTGGGGAAGGGGCTAAACCCTGGGGAAAGCCCCACTACCAGGCCGGGAATGGGAACAGTGCTGCTCTGCTCTTGTCCCGTGCTCCTTCTTGAGCAGACAGACAGCTAATTTGGCTTCAGGACTGCAAATACACACAACACTGGCTTATAACCCTGGGGAAAAGTGTGCACAGCAGAGTAAACACAGCCAAAACCTCTGAAAATCACTGGGACTCAGATTTCTAAATGGGTACAGTCTGCTGCTGTTCAGGGAGGTTTAAACTGTGAATTGACTGAATGTCTTGAAAATGAGACTTTGGTTCCTAAGGCACTTCGCCACCCTTAAAAATATTACCCTGGTCAATTAGGGACGTGCTTCCTATAATGCTTATGAGCAAAACAGTATAGCAAATCACTCAGGGGGTTTAAAAGCAAACCAACAAACAAAAAAGACCAGCTAAGGCCCATTGAAATAACTGACATTCTGCTTGAACTGCATTTCTGAACATCCCACTGACTAGTGTATGCACCTTTGCACATCTAAATATCTTCTTTGAAACTCTGCGCCCAGGCTCCTGCCCAGGGCAGCAGCTCTGCAGTCCCAGCTGGCCAACGGTATCTGGGTTGGGGTACGGACAAGCGATGCTCCCAGGCACCATTCCTTTGATGTGGTTGTGACTGTCCTTTCAGACAGGGTGAGTGCAGGATTTGGCATCATCTGACTCTCACATTCATCTAACTTTACCAGTTTCTCTCTGTACGCCAGCAAGCGGCTTCCTTGCATGAACCCAGCATCATCTGTGCCTGCAGTTCTGCATCGCCTTCCCCATGAGAAACATCAGTGAGCAGCGTGGCCAATATGTCCAGCACTCCCTAAAGAGTCCAAACCTGTGGGAAAAATGAAGAGCCTAGATAAGCTACCCAAGACTTGAGTAATAAATTAAGAAGGGGAAGAGAGGGACTTATGACAGAGATACAGGAAACTTTAATTGCTGCTACTTGCAAGACCAAAACTATGCAACTGTTTAGAAGCAAAACACATGCTCAGCCCTGTCCTCTTGCAGCTAATTTTGAGGACACATTATGTAGAAAAATGTGCCACTAGCTCGTGGCTGCATTTCAATGGAGCGGCGTTGATTTTTTTCCGGAGAAAAGAGATCTCCTTTGGAATGCTGCTCCTTTGAAGGACCTGCAGCAGTATATTATCTCTGCATCTGACTGCACCAAGTCAGGTCTTCAGTGTCACCCTGAGCTCATCTGGATCCAATTTTCACAGGCAGTAATGACAGCGCAATGGAGTGATGCTATTTGAGATGAAATGAGACTGTTCTGGAAAATCCCAAAGTCAGTGGTGAGATCTAGCTGGAGGGGATGACCCTGGCTCTTTGCAGTGAGATAGAGATCAGCCAGTGCGGGGGCACCCGGCAGAGCCCGTCTGCTGATGCCATGAGGCGGCGGCTGGCCCCCCTGGTCACGCTGCCGCGGTGCCGGGAGCAGGGAAGAGCCCCTGGTCCAGGGTCTGAACGGGGACAGTGGGCTTCAAGACAGTGTGCACCCATGGGAGCAGTGGTCAGCATGGGAGGGGGGCAGCTCTTCTGGAGATGCAGAAGAGCCCCATGCCCTGCTCCTGGCAGAGCCAGGCAGCAACAGGCAATGTTGCCGACGGCAGCAACACATCCACAGGCAGAGAAATGCACACATGCCACCCTACCCTACACACTGGAGTGCATCTGCACGATGAGAAAAGGAAAGTGATACTCCAGCCCGGAGGGGAGGCTTTCTGCAGGATCAGTGCGTGGGAAGGGAGAGAAAATCTGGACACCCGCAGAAGCTGTCACTGTTCGCCGGAGACAGGATTTCTGCAATGCCTCTGGGAGTTTCACAGCCCTACCCCAGCTCCTCACCAGCCAGTGACGGGCTGTTGGCACGATCCTCGTGCCCCTGAGCCCCAGGCGCAGGTGTGAGTGGGGATGCTGGTGTGAGCAGGGCTGCTGGTGTGAGCAGGTACGCTGGTGTGGATGGGGATGCTGGTGTGGGCGGGGATGCTGGGAGATTCGCAGCCTGCCTTCTGCTTCTGCAGCTCCGGTGCCCTGCATGGTGTGGGGTGGCTGTGGCAGCTGCACCAGGCTCCTGCGCCTAGCTCCGTCCCATCTTGCCAAAGGGGTTTTGCCGTGAGCGTGCTGCCTGAGCTGTTTTGTCTTTGTAAATGAGAGATCAGTCACAGGATCATTCGAACATCGCACTCGATTCCCTCGCGGTGTCAGCTTTTGTTCTTGTTCCTAATTACTCAGGGACTTCTGTTCACACGCTGCTCCCTGGCTCTCCAGCACCAGCCTGGCACAAGCGTGGGTCATTAAAGTCTTGCCTGATTAAAGCAATAGCCCTGCCACAGGTTCCACTTATCCCTGTATGCATTTTGAATCTGCCTTTTTTTCCCCTTGTTCCCACTGCAGTTCGTCACTTATTTCCCTACCGATTCTATCATTTGCCTTAATCCACACGATCCCTCCAGCAACATTTGGGCTGCACACGTAACAAACACTACCCTTCAGACATTACTCCATAACATCCCAGTCTCCTGCCTGAAGCCCAGCTGACGTGGCGGGACACCGACCTGCGGTGTTATCAGCGTTTCTTGCCTGTGAACACCGACTGCTGTTGGAGCTTTTCCCTGCTACCTTGCAGCCCTTCACATTCAAGCACACCCGCCAAGTGCATTTGCTAAATACTGCTGCGTGGGCCCTCTGGTACCTCTTTCCCCTCAAGGTAAAAAATTATCGCCTCCAATTATGTCCTTTTTTATGAGAGAGTTGCAATAACAATGTTTCTGTGAATTGCTTTTGCAGATAAATAGACCAGGCCCTGTTCCTGAAGGGAGGAAATAATTGTACACACCTAAATAGGTGTTCCCCTTTACCTCCCATGTTTGCTTTCTTCCCTCAGTTATCTGATGGGTTTCCTACTGCCCATTTCACACTCCTCCTCCTCATTCTGTTATCCAAGTTTGTTTTGCTCATTCTTCTGATAATCCAGTGAAGTCCTCTCCACAAGGGAGGGAAGAAAGAAACTTTTGATTTTCCGCAAAGTACTTGTGGACTCTGAACCCATTAAGATAATTCTGCTCACTGAGGCTCTGCTTTTATTCGCCAAACAGCAGGATAAGGATTAGATTCCCCAAATGCAAAGCTCTTCCAGGAGGATGGGCAATGCAGCATCTGTAATGTCGATGGCTTGGGGGTGGAGGACAGGCTCACTTCAGCGTGAAAATTTGGAAAACACTTAAATTCTTCAGGCAATTTGGGGTACCCCTACTAATTATGTCCCCTTGATAAGACTCATATTAGACCTCATCTCTGGTGAATGTATTAACCAGTGCAAAGCTGTGCCCAGCTCAGAGTTAATGTTTCTGCCATAAACCGTAAGAAGAAATCTTTTTGTAAGACTTACTCCGGCCAAGTTTTCAGTGCTTTGAGCAGGGGCCTCGGTGAGGCTTAGTTATTAGATGCCGAGCACCCGAGTGTACATGACCAGATAGCCTGCCAGCATCCAGAGATTCAGGTGGCATCAGGAGGGAGGATGGATTGTTTTAGAAGCTGTGGCAGAAATGTTTAATTTAAAAAAAGATGGAATAATTTGTCACATGAGTTTTCTACTCCCTGGTGGTCATTCCATTGCCCCCCCATAACAACCTGCTGTTCAGTTTCCATTTTTGCATGACTGCAATTTCTTTTGTACAGTCAAGCTGGCTTTTCTCTTAATTTCATCCTTTTATTCTCTCTCTTTGTGTCTGTCATTTCTTTCTTTCCTTCGGGTTTCTTCCACTCGTCTAATGCAATACCTTCGCCATTTCTACCTCTTTACTGTCTGAACCCCTTGTGCCTGTAATTTCTGCTTTCAAAGCAGTAATCTCAGGGAGGATGGGGTCTCCAGCTGTGCTGCATTTACATCGCACTGCAGCTATTGTGCTGCTGGAGTGGAGGCTGAGTGGGGCAGCGACCTCTCTGTCATCTTCTGCCTGTTCAGTACCTTGGTGCACTTCAACAGCCTTCTACAAATAATCACATCAATCCCCATGAAATTGTTCTTGGGATAAATCCTACACACTTTCATATAGCAGAGCACTGAATTAATTTATTCATGAATAGCGTGTCAGTCATAGCTGTGCCCACCAGTTTTAGACAGAAGTTTCTTTTGATTTCCTGTTTCACAAACAAATAGTCAATATAGGGGTCTCTGTTAAAGCAGAATAATCTCATTTTATTTGCCCTGTATGCTTTCTGGACGGAGAATAAAGAGGAGAAGAGATGTGGGAAGAGAAGTCTCTGCAGAGTTCATAAAAAAGAAAGAATGAAGTTGTAGAGCATCTCTGGTCAGGAAGCTGTTCTGTATCTTCTAGTCATTGATAGGCCGTGAGCATAAGTTGCATCACGTGGAGTACGCCCATCCTTTTGCTACTTAAATTATGTGTGGATATAGATATACAGATAAAATTCGCTGTAAGTTGGAGATGCGGTTTTGGGCTGGAAAAACCTGAACACTCATTAAAGAAAAAATAATGCTAACAATATGCTTTTCCTGTGAAGGATGCCATTCCGTAATGCTGGTGCGGACTAAATGCTTGTCATACACACATCACAAACACATCAAATTGCTGCTCTGTCTGTATTCAGATTTGTCTCGATGGTGTAACCGTATTACGGTATTCTTACATCTGAGTAGTGGAGCATTGTCGTTAGCATTCACCGTTCCTCCTGCTAAAGGAGCAGTTGACGTGCAGGCTACAAAATGATACTGTAATTCAATTGCTGGCACATTAGGTTTTTTGACATTAAGACTTGCACTATAAATTCCAATTCTGTATTCTGTCAGTAACTAACAAATGCTGAATTATCTCCTTCCTTAGACATACAACATTGGAATCCATTTAAAGTGCTTAATGATGTATTAATAAAGCATGATTTTCCAGCAGAGTTTCTGAACTCCAGCCACTGGCGCCAGGACCAGCACTGCCAATCAAATTAGAGTGTCATCACTCCTCAGTAAATAAAGGTTAATTGGATGTACAGTATGAAAGGTTCAGGAACGTAAGACATATCTATGGCAGGTTTGTTCTTACTTTAAAGTCTGATATTACATCCCAGTTCCCGTGCACACTGCTCAGATGCTGCCGGCAGCTTCTGTGCCTGTTATTATGGACACTGCCGGGTAAGCGTATTCTTCATACTACTTAGGATCTTTGAAAGAGTTCACAGACAAAATATTTAATAGATTCAGCACTCTTGTGACCTACTGGTTTCTAGAGAGAGCGGGGATCTGAAGAAATTCTCATCTTTAATTATTTCCCTACAAGACCTCTACAAGAACATTTTTGACAGGGGCTGGTGAGCTATGAGTTAGAGGCTTCAGCTGTACCTCGGTGGGCGACGGCATCCCTTCCCAGCTGCGGTTCTCCCTACATGGTCTGCTGCTCATGCCTTGGCAGGGGGACAGAACACACCCCTCTGCAGAGTGCCTTGTGCTGTGCAGCGATGGCAGCTTCCCAGGATTACCTCCTCCTCTGGTACTCCTGGAACAGGGAGCCCTCGTGGCTGTGGCAGTGCTCCATGGTGGGACAGTGCCTGTCCTGTAGCTGTGAGATGCTCCTTGCCCTCCTGCCGCCGTGCTGCCTGGCACCTCTTCCGACTGCCTGGCACTGCATCCCACCACCCAGCACCACATCCCACTGCCTGGCATTGCTTCCCACCACCCGACGGGACAGGACATGGGGTGGCTGCCTTGCCAAGCCCTCCTGGGGTTGGCTCAGGTGGCTCTCCAAGGAGCCTGTTAAAAACCATAACAAAATAAGTAGCATAATAAGCACAAACCCATATTTACATTAAATAGTGTGCTGTGTAGCATGAGCTGGAACTTCATCTTGGCGCATCAGGGATTTTATTATGGAAAAAGTCCATCCTGTTTTTCAAAACCCATTAATGTATCTTAAGTGCCTTTTCTCCTTCAGAGACTCTCTTTCAAACTCCCGGCTTTTGTTTAGTCTTTCATTGCTAATTAACCCTCCTGAGCTATTTGCTGCCTGTTCTGCTCTGGAGGCCTGACCTTTCATTGAAGACATCTGATATTTTAAAGCTCTGATTAAAATATTTCCATTAAGTGCTTTTTCAATAAGCAAGGGCTTTTGACATGAACAAAAATGTATTATCTGAAATATTTGGTTTTGCTAAAATGTATCAATTTGTGACAAAATTTTATTAACTGCACAAGCAAAAAAGATCTTAAATTAAAAAAAATAGTAACTCTGCAGTGGAAAACATTTTAGGTTTTTGCTGCTTATTTATAAATATTCATTTGAAATCTATCAGCAATAACAGAAATTTAGAAAATACAACTGAATTAAAACTGCCTGTGGAACACAAATATTGGTTTAGAGCATCGTTACATTCTAGTCATACCTTTCAAAGGAATCACAACTGAGGCAGACCTGTAGTTGGTGTTTTCTATCGTGACTCCCATTTCCATGCCAGGGAAGCCGCCTGGATTTTTGCCCTTAACTCTGAGAGCCTTCGGTTTGCCAACCCCTCGCTGGGGCAGCTGCCCCTTCAAGACTGCATATGCAGAAACGTAATGGGTTAATAATAACTTTGCAGACCTTCTTTCTTCTGCTTTCAAATGTGCATTTACTCGTCTGCTCTACAAATCTAATGAGCTAATTTTCAGTAAAAGTAAGCCCTTGAAAAATGATTGGTTGATACTAAAACATTTCCAGCTTTATAGTATCATAGCATGATATCATTAACCAAAGCGAGAAAAAGTCTGAGAATGGAACAAAAACAAAGGGGTGACTCCAGTAACAAAGGAAAAAGAGACAATGAAGGCACCGTCTCCTGGTATATAACACAATGCTGACATGCACGGCTATTGTGCGCTAATGCCACAACATCGGTGCCTCTCATTGTCAGTGCTTTGTTGCGATACACACAACGCTCATCAATAAGCAGATTTGTGGGCAGCTGAGAGCACACACGACTCCATTTTTAACATTTTTAACAAAGGGAGTAATTTGCCCCACATTTTCTGTGTCATTGATATATACAGCACACATCTACAAGATCATGCAAATCAAATGCAACTGTTCCAGGTTGAATTCAGGTAAACTAAGTGAGACGCACTTGCCTGGGAAGCCCACAGTTGAGTTTCCTGGTTTCCACAGAAAGCAGGTACCACACAAAGGCACGAGGTTAACACATAATCACCAGTCATGCATTTTAGATACGTTTACCATGTTTCAAAGGGTTTTCAGGTCACCTGTTACTTTCCCCCTAATATTTCAGGGCTAGTGATCAACAGGGATGTGTGCAATGGAGCCAGGACATTGGTACAGCAGGGTATTGGTCAGGCACCTGCCTTCTGTCGTTTACCAAAAGCTTCCTTTTCCATCACCATTTCAGTTCTCCATTTTCAAAGTTTCCCTGCCCTGAGCAGTGCCAGTTCGGTGTCTGTCCACTCTGCCCCAGTACAGTGAATTCTTCAGCATTTAGAAGTGTGTCCAAAGTCTAAATTCTGGCTTCTCCTCGGGACAGCAGAAGAGGCTGCGTGTGTTAGGGATTTAGGGCCCAAGGCTCCTCAGCGAGAAAAAGGCTTGTTCAGAGGAGAAGGTAAATTTCTGCCAGCTTCTGCAGATTAGGAAGGTCTTTGGCAGCAAAGGCGACGTGATGGGCTTACACCTTTGTCAGTCCATTTTGCGGCCCTAACTTTAGGGCCATTATTTTTCATTTTACTTGCAGAAACACTATGGATTTTCAAGTAGTTGGGTTAGTAATAATAGCAGGTTCCTTGTGGGCCAAGCTACAAAACTTCACTATAAAACACGTGCTCTGCTTCTGTATGTAACTGCATTTTTGTTTTCTTCCTCATGCTTTAAAATATATATTTTTTTAATTATATACATTGCTGAAAGTGCTTTCAGACACGAAGTTATTCCTTCTGTTTTTTTCCGATATTTTCCCATTCACCTCCATCTGGAAAGAGAGATGCCCAGAGTGCACTGGTTTTGGCTGGGATAGAGTTAATATTCTTCATAGTACCTTGTATGGTTCTATGTTTTGGATTTGTGCTAAAAACAGTGTTGATAATGCAGAGATGTTTTAGTTATTGCTAAGTAGTGCTTACACTAGTCAAGGACTTTTTCAGCTTCTAATGCTTTGCCAGGTGCACAAGAAGCTGGAAGAGGACACAGCTGGGACAGCTGACCCCAACTGACCAAAGGGATATCCCACACCATGTGACGTCATGCTCAGCATATAAAGCCGGGGGAAGAAGGAGGAAGCAGGGGATGTTCGGAGTGATGGTGTTTGTCTTCCCCAGTAACCATTATGCGTGATGGAGCCCTGCTTTCCTGGAGATGGCTGAACACCTGCCTGCCGATGGGAAGGAGTGAATGAATTCCTTGTTTAGTTTTGCTCGCGTGCGCAGCTTTTGCTTTACCTATTAAACTGTCTTTATCTCAACCCACAAGTTTTCTCACTTTTACCCTTCCGATTCTCTCCCCCATCCCACTGGGGGTGAGCGAGCAAGCAGCTGTGTGGTGCTTAGTTGCCAGCTGGGGTTAAACCACGACACCAGAGTTACTGCAGAGGTCATCCTCCGTGCCAGGCAGGGTGGAAACACCCCCCGCTGCAGCAGAAGAAACAGAGTGTGTTGCCCCTCTGTCTATCACATCCCAACTCCAAATTGTTTCTCACTTCTATCTTATTCCTTTACCATCTTCCAGGGTCACATATTAAGTTCGGATTTTTAGACATGTTGCTTGATCTCTCCCACACTCCCCGTATCTCTTAATAAAAAGCTAGTGATGGAGCTAACAGTAACCTACAGACACTTATCTCAGGACTTGGTTACTTCCAAAGTGGGTATTTTCTGGTGAGGCATTAACTGCTACAAAGGAGTCGTGAATAGGTCCTATCCCTACAGATGAGCGTAGGTGTAGGAGTGTCTGGTAAAGGAAACCAGATATTTGTCTATGTAGTTTTAACTTAATTAATGGCAAAATATCTTTCTGGTCATTTAAATCAGATTATCTCCAGTCTGACAAAAGTAAAATCCCTAAAACCATATATTTTTGCTGTAGCCAGAAACAAGTGAAGGACTCTGGATTTAAGACACTGCTCATTTTGTTAATGAAAGAAGGAATAAACAATGGGACATGACACAAAGATCTGGACAAGTTTGGCCTCATTTTCCTTGTTATCACACCACTTTCGATGGAAGAAAAGCAAGTATCAATATTATCATACAGTGGTTTGTGAAAGAACGAAAGGTAAGTATTTTACCCCAGTTACCGGGAGCAAGCGGTGCCGTAGTAAAGGCACAGTCTGGGATTTGGGCTGTCTGGACTCATTTCTGCCTCAGTTTGCCAGTGCCCCACAACCCAAAGCATGCAACTGTCCTGTGTAGTGCTCTTGCTTACATCTCTGAAAAAAAAAAAGATGCAGTTGCATTGCCTTGCCATTCTTCAAGTTTTGGTTAGTGTTACTTTTTAGACTATTAATCCCTCAGGACAGAGGTTGCATCTTGCCAAATATTTGTGCAGCACTGCCCTGACCTCCCTGGTAGCCCCTGCTGCCTCCTCAATGCAAATGGGTAACGTCACCAACAGCAAATCTGCTGTGCAATGGCCATGGGGAGCCCTGACCACTGTGCAGTGACCATGGCACATGCGGCTTTTAGGGAGATGTGGTCAGAATTAGCAAGTATCTGCCTCCTTTCCTCATCATGGAGAGAGCAGCAACATAGGTGGAGCAGCACAGGGCACAGGTCTGGAGGATGCTCCCTGCCACGGCACGAGCTGTGCTGCGCACGCTGCCTGCGCTGCAAGGCCAGCTGCTTTCCTGCAGAGCACTCAGTGATAGCAAGAAACATGTTAAATCCTCCAGCCATGCCGGGGATGAAAAAGGAGATAAGAAGAGTCAAGTAGAGTGGAGATGTTTTTCCCCTACCACAGACTCTTTGGAAGCTGAAAAATTGACTTCCATTTCATCCATTTTAATGTTGAAGGGTAGGCGAGCCACGGCCTGACTTTAAGATTGTCAGTGCTTTGTCATCCCGACACTGCAATTTCAGAATATATGATGGGAAACTCATATCGATGCCAGATCCTAGGTGAGATTTCAACAACACAAAGCTCACAAGGTTCGGAGCGAAGGTCCAGGGCATCCCTTCCTCGCTCCCTCACACACATGCGCTATGGCAGGGCAGCAATATCAAAAAATATTCTGGTGTGTGCAGATAATTTCAAAGCAAGCTGTTTTTTAAAACACACATCCATCCTTACTTCAGCTTATTTGCCAATTCACTGTAAAGCTCCTCTAGGGAAAGAATACTGTCCATTTCTATTACAGTGTATTTAAAGAAAGGCCAAAGCATCAACATTTAGACCCCAACCAAAATCACTCAAGTTTTATACACCCAAATTTACGTTCCAGTTTTGACTGTTGCCAAGTTATCTCATGTAGGATAATTAACAATTTTCAGAACAGACATGTTGCTGGTTGGACCACACTGTGATGCTAAGCAGCATGGAGCAGTCCATCAGGTCCTCTCCCACCAGACCCGTCTCCTGCCCACACACGTTTGCGTGGGTAGCTCAGACAGGCAGCAAGACCTGAGGGATTTTCCATCATTGCCAACCCCAGAGGAGACGCAGCACCCCACTGTGTCTGTCCACAGGAGCTGTGGGACTGTGCCTGTCCCAGAGCGGGTGGGCTGCAGGAGCACCAGGAGCTTGTTCCTGCTGCTGGATGAGGCCCTGACATCCTGGATAATGCTGAGAAACCCACCAGACTGGGGAAGTGGGTCTTACTGGAAATGAAGGTAGGTTCCCTCCACTTCCCATTCCCAGCCAAATGGCTGAGGGGAAGAAAAAAAATCTGAGTAAGAGAAACCTGGCAGAAGTTTCCCTTTTTTTGGTTCTCCAGCTTTCCTACAAGAAGACCTAATTCTTGTTTAGTTGCAAAATATGCCATATCATATAACCCCACAAAAAGCGACTGCAGAGCAGTGCTTGCGCACAGGGCAGCCGAGGTTGCTGCAGTCACCAGTCTGGTCTTTCTGTGCACTAAGACTTCAGAGGAGCCTGACTAATCCTCCAAGCTGGGGCCTGGTGACAACCTCCATGGTACGTTTGCTCACAAGCGGTGACAGGATTTACACTGACAAACTGCACAACTCCTCTGCACGTGGTTTTGTGTGCAAATGGTCCCGAGGCACCTGCAGGGTTTGAGACAGAAATTGCCCTCCAGGGTCAAAGCCTGACCTAATGAGTCACTCCAACCACGGTTATGGTGGAAGCCTTGCAAAGGCCCTGGACGGGACTGATGAGTCTCACTGCTCTCCTTGCACAAGAAATTAACGTGCTAACGATCTTCTGCTGGAGCCACCTTCCCATCTCCCTCATTTACTCTTGGTGTCCGTCTCAGAAGTGCACTTCTGTATGATCCTATTACCCCACTGTATGGTTTCTGCCTTTCCCCAGTTTAACTTCATTTATATAATATTCCCAAATCAATAGGATTTTCCTTATATATTTCAAAAACTATATTTTGGTTAGAGGAGGGTGGTTTTAGTTATAATCTTTTTATCTATCTATTTTTTCAGCATGTGGTACCACAAGAGACAGGTAAATAGGTGAAATTCTTCATTTTTTTTCCTATCATTGAAGTCCTACTATTCCAGAGAACATAAAGCACAGTCAACAGAATATCATCTACTCTTTAACCATCATTTCATGATCATAATGCTATCATTAGGGATGTGTTTCAAGTGTATGTGTAACAGCTTGGGGATTGTCACCTGTAACAAATTCCTATCTGGGACTTGTTTAAATATAATAATCTGCCTTCCTAGATCATATTAGATCAGTGAATACACACTACTCCTTGGAATTAGATTTCTATAAGGAAAGATTAGCCTTGTGTAACGTAATGTTACATTTTGTTGTTCTGAGCTATACTAAATGTAAATCATGTCTCAGCTACAATAATAATTCAAACAGAAAATGCAAAAGAAAAGACATAAATATGAAAAAGAAAGATAGGATATATAGGAATACAGTGCATTTGAAACTTGTTTTGAAAGTCAAATACATACCTTTATTTACAGTGCTCTGATACTATTCAGTTACCCAATGAATTTCTGTGAAATAATATCATGTCTGCACCTTTATGAACAGCGCAGCTGGAGAAGAATGTGAATGAGACAGCAGTAACTCAGAACTGTCAGAGAAGCACCCCTCAAAAGAGGCACTGTCTCTTCCAGTTGTACAACAATCCAGAAATCTAGAAGTTTATATAAGTTTCCTTTGGAGAAAGGGCTGAAGAAAGCACTCCAGAAATATGACTTGTGAACATCTCAAAAATAAGTAATGCAACTCCATGTTTAAATAATACTTTTATAAAAACTGAATTAAAATGGAATTAAAATACAACATGGAAACAGAACACTTCTTTGATTACAAACTTTTTATCTGCAGCAGATAAGCAAGCCCTTCAAGCAAAGGATGTCTTCTCCAAACAGAAAACCTGCCTGCACTACAAAGACAGACGCTGTACTTACCTGTAGGTGGCTAAGGAGCAATACGCTTGAAAAACTGCATGTGACACAGGTAAATGTAACTTCTGTGTTCTAGCAAGGGAAGGTAGGAATGCTGCAGCCTGCCACAGAGGAAGGCAATGAGCTCCAAGCAGGAGAAGGAGCTTCTCCTGAGTGCAAAAATCTGTAAAGCAGCCTGGCATGGGTCCAATGTGGAGAATTATCTGGTTTCCTCCAGGAGGCTATGGGTGTGGGCGGGAGGTGCTGGGGAGCGTGTGTTGTGGGAGCAGGCAGGATGGCCTGGGCTGCGGATGCTTTGCATGCTCATGCAGTTGAGATCAACACAGGCAGCGTGTGGGGGTGTGGGACTACAGATTCTCAGGTAGGTGCTGAAGGTGGTGGGAGATGAGGATGGGCTATAGCAGGGTGTGAGAGCCCATCTTGCGTTTCTCACCAGGACCTTTCCAGCTATGCTGTATGTCTCTCTGTAGACCTCCTCTTTGTTATTAAGCTAAAATCAGGTAGGTGCCTGGCCTTAGTTCAAGCTTCACTTAAAGCCATTTTTTATTCAGCCTTACAAATATGCTTGAGACAATGTGAATATGTTTTAAATTCACCCTGTAAGGACCCTGTTGTATTTCTTCTTGTACTCTTGCTGCTGCATGTCCCATGCATGTCTACTGTGTATTGAGTCTTGCACACATGACCGGTGTGGCACTAGAAAAGCTATCTGCTAGAGCGTCAGCAGGCCTTGCTTCCAGAAACCTCTGTAATGGTAGAGCTGGAGGTGCTCCTAGTGGCAAAGGAGGAAGAGCAAGTCCCTGCAGGGAGCACTGGATTATCATGAACTGCAGCATATTGATCACTTGCCTGGTCTGCCGTGGCACAGGAATGGTTTATCAACAAGGCTGGCCTGTCCCCCCAGGGCATTGGTGTGGCCTTTAGTGGAAGTGTTGTCCCTTTCTTCCTTGCAGCGGTGCCCTGTGCAGCCTCCTTACCTTGCTGTTGGTGAGGGGGTCTTACAGCAGTCTCCCTGCTGGTGGGATCCACGCAGCTCCATTGCAGCCCTCTTCCCTCAGTTGTTGGGCTTGTCCCTTCCCAGGTTCGTTTTATGGAGTGTGCGGCTTCTGTGCTTTCAGGAAGCTGTAACACAAAATAAGAGCACAAAGGTCTGGAGATGGTCGATGGGGCTGCTGGAGGAGTCTTCTATCAAGAATAAAGATGGCTCTAGCTCTTACTCTGACGAAGGGCCAAATGCTGCTTTTTTTTCCTTGTAACACGAATGAATCCCTAATGATGTACAGTTTGGGTTAGTAAGAGCACTAACTGATTCTCCTGTGTACCAAGGAAATCAGCCTTTCCCTCTCTAAACAGCAGTTTTGTACAGATGTGTAAATAGAAAAATGTTGTTTTGCTTCTCAAGGGATCTATTGTTTGGTGGAACAATAATAATAGTTTCCAAATGTATTTCAGCGTTAAAGCATGTGTATTTCTGCAAAGATCGGCTTTGCTTACCGGAACGCAAAACCTCTCAGTAATTACCAGGAAAAGCTGACTCACTCTTTAAGACTTCTCTGTAAGAACCAAGATGGAGCTCTGCAAGTCCTGGGCTGAGAAAGCAGCTCTGATGCAGCAGCCTCACTACTTATGGGGCTTTCTAGATCCCTGAAATCATCTTGGTATTCTTCTTTAATATTTCATGGCATGCACTGAGCATTCACATGTGTAATGCTGGGAGGAGAGTGTACTTGGTGCTGAGTGTTACAGGAATAACGGGGTAGGCCAGCAAAATGGGATAATAAAAAAAATGTTTCTATGCATCCAGGACAATCTGAAATGTAGAATTAATTTATGAGATTAATATGATACTGGAGGAGTTGGGTGGGTTTTAGGTTATTAAAACCAAGGCTGTTTAGGTTTGGAGAGGAGTTAGTCAGGTAGCTAGCATGAAAAAAGGCTGATAGCATTCTGCTAGCAATGATTTGAACTTCCAGCATCGCAGCTGGTATGACTTTGGTGTGTAGTCACGGTTTGGACCAACTTGGGTATATGTTGAACTTCCTCTTCATCTCTGAACCAGAGCTCACGGGATGGGGAGGTGGAAGTGTCCCCTAGTGGAGCTGCTTCTGCTGTGCTTGCTCAAGAGAGGCAAATACAAAAGCAGCTTAATGCTGCCTATAGCAATGAAAAGATGGGAAGGAAGGAAGCTGTAGCCGGATTCTGAAGTTGGTATTTTTTGACTTTGTTTGGAAAAGTTTAAAACTAAGTTTTATTATTTTCTGATCTGATATACTATGCCATGTGTAATTAAGCTAAAATTTCAAGTGGCTTTTTTATTTAGGATATGGCTGGAGTACATCATATAAACCCTTCCTTCCAAGACCCACATTGTCCTGTGTTCCCTGGAGTGACCTGACCTTGCAGCAAGCAGATTGCCTGCTGTACTGGGGCACAAACATCCAGGGCAGCTACAGAGAGCAGCACGACATGCACGGTTGCTGCGTCTGCAGCGCTGCTCTGTGGATACCATCTCATGATCTATTACTGTCTTGCTGAATTTCTATAAAACTACTGTGAGTACAGGCTCTAACTGTACCCATTTTGCTCATTCTAGTCATAAGTGTTAAAACCCATTGCTGTGGTCTCGTGGTTTCATGGTCTGAGTCCTTTGAGAGCCCTCTTTTGGTGATTGCTTTCAAATGAGACTGGGATTACTCTTCCCTAAATGGGGAATATCCTCGCACGGTTATGCACAAGCAAAGACACACTTAGTTTCTGTATTTCCCACAGTGTGCTCGACTGTGCTTTTGCTCATCTCATTCTGAGACACAGTACCAGGGTCTCATCCTGTCTCCATTGCCATGAGATGTGGTCAGGTGCTTTGCATCAGGGGACTCTGGAGGGAACACCTTTCTGTAATGGAGTAGAGCAGCCTCAATCCTCCATGAGAGTTGGCTAATCTTATATGATTAGCACACCTGAAACCAAATCCATTTATTAGGCTTCAAAAGAAGCGAATTGTTCTCTTACAACTTGAAACAATGGCATGGAGTGGTATTCCCATGTTTTCAGACAAAATCTTTCTGACCAGATGGCAGAGCAATAGGAGAGGTTTGGGCAGCTGCGGCTCCCCCGTAAACCGGAGGGACAAACAGAAGGTGGGTGTCCAGAGAGCAAAGTCTGCACAGGACTCCAGGGTGGCACTAAATTAGAGAGGAGAGTTGGAGCAAGGCCATGAATAAGAATTTAATTGCATACTTCTTGTGTTTCCTGAGAGTGGATTATACTGGCCAGGAGTGCTTTCTGGAGGAAAAGGAAAGACGATACCTGGTGAAATAGTGCTGTGAGAAACTGTGTATGATGAGTTCTCTACTGAAGAAACTTCTCCATTAATAGAGATATGATGTCTGAATCTACATTTTGAAACTTGGATGCCTTGAGTATTTGCTCAGCAATAGTTTATCACTTGAGAAACACTGCACAGAACAAGTGTGGTCAGACTGTGACCACTTTCTTCTCCTGCTGATTAATAGAAGATGAGGTAGGCAGGGGGTGATCAAGAAAAGTCAGCCCAGGTATCCAGGAGGATATTAGGATGTTTGTGTGTGTTTGACCTCCATGAAGTTAATAACAGATGGAAGTGACTACCTGTTCAGTCTGCTGAGTGCTACAGACCCACGATCCACAGTCCTTAATAACCAGCCTGCTCCAGGATGCATGTGGAGGTGAAATGTAAGCCAAATGTTCATGCAGAAACATCAAAGGTTTTCAGACTTTAGTGTGTTTTGGAAATGTTTGTCAAATATCTACATTTTCTGGCTTTACAGGAGCCAAGAAGCAGAAGGACTGATGGAAATAACTCTTCACTGCTAAGAAGTACTGGGTACTTGACTAAAAAAACTTCTTTATCAGTAGACAGACTAAAGATGACATGCAATATTGGATATATCTTCTTACTGGTTAACCCGTGAGTCCATTGGTACACTTAAGAGAAAGTCAGCATTCTAACAAACTTCTTTACCATTTCTGTGTCAATTCTCTCATAAGGTCTTACAAAAACTTAAAGTGCCATCCTTTACAGTAAACTTGGCTAAGCATTTAAGACTATCTCTAAATTCTGTTTTATTTTGAAGAATTAAAGCAAGTCAGAACTTCTGTTCAGGATGCACAGGATTTTTAGGGTACTGTGAAAGAAGGTATCTGTAAAGAGGCTTTTTATAATATACCAGATAAAAACATTCATATAAAAAAAAAAATCAATGAGATGAATAATTTGAATCCAAGGTTGTGGGGTTATTTCTACTTCAACTTTTGAAGGTGGTCCAAGTATATTCTAGCAAAAGATAATACTTTTCTATCTCCACAACGTCTATCCCTGCTTGGCTAATGCAAAAAGAAAGCCAGTCTCAGGAATCAAATAACAACTGTTGTCAGGGGAAAACAGACATGCACAACTCTGAGCTGTTAATGTAATGTAAACAAGAAATGGGCTGCAAGTAGTGCTGTTGTGAAACTCTGCATGATAGTCTGCAGACCTGGAGAGTGGAGTACATTTCTTATCCCCAGAGGCATGCAAGGCAAGACAGCCCAAATATCAACAGTGATATGAGGTTAGCATCATGTGAGGATGGTTTCATGCTCTCCTGATTGGTGAGAACATGCCCCTCTTGGGCTGAAATCTTCTGTGCTGGATCTGTCTACAGGCAATGGTCTTGGTTTTGTTTGGTTTTTTTCTGTTTTACTGGCAAGTTTTCAATAATTGTGTGTTCTGAGACTGGGGGCGGGGAATACTTTTATCACAACTAAGAACATGTTTTTGGGAAAAGGCTATGGTGAAAGTGGTGACTAATGCTGATCATAGAGATGGTCCTCAATGAGGATAACTACCAGTATTCAGGGAGAAGGAAATAATGCTTGACAAAAAGGGATGAAGCCTTGGGTTGGGTTGATCTATTTTAGAGGAATACGTTCTGTTCACAACAGAGCAATGCCCTCTGCCAGTAGTAGACTTGGGTGTTTTCAGTTAGGACTGTTTTTTAACCCTTATCCTGAGGTCCTAGTCTGAAACCAGACACAGAGACCTTCCTCCTGGAGGGGAGGTGCTGCAGACAACAGCAGCCTGCACTGCACTGTGTTGAATTCTCAGCATATTGAGCAAGCTGTTGAACTTCCTCTTCTCCAAATGGGACCAGGACATGTTGTCTGAATTTCAGAGTTGGTAGAGGAGAGGCCAGAGGAGACCAAATCATCTTCTCGGATATCTGATACAGCCAGGATCCTTAAGCTTCACCCACCTTCTTCCTAACGTACCACCACCATAGCTTGTCCTCGCCTACTACTTCATGTTGATTTCAGGAGACTGAAGGGACTCAGTGCTTCCTCTGAGACTCTGCTCCAGCAGTGAATCATCTCTCCCTGCTGGATAGGGAACAACTGCTGTTTTTTCAGGGATTAATTTGTCTGGCCTTTGTTTCCAGCAATTTCTTTTGCGATGTTTTTCACAGGTAGACTAAAAGGAACCGTAGTAGCCAATATTTTCTCCTGAAATCATTCAGATGCTGTAGTTCAGTCACCTGTCTAATTGGAGATAATCACCAGAGCCGACTGAGTTCAAGTCCATCACGGTGCTGCGTGTTTTCTCCACCTCTCAAGCTGTTTCTGTGGTTGTCTTCTACGCTTCATCTTTGCACTCCTGATGAGAAGGCTCATTGCATTGGGGGCCAGCCAGAGCCATGAGGCAAGGCTCATTGAGGCAAGCACACCTAACGAAGCATGGCTGTCACTGACATGGTCAAGCGCAAAGCCACAGGGTCCTGGTGGGTGGCTGCAGACCGCAGTGCACGACTTTGCCCCCCCAGTGCGTGCCTGCTCTGAGGGAGTCCTGCCAGCACCCATTTCCACTCCTAGGCTGTTAATGGAAACTTTGAATAGCATCAAACCTGGGTCACTGAGGAACCTTGGTAATAACCTTCCCCTCCCACAATCATACCCACTGCCGAAAACTTATCTGGATCTCGCTTATAAAGTTCCTCATTCAAAGCAATTTCATAATAAAATGAAGCATATACCAGTTCTGCAGGGTGTTTTTTTCATCCACACATAGAATATCAAATGTAATCAGGGCTGTTTAACCTGTGTTGATCAGCATTAATTATATTTTTACCTTTTTAGCACTTTGAATTTAATTGTGTACTAGCATTGCACACACTGTCCAAATTTGATGCCAACTGATTTGGGTCATTTGGCTGGATCATTTGAAATCCTGGAATGATTCTGGTGCTATTGTACCATTGAAATATGCCTGGTATTTTAAAACATATATATAAAAAAATCTTTTTATGGCTTTTCTCACCAGGCTTTTAGAGGTTTGAAATTCAAGCTATCTGGACCTGTTTCTCCTTCAAAGCCCTTCCTGCCAGGGACTTTGTGGTGATGTCTGAAGTTTTTATTACTGATTAGAAATTGGAAAATAATCAGTATTAGAAGATAGTATTTTCTTGTATTCCTTCTAGCTGGAAGTTTTCTTTCTTGATTACAGATTTTTGGGCCTTTTACAAGCTAATTTTAAAATAATTTGCTTCCCATACCTATTCTTATCAGTATAACCATAAATTTCCTTAACATTGGGCAGTTATGCTTCTGACATTGTTGGAAATGCTTGCAGAGAGAAGCAGCTTGTGGCATGCTGAGGTATCAGGCTGGACAGGGGGTTGGATTTCACACCAGCTCAGTGTCTCTTCCTTTAGGCTCAATTTCTGTGGTGGGTAGGGTGATGGGACCTGTCCAGTGTCTTCCTGCTCACACAGAGGAGTGGTCTCCATGAGGAAGGCAAGGCTGTGGTCTTGGCCATTGCAAGACTGACAACAAGGGGACATCCTCTCCTTCACCCAAAGGCAGCAGAGCTGTCTCCTCCCCTTGTGCAAGCTGATCTCTAGATGATTATCACAACAGTGGATTCGCTTAGAGGAGCTATTTGTGTGAATTTTATTCCTTAATTGAGAATAGTTGTAAAACCTTCATATGACCTTTTTATGAGTTTGGTGCAGACAAGTAGAAAACGTTTTGTATTATCACTTAAAAGTATCCTGCTTGCTGTACCTTACTCCCACAAATAATCAGAGAAAAAAGTGGTAATTATATGAATCTATTCATGACAGCATTTGGGTTAGACAATGATAGAAGTAGAAACTATAATTTAAGCTTAACGTGTACTATAAAGTTGACCAAGAAAATGGAAATTTATGTAGATTCCAAAGTACAATTTATAGTTATAGAATACATGGGATGCACATGTTTGTAACTAGTTCTTTAGGTTCAACTAGTTAGGTGGATTTTCCAGATTGAGCAGGTGCTTTCCTTTGGAGACCACCCTCTTAAAAATAGCTTTTGTATTTTAGGAGGGTAAATTACAGTTGCTTGTGACTTGAAACTTCCCATATCTCCCACTAGTTATCCCAAGAAGAGGATGAGGGGAACACACTCAGTGGAGTGCTCTGTGGCACACGTAGTGACCAGGAAGACAGATGGGGTATATACACTGTACAGAGGTCTCTCAGGTCCCCACTTCATCTTCCCTTTCCTCATAGTCATCTTGGTTTTGGGGACTGGGGGTGTTGACCAGATACTGATATGCTGCAAAGCACATAATTCTTTGAGTCACTTGCATAATTAAACACTATCAGAAAACATAGGAGTTTCTAATAGACAGTGTACCCAATATGTTCTGGGCCAAGATTTCACAAAAAAAATGCAAATTTCTGCTTTTGTAGGCTATAAGTCGATGTCATATATGATTTCGGGGGGCAGACCAACCGTTACAAAGCACATGATAATGGGGCATGGGTAATGGGAGGTTTGTGGTGGGCTGAGACGTGATGGGAAGGGCTGGTGGATCCAGGCTGGCACGGGTGCTGCTTGTGCTGGTGTCAGGTGTGTGATCTGAGCACTCACGCACCAGCGATGAGGTGAGCACCAGCAACGTGTGCTTTATTAGGTTACCTCCATGTGGGAAGCTAAGAGTTTCTCTTGTAGTTTATTCCCTGTTATCATTTATTCTCAAATGCAAGAGGGAAGTGTTTTGAAAATAAGGTGAAAACCAGCAAGTCGCCTTCTGAAGCACAATCTATTCCTTTGTGTTTTTAGTTGCACCTGCTGACTTCAGCAGAAAACATGAGCTTTTACTTGGATTTGTTTTCAGGAGCAGCAGAAGCCTATGGAGGAGTGGGTGTGCTCTATTTTATGTACAGAAACCCCCATAGGTTCAGTCCTACTCTAATTCATACTCACAGAAAACTTCCACTTATTTGAAAATTGCATGATCAGGTTGTAAATTCCTAGTGTGGAACTGCCTTTTGCTCCTGTTTACATCGCTGCCTCAAGATCAAGGCAGAATTTAGCTCTGAGAAGCTTAATTTTTGGTTTGAACATGAGTCAGAAAAACGTCTCCCGTGTTTTGAACCCAACTTGAATTTTAATGTTGGTGAAGAGGAAAAAAGTCTTAAAACTGTGTTTGAAAATTGCTGACCATCAATAACCATTGTATGTTTTGTATCTGCATTTAGGATCAATTTATAGAATATAATTGTGGATTCAGCTAAAACCTGGTTCAAATTAGAGTTTTGGTCTTGAGAACAAGACCTTGGCCCTTTAAGGACTGATAGGAAAAGTAACCTCATGTGTTTTTAAAATAACTTTGTGTAACTCATTCTTTAATCTGCCAATTTCCATTTTCATAAAAGTCTTTTCTCCACAGTTATTAAACATCTTTAAAAGATAATTTAAAAAATGTAATAACCTTTATCATCTGTTCTACAGCTTGCCTTCAGCCAGTGCACTACTTGTGAATACAGAATTTCAAATTAAATTTACTAATCTCATGGAAAAAGGACACTTTAGAAAATATTGCATTCACAGTTTATACTGCCACAGCAAGCTAAGAACAACTAATTCTATCAAGTAACAAAATAAATTATACATTCTCGCTCCTGGTTGAGCTAAAATATTTCACAAAATTATTGAAAAGCTTCTCATGTAAAACCAAAGGAAAATACCAATTAACCACCCAGTCTCTGGCTGCAGATGAAGTGGGGTTGGTTGTTAGTGTTTCACTCTTGAGGTAATGGGACAGAAGCTAATTATTTCTTGGCAGATGAGGCTTGTCACGATGCAATTGAGAGGGACAGGAGGAGTTCTTCCACATCTCAGCGGATGCTGTAGATGCAGGTCTGCGATATCCATCCCCTCAGGCACAGCCATGCACAAACACGGGGGCAGCCATGTCATCCCGCTGGGCTCGGTGGCGGTGACGTGGTCTTGACCAAGCAGAGCTCCCATGGTGGTACCATGTGGGAGCATCTGCAAGGGCTGCTTAAGTGCTGAAGGCTGTTAATGCACCTGAAATCTCTTCTATTTCCAATACACAGCATTCATTCACAGATTACAGGCAAATTCAGGTGCTCTCTGCAGAAGGATCACTACACATGGACATAAAGTGTATGTGTATATGTATATCTCTATATATATATACTCTTTGCATACTGCAAACTGCCAAAATGTATATTTGCCACAAGCAGGTGTGATTTAAAGATAATACCATTTGAATATACTGTGATCAAAAGGGCTGATTCCCTCCATTTGAGTTTTAAATAATTCCAGTGACTCTGAAACCAAGGTGTCAAACCAGAGGAGTTAAAATCTTCTATAATGTCCGTTCTTTTAATTTCTTTTCCTGCTGTATAAACTTACAGCTATCTCAAATGTAAAGAAATGCATAAACCTGCCAGCGTGCTCTCCTCCCTGCAGGTCCTGTTGGCATGTTGCTGGATGTCCGAGGCCAGCTGGACCACGGCAGCCCCCTCCGTGCCAACGCATCCCCTGGATCTGGGACCAGCTGGCACTCCTGGGGACTGCAGTCTTTAATTAGTCTGATATATGGTTCCTGTCAAGGTCAAAAAGTTTTCCCAGGGACATCCCAAAATCTCTCTTTAGCACCAGAAAAGTCACTAAGTGTTACAGGAGAAGTTCGTCCAAGAGACTACAGCTGCTGGTGTGGTGTTATATGTGGGACCTGGTAGAGACTGGGGTGGAAAAGAGGTTATTCTGACGAGTAAGTGGTGACTAGAAACTTTAAAAAGTCCTTCCTGGCTATAAAGAGAGTTCAAGAAAGAAAATGGGTTCAAGACCGTAAGTGACACTCTCCTTCCTTGCTCTCTTTTCTATGGGTGGGTGTTGCTTTGACTTTTCAAGTTAATGCTCACACTTCATGTGGTCCTGGTGATTTGGAGTGCCCAGCTTGGACTCTTCTCCTCAAACACACCCTTTCAAAATCAGAGTTTTAAGTGGGTTTCCACCTAAAAAAACTGGGGTAGTGTTTTGACCTCCAGTCAAATCTACCCGGGAATACACTGGAGAAAGTTATTTTTGTTACAATGTCATTTAACAAAAGTCCAAATCATACATGCACATTTTGTCCATATAATAGGGAAAAAAATGAAGCTCCTGCTGCAAAAAGCCATTTATAGGAATGAAGTCAGAAAACATAACCCAGCAATGTCAGCCTTTCCTGATACTGTTCTAACAACTCTGTTTTGATCTGGCTGTCTTTCTGTCCATGCTCTGAGTAAATTACATGGAAACCAGACAGAAATAAATGGGGAGGAATCGGCATGCTGAAAACAGTGTGCTTTGATTTGTCTTCCCATTCAACCTCTACCTGTCTGGCCTCTGGAGCTGACCTTTATTTAATTGGGACAAAGCTGGAAGGATCACTAGAAAGCATTAGGTTCCTGTGTCTGTTCCACCACCTATTTGTGAGGAGAGGGTTGTCCATACGGTACAGCTATAGCCTACCAAAGCCAGTTGCCTGTTCCTGTCGAGTGCTTCAGAAGAAGGTGAAATAAAGCTCTCGTGCACCTAGAAAATTGAGAAGCACTGCTCACCAAGGTGGCATTTGGAAGTGTAATCTTCAGGTGCTCTGTTTTGAAGGAGAAGATTTGTTAGAGGCAATTTTCTCACTCATAGCCCTGTCCTGCAAGCTCCCTTTGCAGTGAGCTGAGAGAGATATATTGTTAATGGAAGGAGGGAAGATCATGCATCAAGCAGGTGTTAAACGTAAGTGAGCAGCTCTTTAGACAAATACTCTTGTGCTAGTTGTAGGCATCGCTCCCATCTGCGTGCCGGCGGTGATGCTGCATGGCAGCAGATGCACAGGAGTGGATGCTTCACCTTGCTCGGGCACAGGAGGAGGTCACCTTTTCAAAATCAGCCTCTTTTGTGTTCCCCTGCTGTGGCTGCAGCTATTGCAGAATAGATTTTTTTTTTTTCCCTGGAAAATGTGCTTGAAAAAATATTCTTTAATGAAATGCTTTGGGGTATGTAATCAGATTTTTTTTTTAATGATTCATGTCATAAGTGCAAAGAATTTTGGCTAAAGTAAAAGGTAAGGTTTTTTTAATCATCAACATGCTCATTATTCACTTCCCACTCTAAGCCAAGACAAGAAAAACAGCAGCTTTCTGATGAAAAGAAGAGGATCTATCAGGTCCCACTCACTTCTCATGAACTAAGAACTGATGTCAGTGACTGTCAGATTCAAGTGATTTTCTCCATAAATCTCCTCTTTACTTGCAAAAAGGAATCATTGTTCCCTAACACTGCACAAGCTTTTTGTTCAGGTTTGCTGTGTATAAAATTTAATGAGAACAGGCGCAGAACACATCAAGAGCCGAGCATGTGTCAGTTAGGAAATGTGTGTGTTTGAAAACCTTTTCCTATAATTATCTACATTTCCAGTTACCTACTTGGGGATGGTGAGGGGAAGGGGGCTGGGCGCTTGCTGAAAACAATAGCTTCCCAAAACACGAGGAGAAGTACCTGACTGCCAGAATTGTATATGCTGGGGAAAAGAGACAGAAAGGAGAAGGGACCTGGATAACTCCAAAATCAACTGTCCCAAAGGCAATATTGCTGTGGCTATTTTCTCAGTTTGAAGGGTAGCGTTTCTTGACTGGCTGCTGCTGACCACACTAATTGTGATAATCTGTTTTGTTGCCTGTTGGTCGTGCCCATCTGCTGTATCTCAATTTGTGCTCTGACCCTGCCCTGGGGGGTTTATGGTCCATCTTTCCATTACAGCATAGAGTACGCAGCGCAGTGGGTTCCTGGACGGGGCTGGGACACTGGGGACAGGTGCAGGATGAATGATGGTCCTGGCAAGGATTGGGAAAACAGTGGTGTCATATGGGATGCTTACAGACAAGCTGATTAGGTAGTAACGAATGCGCATGGATGTTTAGCAGAGTAACAGCGGCCTTATTCACCTATGCACCTAGCACACTATGCCCTTACGAAATACAGCATGTCTTAATCTGCTTTTTTCCTAAACAGTCTGTGAGAAACTCTCGCTGCATAAATGAAACAGCAATGCCTGCTGACAGACGCATGTCTGTGCTCTCGTGAGGCTCGCTGTTCGGGGGAAAAACGGATATTATCAGGACCCCCATTTGACCCCACATAGACCAAGGTCCTCTGTGTGTTGGCTGTGACTCACCAGCCTGCATAGCCTTTAGACTTGCACTGCTGTGAGGGGAGGAAAACAAACTCTGGTTCTGTCCTTGTTTTGTGCAAGGAATAACCACTTTGGCTGTCATGGTTTTAAGCAGAAAAGTATTTTTTCTTTAGGGACATTTTTTTTCTAAAAATAAGAGTAGTTGGGCTTTTAGGTCACGGGAGGGACGGATGCAGCCAGGCTGGGACCCATTCCCCGGCGGCCGCTGTGCCCACCTTTGTGCGAGGAGGTGAAGCCAGAAGCGAGGGGTCCCTGGTGCCAGAGTTGGGCACAGGTTACAGCAGCACCCTTTGAAAAAAGTATTGGCATTAGTTACAAACAGCGGATACCTTTTCTAGCATTGCTAGCCTTAATCATGTAGGGACATTTTTTTGATGCCCATGCTTATTTTACAGAAAAGAGTTCTCCTTCTCTTCTCTCCCTGTTATTTGTCTCTTTGCCTTCAGTCATCCCTGACCTACTGTTTTCTTCATGAGACTCAAGTATTTTCTCTCTGGGACATCAAGGGTGTGCTGATGACCTCCCATCCTGTGCACCATCCTAGGTGCAGTCACACAGAATAACAGGGCTTTCTAGTTTCTGAGTGTTTCTGATCATCCTAATCCTGCATAGATAATAGTAAAGAGCAAAATGAAATGTTCAGGATTAGCTGGCTAATGTTCATACATGGCTTCTAAAAGGCTAAATGTTCTTTTGACGTTTATAGGTAACTACTGTCATTGTACGGGTGTTTTACAAGTATAAAATTCAGCTTTTGTGATGCCGTGATTTATAATCTTAACTCTTATTTATGAATATTCTTTTAAAAATGTAAAGATTCCTCTGTTGTCTGAAAAGGCAGAAAGCAATCAAAAAGCTAAGACTACAAGCAGAAGGAGGTATTGCAATTTTTTAATGACATTTGAAGCAATTAGAAGTTCATTTAACTCCTTGCTTCTAGAAAACCCTTGTCCTAGAAAGGTTTTTTTTGGGGGCGGGGGGGGAGGAATCCCATCTGCTTGAAAGCTGTTCCTCAAAACCTAGAGGCTTGGCCAGCCCTGGAGACAGAGGTGGTGTTGCCTCGTGCACAGGGTAGTAATTCATCCTTTGCTTGAAGGACCATCCAGAAATACATTGTGATTTTGGTGTTTTGCCCTGTTCCTTATGTACCATGACACCCAAGGGTGGAAATGGTCGGGATGAACCGCATTAGTGGATTAAAGTAGTTTTTTTCACCATCTCCAGTCTCTAAAGCAAATGGTAAATATTTCATCTAGTTTGTGATTGCCTGCCACACTCCAGTAGTTCAGCAGGTACATTAATAAAATGTATGAAACATGACCTAGGTACAATTAAAACACCAAATGTGAAACTGGCATAAACCACATTGAGCCTGAAAGGTGCAGCGGTCATTTGCTTTCTTGACCCTTACCTCTAGACAGCCCACTCAGTATTTGCATTGAAGTTGACTTCTGAAACATTTACCAGTATTGTGTTTTAAGCTCAGTATTGAATTAATAAAAAGAGAAAGAGGTCATGCCCATAATTTGTGTTTGGCATTAGGGAACTTGCAGGTTGTCAATAGCATTTTAAATTTTTCTTTCCAATCTATTAAGGTGTTTAATTTCGTTTTAACTTTAAACAGTTAGGGTTGGTAGTAGCCGTCAACGCTAAATTAATATTGCTGTTTTGCAAGTCATTAATTGCTATGGCTGAATCGCAACAGTAGCTCAATAAAATAAAATTTTGATTTTAACATCTCCCAGGTAGCATATCTGGAGGAATGGGTTATGAAGCCGCATGAAGTCATCTGCAATTAGAGCTGAGTGATCTTTATTAACTGTCCTGTGCCATGCAAAGTGCAGCCAGTGTCGTTCTCAGGTTTCTGATTTACTGCACTTCATTTATTGAAGTGTGTACATCAAAGCAGAGGTAATTTCCCGTAACAGGGGTAGGGTGTGAGTACAATGAAGCCCAGATAGTAAATAATTACAACATCTTTGAGATGCTTTTGTGCAATGACGTTTTATTGATGTTTCTTCCTGATCACTCTCCGTTGAGTACAAGAAAAATAAAATGAGCTACTAAATACCTAGGAAACCATTTCGGAGAGATTATCTGAACATTTCCGCATTGAATTTTGACAGGGTAGTGAATGTGTAAGGGATTGCTGCTTCCAAAGGGAAAGCATCACAGTAAATGATGCAAATTGGCAGGATTACAGAATATAATGAACCCGAAGAAGATTTTAAAATATAATTGGAAAGGGTGTCAAAGAAAAAAAAAAAAGGGTTAGTCTGTTTTATCTGTTATTGGGACTTGAGCTTACATCCTATTAGGAAATTTACCCGTGCCAGAGAAAAAGATGAAATGTATCGCTGAGTCTTGTGAGCACTATTACTGAACAATAAACTGTATGTAGGGGTGATTGCAGAATTGTTGTAGTGGGTTTTTTATTGTTCTTTAATTCCTAAGGGAAGAGAAAAATCTGTTTCTTAGGAAAGTCTTCTCCGCATTTTGATTTCTTCTGCATTTCCTTATGCTAATCAGGCTTGTGTGATGTGAAGTATGATTATGGAAAATGAATTAACCGTTTCAAGCTGCTGTGTTTCTTGCCTGCAGAAGAAGACACTAACGAGCACCGCTATGTGCCGTGTCTGGCCCTTTCCAGGGTCAGGGAACCTAGCGCCTCTCCCAAGGCAGCGTGGGATAGGTTGGGGACAAGGTAGTGTGATCGTCAGTGTGTCACTGTGACCAGGGAATAACACATCTTCTTTTTCATTTGGTAGGGATATATACCATTCGGTATGGATATACAGAAACTGAGGATGTAGGTAGTGTCAGAAATCATCATGTTAACTGATGTTGTGTTGCAGAAATTAGCCAAAGTGTTTGTTGGTCCTGCACTCCCCGTGCCAGCTGGCAAAGTTCCCCTTCAACTTATACCCTGGGAGATGCAGATAAAACTGACTTCTGAGATCACCTCCACTGAAGAAAGAGACACTGCATTTATTCATTTGAAAGAATAAGGGAGAAATCATTTTCTTGTAACAAGGAGACATAGTAAAGGGTGACTAAATGGAAATGCTGAAGGCACTTAAATAATAAAATTAAAATGAAGGTTAAAAAAATGTGTCTGGGAGAATTGTGTACTGAATCACTCAGGTGCATGCAGTGTACATTGCTTCTTGCAGCACAAAAGCATTTTAACTGATTAACATGCTCCAGTGATATTTTTTTTTTAAAAAAACCATTGTTCTTTAGCTCAGGCTAGTTCTGTGATCTTGTCAGGAAAGAGGTAATAAGTATGCAAGTTTTTACAGACAGTACTATTACCAAAGGTGCTGGGCTAGAGTAGAAAAATTGCAAAGTAATTCAAATAGGGCTTAATCAACGCCTGTTGACAGCAGCAGTTTCTCTAGACACAAACTCAGATGTCTCATTCCCAGTAGGTTTGGAAATTGTGTTGGTAGTCCACAAAAGAGGAGGGTGATTGGCTCCTGTTGTGCCCGCTGTTACCTTCAGAGCCATCCACATAACCTGTCAAAAGCCTGAATGTTCATGTTGGTCATTCTCCAGCTTTGGAGAAGATGATTGGAGCGTCTTACTGATGGTCATAAACAAATATAATTCTAGAAAAGTGAGGCCTTCAGCATAAAAATAAAATATTTCATAAGGCTTGAATTTATTCTCATTGGGTTTCTTCCTCTAAAGGACAGGCATAATGTTAAATGGACCTGTGGCCATATCTGTATTTGCTATGATAACTGTTGCATAGGAACTTTTATAGGAACTCTCAATTTTATAGGAGATTTCTGGAGTTCCATATTCCCCTGAACGTTATATGTTTTAATCCAAAACAAGCAGACAGACATGTGTCTGGTGTTAGAGCAATAAGACCTTTGAAAACCAGGGCAACTTTTTCAGAATCTATTACAAACTCCTAAACTTTGTTGCCTTGTGCCACAAATGCTCCAAAGCAGAGAAGTAATTATACAACATGTTTTGGCTGTGCTTAACGTGGTCCCTCCTGCAGCCTGGTACTTTTGATGGTTCTGATGAGCGGTTTGGATGCTCCCCTACATGTACTGCAGGTGCTGACTGCATTGTAATCGCCTGCAGCTGGGCTGTCCCTGCTCCAACACAGGGCATGACTCCCCACAGGTGCCCGGCATCCCCCGGCACAGCCCCCCGCTGGGAGCATCCCCTTCTGTGCCTGGCAGAGCTGCCCGCTGACGCGGCACTGCGCTCTGGGCTTTAAAGATTTTATTGAAGTCCATTTCCACTGGGAAATCCCAATGAGGCTGAGATTTGTTTCATTAGGAAAATACAAATGGAAATAAGATAAACCTTTACAATGTGGACCTAAGTGAGAGATGAAGCACACTGTGGTCGCAGTGCTGGCAGCGGCTTTGTTGCAGGGATCTTCACTCTAGTCATTCTCAGTCATTGAAATGATGAGTGTAATTTATTTTTTAGGTCTGTAAAAATTAACTGTATCTTAGAAAATGTGCATACTATGTACTCAATATAGCAAGACCTGTACAGGGAAATGACACAACCTTAAAACTGCCCTTTAGGGAGATAATGTCATTGCAATCCAGTTTTTTTGGATAGCTGCATCTGTTTAAACAACTGATGTATTAGTTCCTTATTACGTTAATTTCAGAAATATTTTTTAGAAATAATTTCTGTCAGAGATTTGGTTTTATTCTGTCTGCTCACGGTGCATAATTCCTCTTCCTTTCCAGCAAAAGTCTTGGGAGAAAGAGGGAGGAGAGGAATAAAGAGTTTTGAAAATATGCCTGTAATATTTCTGCTATTTGGAGAGAAGCCGACTATGTGCCCTATAAAAAGGAAGATTTAGATGATGTTCATCGGCTTTGGGGAACATCAGACCTTTTGATGAGCAAAAGTCTTTGAATGACATTGGTGGCAGAAGAATAAATAAGAGCTCAGTGTATGTAAAAGGATTTAGCGAATAAAATCACCTTCATGACAGCCTTAATGAAGTAATGGGGGCGAGGGGATGTGTGGAATAGGCTGAAGCTGGTGACAGTGAACACCAGCCCAGCCAGAGGTAATCAGCTCTCGGAGCAACTGCAGCCCAGCACTTGCAGAGCTTGTGAGGACGAGTCACGGTGGGACAGCGGGGACTCCGTGTGACACAGGCAGTGACCCAGCCTGCACCCATCGGGCTGGAGGAGCCACCGCAGAACTCCACACAGGGGGCACGTTGTTCCCTTGTGTCAAACAGGTAATTTTGACAAGAAAACACATGTTATCCTACCAAAATAAACTCATATCAAAGAATAGTTCTTTCACTCTTTCTTAAATAGTTAGGTTGCAAATTGACTTCGGCCTGTTATTCGTGTTCAAGAGGCTGGAAAAACTGATGCCTTGCAGCCAACTTTGCCTTCAGTGCTTAACCTCCGAAGGCAATGTGTAAACCCATATGTAAATTAGTTATGTGAAGAACCAAAAAAAGAAAGAAATTTGACCTGGCTGTCATTTATTATGAGTGACAGGTAATAGTATTGATAAATGGACAAATTTAAATGCTAATAATATTTATTCATTGTGTTCTTATTTCTAAACCACCTACCACACCAGGGCTTTAATCCTGACTTGTCTTTGGCTGGGATCATTTCTACAGAGCACAGTGAACCACTTGGACCGTAATTAGCGTTGTAACTGCTGCGTTGGAAAAGTTAAAGAAACAAGCAAACCTTGTTGCTCTTTTCCAAACAGATCTGGAAATACGTGTGGTGTGATCTAGTTCAACCAACTACCAGAAACTCACTGTGGCTAACGGGCCATACTAGAGAACATGTGACAGCATACTTGCAATTATCTTTTGATTCATAATTTACTTTTAAATCACCAAGACCAGAATAGTAATAGTCCTGGTGTGTCATTAAATAATGATAAATGAAAAAATTAAAAACAAACCCCAAACAAAAGATGGAGACTAATGTTTGATCATGGGGGAAAAAATGCTAAGTATATCCTCAAAATTAAATTCCAAGTAACAGATTTAGAATCTCTGTTTCTCCTGGAACCCTTAAAGCAAGCTCGGAAATACTGGGAATGTCCATGGAGCACAAATCCTCACTTCTGATTAAGCGCTGAAGTAATTGAGTGATTCAGCCAGTCTGTTCACCTTGCTGAGAGGCTCATACACAAGCCGGGTCTCCACGAAGCCCCGCGTCTCGGTGAGATTCAAAGTCACCCGTGCCAAGGCAGATGGGTCTGCAGTTTGCAGAAGCTGCACACCCACCCCCGCGCGGCGTGCTGACTCAGCACTCTCCCCAGCTCTGCCCCGGTGCTGGGGTCTGAAATGGCATCAGGTCAGGTTTGATTCAAACTGAGCACTCGTTGCTCTCTGCCTTCATTCTCCTTTCCTGCACAGCAGCAGTGCTGAATATGCTAAACTGGGCTTAAATGTGCTGTTTATGCGTGGGACAATGAGTAGCAGATGCCTATTGATAATGGTAATGTTGATGCAGACACGGTGTTGAAAATGTTTCTAAAGTTGCTGAAGAAGCAGAGAAAGCGTATGTTTCTTATTTGAAGGAGTTCTACCTTTTTATCTAGAGACGGCGTATAGCTGAGGAGTCTCTCAAAAACACCAGGAGCCTGAACAGCACCATAAATAGATTCCTGAATCAAATGTAAATTAAGCTTTCTGCTACATTTCTGTAATAATCCATCCAAAGAGGAGCAGAACCTAAAAACCATAATAACAATGGGATAAATTATACAGTCCCACCATTTTTCTAGCATTGCTGTTAGCATAACACTAGATTGATGTTGTACCTATGTTTATTTTTGCTGCTGGAACAGTCTTTGTCACGGAGAGGAGGCATACGAATTTCAATATCTAATGTATTTTGTGAAATATATGGAGTGCTGCACTAATCTGACCTTTTAAGAATTTTTCATTTCAATTGGCTGGTCACCCCAGTCCTTTGCAACAGGTTAGGCTCCCCTTTTAATAGGAAGAGGAGGAGTGCAATGGTCAACCATTCAAAATACTGAATATTAAAAAGGTCAACAGAGTATGGCATGGCAATGTGAAAATGAGACAATACAATCCCAGATACCTCATTGCAGTGACAAAAATTGTAGCAAGAAGAGAAAATGTCACAACATGCATCCATTTCCAGGGAGGGACAGGGGCATGGTGTAGAATGAATCTGTCCTTGCTGCAAAGTTAAGACGCATTCCTGCAGACTGCACAAAACCTTTAGCAAAATGAAGTTGCATGTGTACTAGTCAAAGATATTTCCTCATGATCAAATTATATTTGTGCAAATTAGGCTCTTAAATGGCCACACAAACATGGCAAATGTGTTGTGCTATCCTGGGAACCTCTCTTTCCTAAAGAACAGAGGCAGATGAGTTTAACAGCTTGTCCTTTCCCTGTTATCAGCCATAGGAGTGAAAATAAAAAAAATAATAAAAACACCAGAAAGTAAATTTTTAAAAAATCTAGTTTTAGGAGGGAAAAGAACAAATCTGAATGGTTGTAAAATGTAAAATTGTTACTGCAAATAAAGTATAGCTTTTGCTTTCTGAGCCATTCCTGCTTGGGGCACGGCTGGCACAGGTGCCAGAGCCCACATCGTACAGCAGGTTGCTTTGTCCAAATATGGTAGAGCTGAAGGTGGCTCCTTCACCAGAGGACGAGGCCAAGCCCTGTGCACGCAGGACTCTTCAGTTTAACACCTTTCTTGATTTGCTTTCATGTTTTCTTTATCAATATTCAGCAGCATTTCATTTTCCATTTAAAACATTTGAGAAACCAAACGGTATTCAGAAAAATTCACTTGTAAAATTTGTTGGACTGATTGTAACTGCAGAAACACCATTTCATGCATTTCCAGTGTCATAAAGAAGTACTTTGCTAACTGTTTATTTTGCCTTGAAAAGATAAGTCGGTATATGATAAACATAGATCTGGGGTACCTGACTTGAGGCACCCTAGTTTGCAAACGCTAGCTGATGGCTACAAGGAATTGCTATTTTAAAAAATCCAAACACCAGAATTAACATAAATAAGCTTCAATTGAAAATGGGATTTCTTCCCACCTGAGGCAGGAAGAATTAACTTGCAGGAATCCTATCTGGCAATAAAAGCGCTTTTCCTTTATGTCCTCAGAGAAAGAAACAGCATTACAGAGAAGTTAAAAGAAGATGTACCAGCCATGTGGTTTTATTACAACCTAATGGGATTGCACTGCCGGGCTGTGACAGACCCAGCACTTCTTTCAGAGCACTTTAAGCTTGGCTACTTATATTTTTGCTTGGGCAATTATAGCTAGCAATCATTCTTGATGGAGGTCATATCTTGTCACCATTTGTATGCACAGCTCCTACTGTCGTCGGTGAGGTCTGAGTAAAATGGATAGAACATAAAGCCCCAATTTTGGCCTGACTACCCGGCAAACTGGCATAAGCATAGCTCAGTTCACGCACCTGATCAAGTGCCATACGCAGCAGCCTCTTAACGAAAAGGAAAAACCCAACAAAAAAGCCCAGCAATGCAAGATGCCTCCCTGCTCCCACCTCTGGAAGCAAACCTGCCTGTGCACGCCCAGCGCAGGAGCCAAGTGCAGACAGAGAAGGGCGACAGCAACATCATTTGGCTAATCTGCTCTTTGTGCTTACAGAATGTTTTTGCAAATGGTAAGATCAAAATCACCAGAAAAGCTCCTAAAAGCATCTCAGCTTTCCAAAGCCACTCTTATCTGACACTGCAACAAGGAGCCCAGTGGGCTGTTGGTGGTGACGGCATTACAAAACCTGGGGAGTTTGAGCCAGATGTCAGGGTGGAGCAGAGAAAGTGATTTCCTGAAGCAAAAGCAAGGGCAAATCGTGTTGGGGAATGGGAATGAAGTAGTTTTATAGAGATTTGAAATTTAAAATTATTCAGAAAAGGTGTGGTAAAGACAAAATACTTGCATGTGCACCCTGCAGGGAGTTAAACTCGCTGTTCAGCCAAGGGGTTGGAAGCGGTCTCTGGTTCACTGCTGCATCGCCTGAGAGCTGGACCTGTGGGGAAGAGGCGGCTCCCACTCTCCTCGAGTGGGAGTGGGTAACAAGGGGTAATTCTGGGTCAGTGCACCTGTGGAAATAAAGAGCAGCAATTATACTTCAGAGTACAGCTAAATGGTGTCCTGCAATGCCATTAGCAATAGACGAAAATTGTATTCAAGCCTCTAATCCCCTTGCCAGTTTGGATGTCATGAAAATTGGATCTGAAGTACTCTTGGTAATGGCTTTAAACAAGTAAAACTTCAACGAGGTGATTAGAGAAAGCCAAAATCAGATCTGAAACAGCCTGTGCCTGCCTTCACTTGTGTGAAAATTATTCCAGATGGGACACACATATCCTGCCTGCTCAGGATGAAAAACAATGCGGCAGCAGGGGAGAGAGGCCGGTGCGAGCAGTGCCTTGGGGTAAATGGTGTGAGATGTTTTAGGAATAATATTCCCAGCAATACTTGTAAGTGCAGTAGTGCTAATCCTTGCTATTCCAGCCCACATTAGAGCAGTCTAGGTGCTTTTATATTAAATACACTTACCAGTGACTATAGGTTCTCCAACACAGTATTGATAAGTACCGTAAAATCCCCAAAGCATTAAAATAATGGAACTCAGGCTCATCGCCTACTGATGCCGCTCTCCCCAAAGCTGGGCAGGAGGTACACTTTGTGCCCTCCCTGTGGGCTGAGCAGGGAAACGCTCCTCACCTAAATCTCTTTGGTCTATTTAGGGTTTTATGGGACATACCCAACACTTCAGGGTCCATTTGCAAACTGATGTTCAGAAAATGCACGTTCCCGATCTCTCCCAGGCTGCAGTGAGGAGCCCTCCCAGTGAGTCAGACCAGCCTGTGGGGGTAATGGCATGGGTGTTTCTGAAAGGCAGTCTTGAGAATACAAAACAGAGCAGTTTACACCCAAACATAAAGCTAACTAAATCTCTAATTAGATCCAGACACAAAAAAGCAAATGTATGGTGTTAATAAACATTGCCACATCATCATTACAAGCCAAGGCACAGATGTGGACCAGCAGAACGGAGTGTTGGCTGTGCCCATCCCTCAGCCTTGGCTGACCCCCCCGGCTGCTGCCCACAGGTCTGCTCCCCTCCTTGCTGGCTGGGCAAGACAGAAACATCCAGCTGATGGTACTGGGGCACCGGACATCCCCGTTTTGTCACCTTTGGTGCCTCTGCCTAAGTGAGCTGCTCTCTCCTCCTGCACACATGCATGTGCAGGTACAGAAAAAAATTAAATAAATAAAATCTAGGAGCTGACCATCCCTCTCCCCATCATGTGTAACACAGCCTGCTACTTCACTCTTTCTGTGATGGCAGGACGTATTATACGTTGTTGTGCTATGAGGGTATTTCATTCATTTACTTGTTATAGATCCTCTGCTGTCCCAGGTGTTCCTTGATCCATTTTCAATCCCACTTTCCAGACTTAGGGCTAAGGTTAAACAAGTACTGTTATTTTAAAAACATCATTGCACTAAATGACTCATCCTTCATTTCCTGTGATAATAATTTTTAATAGTTTTTTCTCCATCATAAATGTCATGTGGTGTGGTTTTTTTTCTCTCCCTTTTCAAAAAAAGGTATTTCTGGTTGCTTTTTTATTTTTTTAACTTTAAAACTACCATGTCATCCGCCACCATTCAGCTCCCGTGGAAAAATGCTATCAGTTCAAGTAGCTTTAAGCAACTGAAGAGAATAAGAAAAGCCACAGGTACCCACAGGGAGGGATGATATCTGGGAGGAGTAAGCCAGGCGGTCCATGGAGCTGTGGGCTCTGCCCAGGCGGGGCTGCAGGCTGGGGCTCGCAGTCCCACACGGCCCCTTAGAATCATAGAATCATTAAGGTTGGAAAAGACCTCTAAGATCATCAAGCCCAACCATCAACTAACACCACCATGACTCCTAAACCAGGCCCTGGAGTGCCACGTCTATACCTTTTTTGAAAGCCTCCAGGGATGACGACTCCACCACCTCTCTGGGCAGCCTGTTCCAATGCCTGACCACTCTTTCGGTAAAGAAATTCTTCCTGATGTCCAGTCTAAACCTCCCCTGATGCAACTTGAGGCCATTCCCTCTCGTCCTATCGCTAGTTTCTTGGGAGAAGAGTCCAGCACCCGCTTCCCTACAACCTCCCTTCAGGTAGTTGTAGAGAGCGATAAGGTCTCCCCTCAGCCTCCTCTTCTCCAAACTAAACAACCCCAGTTCCCTCAGCTGCTCCTCATAAGACTTGTTTTCTAGTCCCTTCACCAGCCTCGTTGCCCTTCTCTGGACATGCTCCAGCACCTCAGTGTCCTTCTTGTACTGAGGGGCCCAAAACTGAACACAGTA